>RYFJ01003851.1:0-138039 GCA_003991445.1 Oryza meyeriana var. granulata
CCCATCCACCGGAGAGATGCGGTTGTCTGATCTTTATAAGTGCCTCTTATCACCTATTTCGCCGGCTTTGGAAAATAAGGAGTATGTTTGGTGGTTCATGTGCTAAAGACTCATATCTATATATCGCATTACAATCGCCTACCTCTCACCGGCTGTTATGCGGCTTGGACCTCGCTGATGGAGTACTTGATATGGTTAGTATTCCATTTTTATATTGTTCTGGGTCAGGTATAGTTGTTGTATTTTTCTCTTTTTAATGAGGATGTAGTGGGCTACATCCACACTCCGGGTGTTTGGTTCTTTCTCACCGGTGGTTGCATTCAAAAAAAAACATTTGGACTTCACTCTCTATCTGCATACCAACAGAGGGCGCACCACCGATGAGTTTTTCACACCGTAATACATGGGGTATAAGGGTGTGGCCAAGTTTCTAGAGGTACTGTGCAATACTTCATATTGTCCTCCTCAGAGTAATTACATTACGGTTTACGCTTCCATTAAGTTTGACTACATTCCAGTTTTTATAGATATTCACGATATACCTTTTAACTTAGTTCATAACGCCTTGGGGCAATTGGACAATCCTTTTATATTTATCATGTCAGCTCGATGCTCATCTTCTCTAGGAGGATGTTAATGGTGACAAAGCATTCTCGCGGGGTTGGCCCTAAAGGAGGGCATACTTGTGTTTGTCACTTGTGGAGGGATGTAGGTCTGATAAGACGGGCGCGTATCTTGAGACGCTATGGAGCCGTTGGGCATGTTTCCCTGCCACTTTCGCCCACGCCACGCCAGATTCCCATCCGCGTTCTGGTTTGCTGGCGTTTTCTTGCACGTTTCTTCTGTTTCTTCAAAGCGTTTTACGACGCTTATATGGATGGTTATCCTCTTCATTTTCCTCCGAGGTCTTAGGTTCTCTTCTAACTTCAACTGTTTTACTTCTCCGTCCTAGGTTTGGGGAGTACAGCCTGCCATGTCAAAGCAAACTGTTTTTCATTGAAGGGCCTATGAGGCATCTTTTGTATCTTTGCCCGCATCAATGAACCTTCTGAGCATCATATATGCAGGACGCTATTTTAGCGATGTAGTTTTCTGACAGGGTAGAATATGATCTTTCCAGTTGATTGTATGTCTTTGGTGAATGCTGATCATATCTCACATGGGAAACTCGGTGAGATTTAATGGATGTCTGTTTTTAGGTTATAATCGCTCGGGAGTTCTTTAACTGTGTGTGATGTAATGGTATGCTTATGGTCCTTCTGTCGAGGGTTTATCTTCTCAACTTCCCTTGACGGGAAAATTAAGTGCGTGGCTTTATGACCATTATGGGATCCAGGGTAGATTATCGATGCTCCAGGAAAATGGTGTACTACTATGCTTTATAGTGCTGATGGAACTAGGGTAAGGCGAAGGTATTTTTTCTCCCGCCAACAAGTTGGCCAACAGTTATTGCTTGGATATCGTTCTAGGGGTACCGTAGTGTTACCTCACACTTGTCCTTTCCCGGCGCTATCATTAATGATGTGTTCTCATGTGCGGAACTATAAGTAAACCAGCATGGAGATGGTCACAATATCTTGTTTGGTGGAGACTGATCCAAGTGACACTGCGTATCTATCAAGAGGGGACATATTGGCATGGATGGTTTACGTAAAAGTCAGCTTGGGAGTAAGTGCCACAGTTCTGACACAGCTTCAGATCACATTGGTTCCGTGCGGGAGCTGGTCGAACGATAATCAGATTAAGTTCTGGGAATGATTGATACATATCAACCCATGGCCTTAGCTCTACCGCTTTGCCCCAGCTGACGGATGGCTTACCAGTGGGAGTCTATGTCCCCTACTGTGTTTAACATATTTGGTTCTCTGGCTTTCTGGCTAGTCTAAACTGTGTACATTCTATGCCTAAGCGGTCTTTCCATCGCGTCTGACGGTTCAATAAAAGAAGGCAATCTTCTTGCTGTTACTAACAATAGACAACAGTTTTAAGAATACTCGTTTGCAAATCGCTGATGGGGGCTCAGAACTTTACGAGGCTTTTGGAAACTCGTTCTCTTCTTGAACGCTAAAGGATTTAATGACCAACAATATGAAGCTTCTTCTATGAAGGTTCCTGGACACACTTTCCTGCTGCTATTTTATGTGTGTTGTGGGCGTCTATCGGTTTTCGGAAAATACCCATGGGAGGTGAATATTTCGTCATTACACAGGTCTCCGGTGCTCCTGTTGTTCGGTTGCATTTCTCCTAATATTGGTCGGGATGGATCGGAGAGATTATGTAGCAGGAATTACTCCTGAGAGGCCATCTCTTATATACTCGGTTCATGGCTTTAGTCTAGATGGGGGAAACAAATATTCTCCAGCCTAAGTTTCATATATGCCTTAATGGCTTACCTTTCGGACTGGGTTGTTAGGGCCTATCATTGAAACATAATGTGACTTAATTATGGACTCTTAATCAGAAACCGTGCCGCCGTGATCCTCGAGTCAGTCAGTTAAGCTCCTCGATATAGGGAGCCAAAAATTTCAAGAAGACAAGCAACCCGATAAAGCAAACCCTGGATGCTGGATGGACACGTTTAATAAATCCGCTTCAGCACTCCGTGTAGCTACAATGCCAGAGACTCCAGACCAAGCCAGCACCAGGGTTTGTATCACATGCTGGCATTCATCTCATCGGGAGTTTGCGCTTCTCAGCATGTTAATTGCTGCAGCAATGCTCAGGAATCAACTATATATAGCTAAGGTTCAGGTTTGGGAGACTTCTGTATCACAAATTCTGGTGTTTCCGGCTTGCTAGCACTTGGGTCGCCAAGCATGCCATTCCAATTCGCTCGTGGTGTAATGGGTTCTCTGCAATCGCTGCACATTTGATCAATAATCCAGTGGGTAAACAGGTTATATGATTTTGTACTTGGCTCTCGGGTTTCGATTTCTTTGTTTTTTAGGCTAATCAAGGCCAGGGTATAATTCTGTCTCATCTCCTGCCCTTCAAGCAACGTACTTGCCACCGCCCAGTGTAAGTGCCGCACAACATTGGGCAACCAAACAGTGGGTCTTGTCCATTTGCCCAGACAAATGATACAGGGCACACAAGTATGAGCCAACCCTCGTAGCGGCAAGTCCATGCATCGCACTCCTCCAAGAAATGTATTCCTTACGTGATGTCTTGCCATCAGCGCGCTGCGAGGAAGTCGTTTCAATTGGTTTAACTCATGTATGAAAGGATTTCAGGTTAAATGCTACAATCTAATTTTTTTTGTGACAATAAAAGTTTTTTCATAATATATTCAGGAAATCCTAATCATATGGCTTCTTCATGCCCCATGGGTGATGACAACTTTCATCGCCACCGGGTACCGGCTAAGCACTCTAACCTTTTTTAAGGCACTTTCACCTCACCTCCAAAGATCCAATAACATCATAGCAATTGGAATGGAAGACTCGACCATGACCATACTATATCAGATGTCAGGTCGTAGAGGAGGGGTAGGCACCATGGGCATCATAATATTTTCTGCACATGTTATATAGTTTTATTGAGTCCAAACTGGGGCTATTTCAGCGCAGCTATAATTAAACAGCTGTATTCCTTTCATCCAGATGGGTCAAGGACACGCTGGAGTTTGATTATAGGACATCCACCAAGGAGGATAACTGGTTTGCCTTTTTCACATGCACTCGAGTTACTTGTGTCCTTCAAGGGGCTGTTATGCTCTACCACGCGATCTCCACTTGGCCGCCCATTAAGATAACCTTTATTTTAACACTAATACATAATTCATTTTTCTGTTGATCTGCCGGAGGTCACGCAGGGAAGCTAGTTTTATTCATCTCTCACCAGTGAACGCACTCATCACGGCCTTTGGTAATCAATGTTGCATACTTTCTTATCATTTTGCATGGCTTCTGTGGATGTGGGCCCTGACTACTTGGGATACGGGGTTAGAAAGGAGGGATCTGTATGCTCAATTATTGGCACACATGCTCCAGCGTGGGAAATACTCCCATCAGGGGATACTTTGGGTCCTAGGAAATGCGGGACTTGGATTTGTCGTATTTGTTATGTAGTGCCCTATATTGAGATCTTTTCGCGAGCTTAGTTTACTAGTGATGCATCAAAATATTGGACCATGAACTGGCATACCAGGAGGTAATCATCATCTGCATCATTTGACTCAAATACATTTTGTTGATCCATTCTGAATTTTCGACCAAAAATATCTATACGTTATCATGTCCTGTTAAGAAAAGGATCTCTGCTCGTGTCTATCTTATTTGTCGAGTGGATTATCCGCCCAGGACATGCTCTTGGGTGTTCAGTCTCCGGGAGGTATCAATCGCGTTCATACTTCAACGCAATAGCCTGCTGGTTTTTGCTGCCTTTACCGATGGCAACATAGGAATTTTTGATGTTGTGAGAACTATCGTTAAGAATATTAAAGATGCACGAATCGGCGCCCTCCAGCGTACTCATGTCGGGTTTCCGCAGCTCATAAACAAGTTTCCTTTTCCTGTATATTAAATGCAACAATATTTAGGGCTATCGGCCTGGAGTATCAATACTCTAGATCAGTGTGATACATGTTAAATTTCAGTATCTGTCTATAGTGGTTAACGGGGCAATATAATAGAAAATGCAATGTAGGTCTATTAGTCAAGAGTTTCTGAGGTCTGCGAATCATGAATTTTACATTTACCACAGTTTTAGGTACATCTCGTGTGTGGGATGGGTTCTGGATAGTCATCTCAGGTAGCTGGTTCCTTCATCGGGCAGTAGACTGGAGGTAATGACTGGATTCAAACTCCAACCTATCTTTATGTGGGAGAATAGACAGAATACACACCTCTATATATACCTTTTTCACTCACTTTGAAATGTGGATGTCATTTGCTATATTTTTCCTGGAGCCACCCTGGCACGGCTTGGCCTCTGTTATAGCTTCTTCATCTAAAGTAACTTGTAGATCTTTTTCCTGCTGCTCCCACGACATCACCCTTGGTCTAGCCGCCTCATTGTTGTCGCTTGCACATCCACATGACATTCTGTTTCGGAGTCGAATCTGCGAAGTTTGACCGGTTGGGGTTCCTTTTCTTGATGGATCTGTTAACTGTGTTGAGGCCCTTGGGAGCCCAAGGGGAGGAGGGTGGGAAACGACGCCTCCGCAGGTAGGAATAACGGGATCGCCCGCACGGCTAGGGTATACGGCAACATCATCAGCTACTAGCAACCCAGGGCTGCAGACACCAATATATCCAAATGATTAGATATTGCATTTCCTGGGCGGATCTTCACTTAACATCTTCTTGCTAATCTTGTAGCAATGGACCCCGATTCTTTGTTTGTATCGTTGACTGTGAGCTCTAGGTTATTGTTGCATTTGTTGGAAAAAGCAAACAGAAGACCACTCGTAAGACTTTAGGTGTACGCTTGTAACTTGTCGGATGTTATTTTACCCCCTAAGGGTCCTATGATATGATGATTATTTGTATAGGATAGTCCATAAATATCTAGGTTTCTCTCACCCGTATAACTTTGGGAGGCGTCGGATGCTGTAGTGTATCCTCTCTGGTTTTTAGGAGGTGCTTGTCTATATGTCAGTCATCATTAGTGGGTTTGGCTTCCTTAATGTTCATATTTTCCCATTCTTCCGTTGTGCGTCTCTAACGCTCCGATAAAAGGAAGGATCGCGCGACTTGGCGGATGTCTGCAAAGGCCTCTTTTTATTCGATTATTTAGCCAAGGCATTTATTATTATGAATTATCTACTCTGATTTATAAAATAAATTAAATATTTTAAGAAACTATAAGTGATAATAAATAGAAACAAATGTTCTATAGGCAACTTGTTAACGCGGATGCTACTGTTATTTTTTTTAGTAAAGGGTTAGAGGCAATAATCGCAGTTTGTTACATAATTCGAGCATCAGAGTAAATCCTGATAAATAACAGTGGTTATGCTATTCTCTTTGATCCAATACACTCAAAAAAACAGCACAACCAGATAGGACAGTGCTTGTGGATATCAATGGTACCCCTTTCGTTATTGGGACATATCGGACTACCACCTGGTGCATGACCCATCGCGGGGGAGTCATTGATTTCGAAGTAATTTGTCAGCTTTAACGAAGACAACCAATGACATTGCATGTAGCTTGCGTAGTTTTTTTGCATCATCAGTTGATAGAAGATGTCAGGGGCTACTTATCTTTAGCAAATCAAAGGGGTGGATCGTTGCGCCAATGCCTCATAACTGTCTCAACGTGTAATTGTTCACCTTGAGTACATAATTATAATTCCTCGGAAATGTCTCGCCCAACATTTGGTGACTCTCTGCCTTCCACACCTCAGCTCATTGGGTTAATGAGTTTGACAACCACTGGCTGCTAGCCCATACACTCTCAACTCGGATAACATTTTCACGCCCGACGTTTGCATATTACGTTGACGGCATTGCGCCCTGCTTCAATCATATCATATGGTTAGGAGCCTCCTATGATACAGGTGTGTCAAAACACTACCTTCTCTTTTTCTAAATCTATGGTTTGTTCACGAGTGATCCTCAATGCGACACTGTAAGTGATCTTCCATTCTTTATACTCACTGTATCATCCGTTTAACTATATAATAAGTTGCTGGGAATTATTCAGAATACTATTACGTTCGCATTCACCATTTTCTTATTCAGAATTTAGTGTACACCTAATACAGAGCAAACTTTCGATGGGGTCATTAACTTGATATGGGGAGTAACTTTCAACTGGTAAAATCCACTCATATTACAAGAACCATAATAATACTCCTTTAAACGCAGTGGTTTTTTAATGAACGAACATATAGTCCAAAGATCTTACACAACATCATGATATACTTAAAAAATGAAGGTATATGTCATTTTTTTTTGTTGAGCATACAAGCGTCAAATACTCCGGTTGAAGTACTACCGAGATGAACTTTACTCATACCCCATTTTTCTCATCTTTTTGTCGTCGCCGGCGATACTGCGAGAAATCAATCTGAGTCAATTAGTTTTATTTAAACTAACATTGTGCTCAAGTTACTACTGAGGTCGTGTTTAAAAGACTATAAACACCTCAGTCGAACATCTTGTGCGGTGCAACTGATGATTCTATATAAGAAACTGCTGCATTCCCTTTGTAGTGTAAGGCTCTGAGGAAGACTCATGTAAGGATGTGCATATGTTCAGATTATTAGCGCTAGCAAAAACTCAAGTCTCCCTGCTTAAAAAAGCATGGCCTCTAAAACTAATTCACTGTTCTTATTATAGAGGGACTTTCGTATAGATTGTAAAATCGAAAGTAGATGCCAACTCACTACTTCACTTTTTTTTTTTTACGAGGATGGTGTTAGTGATATGACATAAAGGTAATATCAGAAATTGTTTATTATTCACCATTATAGTTTTATCGAATTTATCACCATATAACGTGTTTTTGGACTGAGAGACTTATTGGATTTGTATCAATCGAATATGTAACGGGTTATTTATAAGACTCTTACTCTCCTGCATTGCATTTATGTATTACTTCATTTACTAATAGGGTGATCTACTTGATTTATATTATTTCATATGTGGATACGGATATAATATATTATAGAGCATCAGGCATATGTGTGGTATTCCGGCCGGGACTTTGCCACCTGGTGGCCGATACATTGATGCCGATCATGAATCTCATGTGATGCATGGTAAGTTGTACCGGGTATATACCTCAATTATTCAATTGAGGTGTTTCGCGACACATGTTAAGAACATGTTTGTCTGGATAGACCCCGCCAACCTTAGAGAACAAATAACTTGTAAGTCCAGCTTATTATGGTGAATAAAGAACAATCAGTGTGTTCTCATAGTAGTTATTGGTCTACTCCACTTTTTATACCCCTAGATGGTTTGTCATGGTCTCTCACAAAATGGTGATAGTGCGACTTACTTTGGTTCGCGAAATGTGGACTCGTCAGGCTCACTAGTTTAGATTATAAAAAGTTATGTGCTATTATCGGTTTTGTTATGAGACGGTGTGTATGCTGGGAATATGAATAATGAGAGGGATGGCCGAATTTGCCCTTCATAACCGTTCTATGGGTCCAGAGAGGTATTTTCTTGGGCTCCTACTCAATGTATATCCGGCCACTACTACAAGTTGTTAATGCCATACTGAGTGATTGAGGTAGCATCACTCACGAGTTGTAATAATCCATTTATGAGGCCTTGGGGGGGTCGAGTAGGAGGGATGGATTGAGGCTAGGTTAGAAGAGGGAATGACCCATACAATCTCGATTTAGAGCTGAAGATCGAATGTAATTGATGTGTCCACACACGGGGTTCATGCCCTCGCAATTTAACTTGCTGATCTCACTCTTGCTGTTACCTATCACATCGAGACTCGATCTGTGATGTCACTTAGTAGACCGCTAATTGACACACCAGTGGATTCAAAAACCGTTGTTGTTTCAGGTTACACACCGAGTGTACACTGATATCTTTACAGGTCTCCATGATTTAATAGGGGTGAAACGAAGTCGTTTGGATTAGAGATTGACGACACATGGCTCAGTTTAGTACGGCGAATCGAGTAGAGCTCCTAATGGGCCTGTCGCAGGCCCCATCATTAGATATTGTTATACTATGCAGGGGCAAGGCGTCAGAAAGATCAGACTTCTGTAATCAAAGACTCTGGCCACACCTATCCTTCACGGAACAATGCCCTTATTCCGTTATGCGGTGTTAGCACTTATCCGCGCACGGGGTTCAAGGGCCCTACGACGTCGTGGATTGATTGCGATACAGATTAATGCTGCTTGCAGGGAGGATTTGGACAACAGAAGACACCTCAAAAGGTGCTCGTTGTTCGGATCAGCCCCTCGTAGTCAAGGTCGGCAGTTTGGATTTGGCCTCGACACTCGTGTCCTAAATTGAGTCGAGGCGCAAGCACTAGACTCTTTAAGTTCTATCTTGATGCTTGGAGGAGGTAGCTAAGCTATGCGAAAGCTGCTCGTTAAAGGGCTAGGCTCGTTGTATCAGAGAACGTCCAATAGACATTTATATAACTTAGTGCTTCTTATACTGGTCGTTACTGGACTTTTTAATTACATCTAAACTATATACTCGTCATTTAGTGGGTTTTTTTATACTTAGTATAGATTTGTTATACCCCACTCGTTAATATTTGTAAGGAGGAGTGGTAAATTTAAAATTACAATGATAAGTATGCAATGGTATTATATCGAGAGAGTCTAACGGAACTTAACGTGAGCTTGTTAAGTCATACAGCTCGGAAGAGCGCGAGCCTATCTTGAGCCTGTAGGCAAAATGCCGATGGCTGGCTCAGAGGTCCACACCCTCTACTGCTCACTGGATTGAGTCAGGCTGGTTTTTTTTATCGCTTATTGTTGTTGTATTGTTTGATTGGCCTTTTTTTTCATGCTTTGCCTTTTTCCCGTCATTTTGAGCGTGACGGTAGCATTGATCGAGTGCATGGTAACGTGGAAAGACTCTTGCACAAGGAGGAGATGATCGGGTTGTTGAGATTGACTACTTTCCCTACGTCAGCGTGCACTTCGTCGGATCAGGCTACTCTAACTCTGCTTCAGCAGCTTTACGTGTCAAGTGGTAACAATCCATGATCCTTTACTGACATGTTTCCTTGTTACGCAGTAGAAAAATTTTATTTTACGCTAATCGTAGCCTACCCTATCCCCCTTCAGATGGCGCATGAGGACGTGTTGGTTTGTTCGTGGAATGGATGGTCGAGTTTGGTCTACCATATAGCCTCATGGGCACTCTCATCTAAGATTAAATCTAGAATAAGTTATAGATATAAACATGTACGCCAGTTCAACATGATAGTTGCTAGTGCCTATTATCTTTATGTGCATATTCTAAGTTAAGCATGTAGATTGTGGGATTTTATTTTAACTTAAAAGAAAACACATGCCTTGAAGATGTTGCCTGAGGAACATGGTCGTGCGTGTTTAGTACATATCCTTATCTTATAAAAGAAAAGAAAATATAATTCTTAAAAATTATATGTATATGGTGACGTATAAATCACGGTATGACCAGATATTATTAGAAGCACATACCACTAACATAGAACATCGGGCCATCGCGGGTTCAAAAATCATCACACATGTTTGATATATGTCCTTATTTTGTTAAAAAAGTCTAAGTCTAAAATATTACAACGTGTATATCACATAAAATGGTTACCGTTCCAACCACAAAAGCATGTGTGCTCATGTACCTACTGGTGCCTGTATAATAATTATGTTCTTCATGTTGTGAAATAAAAGCACGTCTATATGTAATGTACTACTCTATATGTCTATGCATAGCGTTTGAGTGTGTGAATATGTCGTCTTCTTCTTACGGTAAGTAGTAAGAAAAACACAATCTCAAAGATTACACGTGTACGGCTGCCGACGTGGCCAGTTGCCGACCGGATCCCATAGAACCAAAGATTAGTTAAGGTGGTGCGAGAGGTTGTTCTAGAAGAAGGTAGACGCCACGGAAGAATCTAGAACCCCAGCACATCGCCAGCCCACCAAGCGAAACGGAAATTCTCTGCAGACAAATACCCGAGCCGAAGAGGGGGAGAGAGAGAGAGAGAGCGGCAGGCGGCGACCGATCTGGTGGTGCGGAGAGCACGAGGCGGAGGAGGGGATCGCCGGAGAGGGAGGAGAGGAGATGTTCCTGGTGGACTGGTTCTACGGGGTGCTGGCCTCGCTGGGGCTGTGGCAGAAGGAGGCCAAGATCCTCTTCCTCGGCCTCGACAACGCCGGCAAGACCACCCTCCTCCACATGCTCAAGGACGAGGTCCCTCTTCTCCCTCCCCCTCTCCCGATCTCTACTCCTTTTTTTTTTCTTTTTGTATCTTTTTGTGTATGGATTGCTTGATTTGGGTTCTGATGCGTGTGGATTTGGGGGTGAGGCAGCGGCTTGTGCAGCACCAGCCGACGCAGTACCCGACGTCGGAGGAGCTGAGCATCGGCAAGATCAAGTTCAAGGCGTTCGACCTCGGCGGCCACCAGATCGCCCGCCGCGTCTGGAAGGACTACTACGCCAAGGTTTATCTTTAATTCTACTGCTCCTCCTCGTCCTGCCTTTGTGTTACTTGTTGTTAGATTTATTCCTTGTGTGACGGATGAGGTGATTTGGGTCGGAAGCAGCTCTCGTCCGATTGGAACGAACTAGGGTTTAGGTTTGAGGAGTATCCGAGATTAGACATGCATATGAGTTGATGAAGAATCGGGCATCTTGCTCAAATCATGCGAAGAAATTACCAGTGTTTTCATCCATTATTGATTGGTCGATTTGGATCTTGCAAACAAAATCCTTCGATTGAGCAATCGGATATGTTGCTGGTGCTGGTGCTCAATTTTAGCCATGAGCCATGATGTGGTTCTGAAAGTTGCAATAATTTGCCAGTACGAGTTGTGCGATTAGTTTAGCTCCAACATCAGATTAATTCTAATTATATAGTTGGTTGCTTTTTATGAAATTGGTTCTCTTGTGAACATTGTTACGTACAAGCTGGACAGAAAGTTGCATGAAGTACATTTTGCTGGTAAACTTTGCCTGTTTGTTCGGCTTAGGCTTCTTAGCTTCTGCGTTTAAGCTGGCATTTTGGCTTTTGCAGGTTATAAGTCAGTGGGTTTAAAGCAAAAAAACCTCAAAATTGAGGGTAGTGTCAACTCTAATCCATAAAAACCAAAAATGCTATTCAAATCTAGCCTTTTGCTTGTAGTGCAAGTGTTTCATGATTTTGATAAAGACTAATGGAAAAGCTGTTCATTTGTTTGGCCTTGGTTTGTTTGGCCTATAAGCTCGCTAGGCTTATTGTGCTTTCAACTATCAATTTGCAACCGTCATTCAAATTCTGGGAGCATAATATGTGTGATTGTGTGCATTTTCCTGAGGCCTTGTTTGACACCCAAACAGCCTAATCTCAGGTTGGGCTGAGAAATTGAACTAAATTTCTGGCCATTTTGGCCAAAGAGGTAAGGGTTCTGTCCAGAGAACAGGGGACAAGTTTCAAAAAAAAATAAATTTACACAATATGAACTGTTAGCATTAGTTTTTATTATTCACATGTTCTTTTTCTAAAGAATGCATGTTCATGATAAAAGTTGGAACTGCCCTTGTACCACCGTGTTTTGAGAGCTTTCCAAATGTATGTCCGATGCTTCCTAGTTGACCAGCATACCTCAAAAGACTATTGACTGATGTTTGCCTGGTTACCACTGTTAAGACCCCTTGTACACAGGCTGAACCTGCAGTTTTCAGCGGTATGTTGGCAATGTAGGAAGTCTGAGTGGTATACCTGCAAGGTTGTCCAGACATACTGGTTTATAGGCAATTTCCGCTAAAAATGTAGGAGCCCTGCCAAACGAAGACTAAAGGTTGTTTAACAAACAGAACAATTTTACATCGACTATGGATTGTTTAGCATCAGTTTGTAATTATTCTTGTGTTTCCTTTTCCAAAGAAAGCATTCATAATAAAAATTTGGAACTGTCCATGCACCACTACATTTGGAGAACTTAGTTGACCAACATACCACCAAAAGACTACGATGTTGGCCTGTTTACCACTATTAAGACATTTTTCCACTACATTATGTCTGTTGAGCATCAGGACATTGATGAGTGTGAAGTGCCTTCTACATCATCCTCAAACAGGTCGAAGTTGCAGTTTTATTTGTATGTTGGCAATGTAGGAAGTCTTAATGGTACATTTGCAAGGTTGTCCAGATTTACTGGTCCATAGGTAATTTCTCATCTAAAAATATAGAAGTCCTAAAATAATCTATGATTTGGTCCTTTACATGTGCTTAAAACTTGCAGAGTTAAGAAAACTCCCTCATGGCCACGAACAAGTGAGAACAAGACAGATGAATTAGTTTGCGAATTTTTCTGTGATCAAGGAAACTGTACATTTTGTTGACCTTTGCTGCACTTAATCTGCACAAATTGTCATATTTTGTTTCCCTGCTGGGAGTATTTCACGACTTAGATACTGTCATGCATGGTAAGGAGAACTGGAATAGTTTGGAGCATGGTTCCATCTTCCTGAGTCATCCTCTTTGAAAAGACAATGTGATCATTTTCTCAGGTTTCAAACTTCTCTCCCCACAGTCCATAAAATACCTTCCAAATTCCAAAATTTCTGCACAAACACATTAGACCACAAAGCCTAGAGAACAGACCACAACTTTCAATTAACAGAACAAATTTACACCGATCTTGGTTATTCTCATGTTGTCTCTTTTCCAAAGAAAGCACAAACCATAAAAGTTTGGGGATTGCCGTATACCAGTGTCTAGAGAACTTTCCAAATGTATGACTTGTGCTTCCTAGTTGACCAACATACCACCAAAAGACGGATGTTGGCCTGTTTACACCGTTAATACGATATTTCCTCCCCATATTTTCTTGTGAGGACCAGGATACTCATCATATTTTCAGGTGAGAATCAGGGCATTGATGTGGGCCTTGGTTCTACGTGAACCTCTGGTAAACAGGTTGTGGTTGTAGTTTTCGGTGGTATGTTGGCAATGTAGGAAGTCTGAGTGGTATATCTGCAAGGTTGTCCAAACATGCTGGTCTACAGGCAATTTCTGCTAAAAATGTAGAAAGTGTAGGAGCCTTGCCAAATGAGCCCTAAGGGGTTGCTGAAAGAACAGATATAAGTTTCAATAGCAGTACAAATTTATACCAGCTATGGATTGTTAACATCGGTTTCTTATTATTATTGTTTTGTTCTTTTCTGAAGAAAGCGATATTGGAAATTTGGAATTTCCCATGTACCACTGTGTTTGGAGGACTTTCCAAATATATGACTCATGCTTCCTTGTTGACCAACATACCACCAAAAGACACTGATGTTGGCCTGTTTACCACTATTAACTACGACACTTTTCTCCCACGTGCGATGGGGACCATCAATGGTAAACAGGCTAAGGTTGCAGTTTTATGTGGTATGTTGGCAATGTAGGAAGTCTGAATGGTTTATCTGCAAGGTTGTCCAGATGTACTGGGCTATAAACAATTCTGGCTAAAACTGTAGAAGATAGGAACTGATATATTATTTTTTCTGGAAAATCCCTATGTGCGATTGCCTATGTGCAATTGCATTCTTCTTTTTCCCTGCTGGGAGAATTTTACAGCTTAGCTATTACCATGTATTGTAAGCTTGTTTAACCAATTTTGAGAAACCATATCTATATCTGACATTGTCATAGCGATCATGAACATGGTGTGTTGCATGATCCCAATTTATAATACATAATTTATCAAGTTATATGCACTACTAACACTTCATTTACTGCATAGAACCTGTCATGTTCAGCAGATGTTTCATGGACCGCTGAGATCTGTGCTTCGGTGAATATTCCTGCCCAAATTGATTTTGTCTTCAAATCAGTTCTAACTACAGTTCTAACTACTGGGGCCACTAGTGTGAGTTATGATACCTTTAGGATGCAGGGAAATTATGCACATGATACGATGTCGATGGCAACAGAAATACAGGATCTTCAAGAGTTCAGTTCTTGCTTTTAAGTCTTGTTTGGGTCTACTGGGGCAGTTTTCATAATGAGGAAATTGTGGTTATGGGGTGCCAACATTTCAATTGTGGTGCAACGAGATGTTCCTCGTATGATTACATAGCTTTCACATCTTGCTGTAAGAGAAACAAAGATATGGGGAAAATGAATGTTGGCAGTGCAATCATGGACTAGTGGGAATGGCTGGAGAGCCTCTTTGTTGGTTCAGTTTTAAGCTTTTATGCCCCCCATGAATTATTTACTAGGAACACATGTTTGGAATGCATCTTTCAACCCATTTAGTCTGTATTTTACCCTGCAATAGGCCAGAATGAAGGTGTGCCATCACCACCAATACACAATGCAGCACTGCTAAGATCTCCAAATCAGTGAAAATTAAGTCCTATATTGGACTACATGTTCTCAACCGTAACATGCAAAATGCTTCTTGTTTTGCGAAATTCACATTTGGCCTGTAGTGGAACAGACTTAAGTTCTTCATGTATAGGTTTGGTAACTACAGGTTAATAATTAGCGATTTAATACTGTCACTACATTTTCCTTTTTTGAATATTGAAATACTGCCTTGTCCCAGGCTTTAGTCATTACTTATCGGTAGAATGCTTCTGTGTTGGCTGTTTTTAATTCCTGATGTGTTTGGTAGGTTGATGCTGTTGTTTACTTGGTGGATGCTGCTGACAAGGAACGGTTTGCAGAGTCGAAGAAGGAACTTGATGCTCTTCTTGCAGACGATTCCCTTGCAACAGTGCCTTTCCTGATACTGGAAACAAGATTGACATTCCATATGCCGCGTCTGAGGAGGAACTGCGCTACTACCTTGGTCTGAGCAACTTCACCACCGGTAAGGGCAACGTGAACTTAGCTGACTCCAATGTGCGGCCTCTGGAGATCTTCATGTGCAGTGTCGTCCGCAAGATGGGCTATGGCGAAGGCTTCAAATGGATGTCCCAGTACATAAAATGAGAGGGCCTTGCTCCTCATTGTCAATAGCACAGCTGCTGCTGGAGTAGTATTCAGGTCCTGGCTCCTTTTATCACTCTCCTGATGCTTTGGAGAAACCTGCATCTGTAAGGAAAAGTTTGTCGTAGTGGATAGTGAATGCCTGCAAGTTGGTGTTAATACTAGATATATGACGGGGTTTATTTGTTTGATTGTTTATGGATGGTGACATCAGCAGTTAGAAATGTGGTTGCTGGAATCATTTCTAGACAACAGGAAATATTTCAGCCTGTATTCACGTTATCTAGCAGTGAAATATGTATCAGCAACTTTGGTCTCTTTGCTGCTCACTTCTCGCCTGTGATTCTTGATAACTCATGCCTTGCTGTGTTATTCTTCTGCTCTCCATAATTACAGTAGTTTGCCAAATTGCTGATAGTTCAGAAGGCAACGTTAGTGACAGTAACTTTTGTCTTACAAGTAAACCTGAAGTAGTTTCTCTTTTTTTTTCCTCTCGCCATACATCCATCACAATGCTAACTAAAGCTTTTGCTGGACCTGTGCATGTAGAGCTGGCCTTATCTGTCTGATTGGCTTTGCTAAATTAAACACCTCCAACATGAAAAAGAAAAGAATTCGCCAATTTCATGATATACTAATATGCTAGTGTAGTAATATAGTGGACACGGTCTACCTGTCATAGACATGTGTGTGTCAAATCCTAAATTACAACTGACGAGAACTACGAATTCAAATTACAACATGAGAAACTGCGAATTCGCAAATCCGGGTTTGTGAAAATACGAGGAGAAAAAATAACAGATACATTTTGGATGCAGAGAAAAGGAAAGGGCACCAAAAAAGGAATAACAAGCGATGATCTGGCGGTCAAGATTTAGTCTGGAGTTCCTATCCGAAATCTCTGGGCTGTCGACACCCGAAAGAGAGCGACTCTTGTGGCCATGGACGAACAACGTTCCAATTCATCCCATTCCCCTTTCCAAACTGCCAGACAAAGCAAATCTCTCGTCCATGCTGGCCTGAAGACCATAAACAGAAAGGTTATCACGTAGTCGACTACTACTTGTGTGTGCCTCGTCTACTGAACTTTTGCAAACAAAAGTGAGATGGCTATGGAATTTGGTTGTTTTATTTTAATAATATATATGATTTAATACTGAAGATCATATAAAGAACTAATATACCTTATATTTCTCAATGGAGCGAATAGTTGATCTGACAGCTAGAGATAAACTAGCAAACAGAAAGAATAAAAAAACTTTAGGTGGCGGTGATAAAAACTGAAGTTTTCTTAATAAAGAGGAAGGGATAAAACTGGACTTTTCATATGCTGTAATGCACGTTATCTTGGACTGTAGAGTTGATGGTATCGTGGAAGTACAAAATGATAATTGTCATTGTTTGAAAGAGCGTAGAAGCATTACTATCAAGCGTCGACTAACTCTATGATGGAACACGGTGCTTTAGTACTGATATCTTTCTCAACACTACCTCTTGTCATTTTTTTTTTTGACTTTGCACTACTGTCCCGTAGATTGCACATGGGAAGATTTGTTCAATCATGCTAATAGCGCTGTAAAGCACTGTACAAACCGGGTCACTTGTAAGCAGCTTAACATGCATCCAGTTCATCTTTCCACCGATTCCCAACCCAGTTAAAAGTCAAAATGTGTAAACCGGGTTCGAACCCCCCTAATTCCGAATACGAAGATATTTGAAAAGAACCTGACATCAAATGCACACCAAAATCAATCTTAGGATTTGACTCCGCCACAACACGAATCCGCCTTTTCCCCGCAACTAGTCGTCCTCCATCGCCACCGCCCGGCGTACGTCCGAGACCGCCTGCAGCTGTCGAGCAGATACGGCTCGGCCGTCGCCGCGAGAGAAAAAGACGACGCCGACGCGGCGCTTGTCGCCATGCATTCGCTGCGCGCTCGTGGCCGTGGTTTGCCGACGTCCCGCAACGAAGAGGTGGAGAAAGGGGAAAAAAAAAAGGTTGGCTTTTTATGCCGGCCGGCCAGATGCGGCGTGTCGGTTTTCTGGAATTTTTTTATTTTTATATTTTTTTTAAAAAAATATTTATAAAAGTATAACTTCATTTCAAAATTTTACAAAAAATATACTTCCAATGCCCTCTGAAAGGGCGCTTTTTTTTAAAAACGTCCTCCTAGAAAGCGATTTGATATGACTGTGCAGACGGTCCCCTGGCCATTAAAAACGTCCTCTAGGGGCGATAAGGGGGCGCCTGAAAAATATCGACCGCGGAAGTCGGCGTAAGATGTGCCTATAGAAAATTGTGAGATGCTGCTTAAAAACCATGCTGAAACTTTGGACCTTGAAAACTCAATCTTTCTGGCCAAATTTCACAAATATTTTTCAGACAAACCCAACAAAATCGAGGAGAAGCGGATGTAAAATTTTCTGTAGATGTCTGCAGAGTACTTATTTGCACGATTTCGAGACTGTATGTGAAAATTATGACTGTTTTAAGATAGGTAGCGCGCGTTAGTGAGAAATAGGCATAACTTTCAAGCGGTTCTTACTGGCCGGTCCGACCGGGTTAAGGCAGCCAGTCCGACCGCCACCCCTCTAGAACTGCTGGATAGTTCTGTACCATCCCCATTTTACAGGCGGCCCCTTAGAGGGCGGCAAGGGGTCGCCTGCAAAATAGCCCGATCCCACGGCCGGTGTTTTGCAGGCAACCCCCTTGCCGCCCTCCTTGTTGACACCGAAAATCACCGATCAGCGTTGAAGACGAGTTAATGATTGGTTCGGTGCACTAGACCACACGAAGGCTGAGAGATCTGCTTAGCTCCAGTGCAGGTCCTAAATTTGAGGTTTGTGCGTGCCAGGTCAATTTGACCCAGCAATTGACAGGAGATAGAAAAAAGGTTAGATCTTGATCCAATCGGCCGACAGAGCCAATACAGACTTCCTTCAGTCGATCCGATGTACTTGTATATCGCTCGAAAGCCTGATGGTATAAGCAGCCATATAAGCCAGCTGATTGCCGATAACACTTGTACATTGGCTAAAAACCGATGATAATATAAATAATAAATCAGCCGACTACCAATAAGAACATGTGCATCGGCTGAAAAGCCCGATGATAGTGTAGATAATCAAAATAATAAGACAATGCAGTCGCTTTATTGAAGAAAAATAATTATTGCTATACATCCGATAAGACGCTTGCATAAAATATATCAACCTAACAGCGAATAACTTATCGCAGGCAGTTTGTAGGTCGGACCTAACTGATGCAGCACAAACTGATGTGATAAATTATCCCCAGTAAGCCGATAAATCTATGCACGCGTAATTGTATATATCCACTCGCTAGTAGATCAAACTTAACTGATGCAGCCGTAGACAGATAGATCACGTGTATTTTTTTTTTTTCTTTTAGCGACTACCGTAGATTATTAGAATATCGATCTAACCGAGGAAGTTCTAGCGATAGGTAGTCGGGGTAACGAGACTTACCCTCTCGTAGGAGTTCGGACCTAACCGATGCAGCCTGGCTCGAGAAGCAAGAACTCGTCGAAAAAGGTGGCGATACGCCAAATTTGTATTGATCTGAGAGATGATTTACATGGTACCCGGGCATACGTATTTATACCCCGAGTTGATACAGTCCTGATTAGATACGAAACAGGAGTTTTCTAACTATAAAAGAAAAATTAACAAGCCCTGATCGGACACGAGATTAGATTTTACTAAAAATTATTAAAGCTACCTAATTTATAGATAAAATAGTTAACTGCCATGCTGTGGTCTTTACGATTTCTTCCTGAATTCGGCTTCTTCTGGATTAGCTTCCATCGGCTGATATAGCCTCTTTCCTTAACCGAACATGATAACGAACCGTACCAAATTTTGGTGTTAACACATGCCCCCAATTTTGGAGTTTGTTATCGAACTTCGAAATTCTTCTGTTTGGGCTTCAGCAATTCCTCCATGACCTCTTGAAATCGGCTTTCATGAGCCGATACCTTCTGTACTAGGTGTGCTAGGCTCTCAAAGTCTTGTGATGAAAATCTTTCCTTGATCAGAGCCAACAAACCTTGGAATGCTAACTCGGCCAGCTGTGCATCATCTAGACTTAAACTATAATATCGGCTTCTAACATCACGAAACCGCTGGATATATTCTGCGACTGATTCATCCGGCTTCTGTATTACCGATGTTAAATCTGTTAAACTCATCTCCTAAATACATTAAAAAATATTTGGAATTGCTTTTTCCAAATCGGCCCAACCCAAACTGAATTTGGTGGTAACGAAGAAACCATGTGAAGGCCGATCCGAACAATGATCGCGGGAAAAATCTAACTCTTAAAGCTTCTTTAGCCGATGCCTCCCCACACTGAGCCAAAAATCGACTGACATTCTCCACTGTAGATACATTATCTTGCCCTGAGAATTTGGAGAAGTCTGGTACTCTGTATCAGCGCGGCAATGGAACTATATCAAACCAATCCGGATATGGATGCCGATACATAAATGTTTCTTCCTTTGGTTTTAGGCCGAATTGTTCTCTCACCACATCTGTGATTCTTGCTCTCCAATCTTGTTCCCTTGGATCTTCGACGTGATAATGCAGAGGTGGAGTTGGTAACCGATTCTGCCTATGATATTCTCTTTGATAATTATACTCAGGGACAGCTCCTGAATGACTTTGTTGATGCCCCCATAGTATGCAGTTTGATGATATCTGTCGGTGAAATGGGATAGGGGGTCCCACATACCCTGGGGACGCGTGGGTCATCGGCCAAGTCAGTTCCCTGGGGCCATCTCGCCTTCGGTCCCGGGGCGCCACGCTTATCAGCCCCGGGCACGTCCCCGGGGCGCCCTCGCCTTCGGCCCTGGGCACGTCCCCAGGGCGCCCTCGCCTTCGGCCCCGGGCACGACCCCGGGGCGCTGACCCTATCGGCCCCGGGCTCGTCCCCGGGGCGCCGTCCCACCGGATTCGGCGCCGAGGCATCGTTGGCCTCGGGCCGTACCTTGCCCTCTGGGCGCCATCGTCTCACTTCCTGCCCGGGGCCCACATGACGGTCTCCGGCAGGATCGATGGACCAGCTCTCCAAATATCAGCATTAATGATGAGGCGACGGGGCACGTTGTCCCTGTCGTCCGCTCCGCCACGCGTAAGTGTCTCAGGACGACCCCCCGTGGACACCTGACTGCTGTCAGAGGCCTTTTGACTTCGGTGGCAAGGGCGTGCGCCGAAGTCAAGCAGTCAGAGATGCTTGACTTCGGCAGTGTGCCCCGTCACATCCCGTCGCGTCCTCACGACTCCACCGCCCGCCGTATACCAACTCCGGCGAGGGTTCGGCAGGCGGACTGGTCCGGCAGGCGGCAGCAGGCGGACGCGCTCGTCAAGACGGCGACAAGACAGCGATAAGACAAGCCATACCTGCTCTCTCATATAGCTCTCTCTCTCTATCAGCATGTATCTTGGCACTGTGCAATCCCCTTGCTCTATAAAAGGCGGACCAAGCCAAGGCCGAAGGAGAAGGAGCTTCCCCGTCCTCTAACTCTCCGCTCTGCACCCCCGAGCTCACTCTCTAACCACTGTTCTTCTTCTCCGGCTCCGGCCACGTGCTGAGCTCATCTTGTACACAGCAAACCACATCATCTCCACATAGCATACACACAGGAGTAGGGTTTTACGCTCCGGCGGCCCGAACCTGTATAAATCCTCCTGTCCCCCTTGTGCGTCGATCCCCTCTTCCGACCGTTCGTTGTTCATCGTCTCTCCCGCGCGATCTCCACGAACCGGACGGTCCGGACCCGAAGCGGACGGTCCGGACCCTTCTGTATTGCCTCGGTTCGGACGGTCCGGTCCAGCTTCGGACGGTCCGGACTCCTCTGTTGCTTCCACGTCTTCTTCGCGTATCTTTCTTCTACACCCTGACGCCGGCTTCGCCTGAGAACTACTCCCCTGGCCGAATCTCAAAAGGGGGGTCTCCCGACTTCCCGCCGTCGAGGTTTCATCCTCCGACAATATCCTTGAGGAATTCCATCTTGTTGCCCCCTCAGCCAGTTGAATCGGCTCCACCGCCTTCTTAATCAAGCTCTGTAATGTGTTCATCAATATCCTAGATTGATTGATCAACGCATGGTGAACTGCTTCATTAACCATCTCTTGAAGTAGCTTCTGTGAACTTGCAGGCGATGTATGGCTCGATTCGCCAACCAGAACGAGTTTTGGTAATTGTGACTTCTGAATCGGCCCTTGATCTATCATACCGAAGGATTCTAGACAAACCTTCTGAAATTCAGCAATGTTCTGCTCCACTTGTTATCTTTGTTCTTCGGTCAAGTCTTCCATTGTGACTGGGATTACATTGTTTGTGCTGACCTCCTTTCCAGCCATGTCGAAGTTCTGTATCCCACCAGGCATGCCAAAAATATGTTGACACCGAAAATCCCCGATCAGCGCTGAAGACAAGTTGATGATCTGGTTCGGTGCCCTAGACACGCGAAGGCCTGGGAGATCTGCTTAGCTCTAGTGCAGGTCCTAAATTTGAGGTTCGTGGGCGTGCCAGTCAATTTGACCTAGTAATTGACAAGGAGATAGAAAAAAGTTAGATCATTGATCCAATCGGCTGATAGGCCGATACAGACTTCCTCCAGCCGATTGCCGATAGTACTTGTATATCGGCTAGAAAGCCGATGATGATATAAACAGATAATAAACCAGCCGATTGCCGATAATACTTGTACATCGGCTAGAAAAACCGATAATAATATAAATAAATAAATCAGCCGACTACTAATAGAACATGTGCATCGGCTGAAAAGCCGATGATAGTGTAGATAATCAAAATAATAATCAAGATAATGCAGTCGGCTTTATCTAGTAAAAGATAACTTATCGGCTATACATCCCGATAAGACGCTTGCATAAAATTTATCAACCTAGCAGGAATAACTTATCGCAGGCAGTTTAGTAGGTCGGACCTAACCGATGCAGTACAAACTGATGATAAATTATCCTCAGTAAGCCGATAAAATCTATGCATGCGTGATGTGATATATCCACTCGGCCTAAGAGATCAAACTTAACTGATGCACCCGTAGACAGAATAGATACACCGTGGTAAGCCGACTACCGTAGATCAGCTAGAATATCGGACCTAACCGAGGAAATCCTAGCCGATAAGGTAGTCGGGGTAACGAGACTTACCCTCTCGCAGGAGTTTGGACCTAACCGATGCAGCCCGGCTCGAGAAGTAAGAACTCGTTGAAAAGGGTGGCGATTCGTCGAATTTGTATTGATCTAAGAGATGATTTACATGGTACCCGGGCATACGTATTTATACCCCGAGTTAATACAGTCCTGATCAGATACGAAACAGGAGTTTCCTAGGAAAATTAACAAGCTCTGATCGGACACGAGATCAGGTTTTCCTAAAAATTATTAAAGCTACCTAATTTATATATAAAATAGTTAACTACCATGCTGTGGTCTTTACGATTTCTTACTGAATTTGGCTTCTTCTGGATTAGCTTTCATTGGCTGATATAACCTCTTTCCTTAACCGAATATGATAACGAACCGTACCAAATTTTTGTGTTAACACTTCTTGAGGGCGGTTTTTGGGCGGCGCAAAAATGCTAACGGCCGTCGGCAGCCCAGCCTATGGCCGGGCTGCCACGTCATCAAATCGCCCTCTGAGAGCGCGATTTTTAGAAAACGCCCTCCCAAGGGCGTTGGGAGTATATTTTTGTTAATTTTTAAAATAAAAGTATACTTTTAGAAATATTTTATTAAAAAAAATTAAAAAAATAAAAAAATTCGGTTTTCTGCCGCCTGCTGGATTTCGGTGAAAAATCTGAAGTAAACCCACCGTTAGTTTGCCTTGCTCGCTGACTATTTTTACGACACGCAAAAGGCTTACGTATCGTTGTTTTTTTTAAATGAGATATATCTAGCCTCTACATCTAAACCGAATGTACACGGTCTCATTCGGATTGTGATCGCTTATGATCAAACCCGGTGTGCTGGCTCCGAGCAACACCCGGTTCTCACGTATCGTTGTATTTAGACTAGGCATTGGAGCACCGAAGAACAGGTGACCAAGAAACGTACCCTGCTTTAATTGGAAGGCCTGGCGAGTTCTGAACTTGTTCTGATCAGATAACAATCTGGCAACACAAGAGAGTTAATTTGCATATGGAAAAGACTATTTTCAGTTTCAGAACGGTGCAAGATAGAGACGGAAACGGGATGATATCGTACGCGTATTCCCTTCTCCACGTAGTACATACAAAATTTGGTATAGTTTCTCGGCAAGCAACGCGTACTAGATACGTACAGTGCAATGCACCGGATGCCTGTCGCTTGCTTGTTATACAGGAGACTGACGAGGACGTAACCTCTGTTTGGATGTTCATTACGTGTTCCAGTACGTGTCCCGGGTTGCTACTCTGACGACAAATCTGCAGAACTTCTGCTTAATGAGAGATTAGACATACAAAGGGCAAATGTCAATAGACACACATGTTCCGAGTTTGGAGTAATTAATTAACATCTGGTCTAGTTTAGAGTATAATCAATTAACGTATGATCTATCCGAGGTCTTTCATATTTGTGTCCAACCCTCAAAGGTAGGTTAACACAACAGAGCATCAGCATCTGGGTATGACATGTATGGCATTCCACTTTGGGAAGAAAGAATCATGCTGTAGTAGTGTTGTGTGTAACCAACAAAATGAATCAACGGATGATATCTAACCACATTCACATCACATCACATCAATCTAACAACCAAGAAGGCTCCGATGACGAGCAGCTTTGCCGGCACCAGCAGGACAACGAGCAGGCGGGCGGGCGTCCGCGCCTGCCTCACCGTCTCCTTCCAGCCCTCGACGGCGGCGTCCAGGAGCACGCCGAGCCGCGTCCGGTCGACGGCGCTGGCCAGCACGCCGTGCATGCTGAGCGGCCACCAGATGAGGAGCCGCCACCGCTCCCGCTCCGTCTCCCGGTGGCGCCGCACCTCCTTGCGCACCACGGCACGCACCGATCGGAGGTACGAGTTCACGTCGTGGTCGCGGTACACCGCGCCCTTGGGGCCGTAGGCGCTCTTGTCCTTGAGGATCTCCAGCGGGTGCGGCGAGTTGAAGAAGGTGGACATGGCCGACCGGAGCTGCCGCAGGGAGGTGCCCGATGACGAGTCGCTCAGGTGGTAGATGCCGCTGTCCGGTGGGAGGAGGTCGTGGTGTGGGGATAGCCTCTTGTCCGGTTGCAAGATGAACATTTCACCCATTGGGGCGTACAAGAGCTTCTGCAGTGAAATGCACAGAAAGGGTTACAGCCATGGTTGGTTAATTGCTAACATGCAAACAGAGATGAACATTTTACAAACAAGAAAACAAAGCGGTAAGATCTGCATATTGCAGTACTCCTCTTTGCCGATATTTTTAACTGTTTCTACTTTCTTGAAAAACGTACTGTTTTTCAGTCCTTGAAAATGTGATAGCCAGGAAATCATGCTAGCTCTCCAACATACAGGCCACAGTTCAGTGTATGATTCAACCAATGAATGGGTTTATTATTTGTTCTCCATGTCAAAGCACCAGATAAATTTTCTTTGTTGTCTCAGTCATTAAATTCAGGAACATATACTGTTATTGCCACACAAATAAACTAACTTATCAGATGCATAAGAAAATGTTTAACTGAGGTGGGTTCATGAACCTACCTGATTTGTGAGGCATGGGTGACTGCGGAAATTCCCATTAGCTAGTTTCAGAATGTTAGCAACATGGTCAGGGTAGTTGCACGAAAAGACTCGAGGAACAATATCTCGATGCATCGTGATTGACTGAACATGATTTCTTGGCAATCCAAGTTTATGAAGCAAGTGGTCGCCGCCGCACATGATGCATGGTGCACCAAATGTTATAACAGGCAACAACGATGAAGCAGGTACCACTCCTCTCATCAGTAGCATTAGATTCACAAGCAAAGCCAGACTACCACCAAGAGAGTGACCAGTGAAGCGTAATGCTGCAGATTTACCAAAAACTCTCAAGTGAGATTTGACATATGGCAACATCTGGTGATACATTCCCTTGGCTGCTTCATATATTCCCCTATGAACAAGCACATCGAGTCCCTGCATAAGTCAAAATTCAAATGTTTCTGAGTCAACTGCATACATTTGACAATCCATGATGCACATCTAAATGAAGCTGCTGGTGCACAACGAAGGCATACTAGCACAAGATTGATTCCATCCATCATTCATGAGAAACTGAGAAATGTAGCGACAGGACGACAGGCTAGTAGGATACCTCAAATTTGACTGGTTCAAATAGTAGGTTGGCCTGCCAAGAAGCAATTGACTCCGAACCCTGCCAATTAACAATGAAGCATTGATGAACTACAGAAAGTGAATATTGCACCTATCATGATATATTGGGCATAAGACATACCTGAACCACAAAGTATCTTGTGCTGCCTTGATCATCATCACAAATGAACCATTCACAAGGGCAAGATCTTGAAGAGTTCAGATCATCTGCAACAGCTTGTCTTGTTTCTTCCTTGGCGGCAACCATGGAGGTTACTGAATTCGTAGTGGCCACAAATGAAGCTTCATCCATGGTTAAACCTTCCCCACTCTCACCGTTTACAATGGCCATGACGGTTGGATCGTGCTTGCCATCATTCCTGGAACCAAAGGGAATGGCGCCCATAGCCCGTGAATGTAAATAAGAGGCAGCAGATGACATGACATGGTATGCGCCGAAGGGGTTTACCCCCAACCCGCTTTCTTTCTTCTTATTTCTCCCGGGCTCAGGGTTCTCTGCAACTTCAGATTCTTGATCCGGAGATTCACCTTTCTCAGTCTTATGCTCCTGCTTCTGATCAAGACCAGTTTTGGCCTTCTCTTGTACTGATGAAGTCACAAACCGCAAATTGTACCTCTGCAGACATTTTGGCTGAGAAAGCAAACAGTTGCTAAGTCAGGTAATGAAATACTGTTGTCTTTGAATATCACAAAAGGAACTTGCAAATTGCAATCATAATCTAGTTATGCTATACCAGAAAGGCAACTGCGCAATTAATAACAGCACGATTCACCACCACATAAGTACCAAACAAAAAACAAGTGAACCACATGTATAATCTCTCTATCAAGTATCCATAGGCCAGAAGCGGAAGCTCAAGCGAACTAAGCAATTGACGGGCAACAATAGACAATTTTACAACTCATGCATAGATAACTCCAAGAGTAGCTTATGGAAATTGCATCAAGCAGACCTGGCACTAACCCATCAAATCCTTCAGGAAGACCCCACTATTAGGTCCAAAAGCACAGAGGGGACCAGGACGAATAATTTATAATGGCATAATACATAGTTTGCAGACCAGTAAAGGAAATCATTCACCATCTCCATGGGAGTAGTCGACAATAAAAGCCAAAACAGACAAAATAAGAATTCCTAAAAATACCACAGCCTGCATTTCTGTCGAATTTACAGCATGGACAAGAACGTGACATGAACTATTCATCACAAGCAATCCAATTGGCGTGTAGGCAATCCACCAAATATACTGTGATTAACGCATAGGAGAATTCGAGAATCGTGGTCACTCGCATTGATGCTTCGATCTTACCGTGATCTTGGGGATCATGTAGGCGATGTTGCAGAGGTAGGACATCTTGGAGAACTCCCTGGCCTCCCCGAGCGACACTTTCCTGAGGAGCCTCGAGAAGGCCGCGCGGTCGAACACCTTGCCGTCACTCTCGTCGTCCTCCCCGACGGCGCAGCAGCCTTCCTCCTCACTTCCACCGCCGCAGGAAGCGCAGCACTCGTTGCCGACGACGCGGCCCGCCCCACCCGCTTCCTGGCCGCCGTCTCCAGCGGTGACTCCGGCGGCTTCGGCGTCCGCCGCCTCCACCCACTGCGGCTGCACCCGCAGCATCTGCAGCACCCAGTTCCCCTGCTTCCGCTCGTCCGCGTCCGCCTCCCCACGCCTCTCCTCCTCCTCCTCCTTCTCCACCTCCGCCGCGCGCTGGCTCCTCGCCTCCTCGCTGCCGACTGCACCGCCGATCGCACCGGCCCTCTCCCCTCCTCCGCCGCCGCCGCCGAGCGGCCACAGCCGGAGCAGCGGAGCGTGCAGGGCGGGCCGCGGCGGCGGAGGCTGCTGGTGGTGCCGCTGCGCCACCGGAGGCGGCGGCTGCGGAGCCGCGGAGGCGGCGGGGCGGATGCCGCGCACGAACCTCAGGGCCTCCATGGCCTCCTCCGCGCCTCCACACCCCCCAACCCCCTCTCTCTCCTCCTCTTCGTGGCGCGCTTGCTTGCGAGGTAACCGTTAATAATAATAGTAGCGCGGTTATGTTTAGCCAAATCGCGATTAATTACCCCGTGCTCAGCTCGAGATCAAGGCCACCTCGCCTCGCCTCACCTGCGCTCACTCTAACCTTCGGCGATTGACAGCGGCAGGTGCAAAGAGAATTAGAGAAAGCTTCCGGCAATGGAGAGGAGAGAGAGGATGGGGCATGGGAGAAGGAGAGCTCCTATATATGCGGAGCGCCGTGGTGGGGGAGGGGAGGAGACGCCATGGAATGGAGGTAGGAGAGAGGAAGGGGGTGTGGGATTGTTTGTGGGGAGGAGAGAGAAACCGTGAAGAAAAATCTGCCCGGTTGCTTGCTCCGGTCTAATATCTTTGGTAGGCTCTTTTTGGCATCTTGTTGGGTTTCTTTGCCCTCCAATTTTGACATAACAAGTTTTCACTGTTTGAATTTGGTATTGATTGGTAATTTAGTAATTTAGAATTTTATGTAGCATTTAAAAATAAATGACATAAATACCTACTAAATGAGACTTTTACTCTGTGTACTCCTTCCTTCCTCAAATATAAACATTTTATTACACACTAAATATGTTTATATTTTTAGACAGACGCTAAATATGCTTTTAATTATTTTTCTTAACTTATTCATAAATAATCTATTTTCTATACTTTAAATAAAATAAGTGTTCGGTCAGAGTAGACATGTTATGTCAATACGTTTACCACGTGCTGCTACACACATTACGCATAACGGGATACGAGCGACAGGCAAGGCTCCATCCGTTTGCCACTAGGTAAGCCGCAGAAAGATCAAGGAGTCACTTCGTGGACGCGTCGTCCAGCGCATGCCAGGACACGTCAGCGGATGAGAAGCCTTCTCGGAGGTATACGTGGAGACCTCGCGTGCCCCACCCAGGGTGGGCCTCAGTTTCCACCCGCAACGCGAGATTTGGCCCATCAGTAGAGTATGGCTAGGCTTTTGAATGGGCCGTACACGTGTTTGGCCCGTATTTTAATTGGCCGCGTGCTCGTGTGGCCCACGGTTTGCTATACGGTACCGTGTGGTGTGGGCTTGATATCCATCTGATGACATAATGGGAGTGGCTAGTAGTACGCGCGCGCAGCCGGGGACATGGGACACGCCGCACCCGCTAAGCTAGTGATTAACACTTAATAATTCTCTTAGTAACTGCTTATTAGTATAAAATAATAAATAAATACTTTAATTGAAATTTTCAAATATTTCAGTTGAAAGTTTCACAGAATCAGTTGAAACTTTCAAATTTTGAGTTGAATTTCAATTTTTTTGGTTGAAAATTTGAGTAGAGTTTTTTAAAATTTCAGTTGAAAGTTTCCAAATTTGAGTTGAGTTTTTTGAATTATGACTTTAAAGTTTTAAAGTGTCGGTAGAAGATTTGGATTTTTTAAAATTTAAGTTAAAATTTCTATTAAAGAATTCATGTGGATCTAATCATATAAGAATAAAAATTCTATGCCATACATACAGTTGCATATACATACAGTAAAAAGAAAAAAACTGCTTCTGTCCGTTCTCAACACGTGGCGTCTCTCACTCCGATTTTGGAATTGGCACCGCGTCGCGAGCGCTCGCGAATTAGCCGTTGTGATAGAGATGTGGTTGGGAGTACTGTTTTTTTTCCAACATATTGTAAGTTTTTTTAATAGGGGTAATTGAAAATTTACCAGCGTTTTGAATATTATTGTGGTACTACCACTAAAAAATTACAAAAATACCGATAGAACTATCATTCGAATGATATTTTTGCAAAATATTAAAAACCAATGATAAATTTGTAAATATCCCTTTACAATAATAAATAATTTATGTTGAAACTTTTTCATTTATGAAAGATGGATACACACCATCACACATGTGCGCACTATATACCTCAAATGAAGCTATTATGTTTATCGTTTGCTTCTTAGCTTATCGGCCATGACCAAAATTTAAATATTAAAACTTAATTTTAAGATTGATTTGTGGTTTTTCAATTGCTGTCTATTTCTTGGCCTCAATTTTTAAACTGCAATAATAGAGATATAAAAAGTTTTTGCCCACATACGTAGTTTATGCTCAGCGCTCAACTGTCAACACGCACGATAATTTCTTGCAGTTATCTTCTGTTCTGTTGACATTTTCTTGGTCAGTGAAGAGCAGATGGGTAACCGTGTACTTAGGCTGGTGATTACTTGCACGGATCAGTAAAAATCACGGGAAAAAAATACTATCATATTCATCACGTCAGGCTACGTCCTACGTGGTAGGTTTCTCTCAACCCACCAGATACCGCCAACACCTTCGAAGTTTCTAAACTTGCACACAAATTCAGTAGCAAGTAACCAACATGTCATTTCTGAAAATGATAACATAAATAAAAATGATTGTTTTGTGTGTCAAACAGGAGGAAGGGCGTACGGAAACACGGAATATTATATCATCACCATGAAAATTGAGATCAGGAAATCATTTAGATGATACGACTACAAGAAATCGATCCTTCTCTACGAAGAGAATCGCATGCGGTTTCGTCACAGTTTTTCTTTTGAACTCCTCGTTAAGAACCCGTTTGGTGATTATGGTCAAGATTAGTTGGCCAGCCCTGGAAAAAAAGGTTAGGCTCAAATCAGAGCAGAATTAAGAGGAAATTGATGCTTAGTGGCTACTGTTCTGTACAGCACCCAGTCACACACGTTAAGTTACGCATGAAGACAGAGAAGCGTGCGATATCATGTTTTCTGAATGCGAAATCGATCCCCGTTATTATATATTCAGAGTTTCAGACTGGTGCTACATATGCTTGCACTTCTTCCTCCTATGGCAGAAAAGATCGAGCCTGAGAACTGACAAGAACGACAATGGCTTCGGTCTCCACGATGTGGCGTTGGCCCAGGTGCTTCTTGTTGATGGCGTGCGTCTCCAGCTGGTTAATCACTTGCTGCAAATCAGGTAAATTATTTGTTTTGTTGCTGCTGTTAGTTTGGTGTCATTTCTGAAAGTGATAGATTGTGCACAGCGTCTGTTTGCATTGCTGAACCTTTTTCTGATGGATGCAGATGCAGCAGCAGCAGCAGCCTTCCATGGTCAGAAGACTCAGAAGAGAAGCACTGAAGACATAGTTGCCAGAGCCATCATCTGCTTCAACGATCGATATGTGAGCTCATCCTCTAAGTAAACATTAACACTTCAGTAATTGGCTGTTGGATGTAGAGGCCGAGTATCAATCCATTACTAAAAAACACTTCAGTAATTAAAATGGAGCATTAAAAACAGCTTCAGATAAAAAAAAACATTTTTACCTGCCATCCGAACAGAAATGCACCGTGTTTCTGATGTTCTGACATGCATGCGTGTGTTCTTGCATTGGTGCCTTGGTGGCCGAAGATCTACAGCGGGTGCCAGGGACAGTACAGGCTGGGGCCGCAGGGCGCGCTGGACGTGCCGCCGCCGGCGTCGGCGGGGGAGGCGTTCTGCGGCGGGCCGTGTCTGGCGGAGACGAACCTGGTGCTCGGCTGCGTCGACGGCATCATGGACAGCTTCCGCTTCTACAACGGCGCCTCCGTCCGCGACGTCCGCTTCGCGCTCGACCGCGGCTGCGGCCACTCCGGCCTCCGGGGGGACTTCGACGTGCTGCAGCGCCTCGGAGGCGAGAGCGGCTACTACTACGGCGGCGGGAGCAGCATTCGCCTCGCGCCCCGCGGCCTCATGACGACGCGGCGCCCGCTGCGTTGGGCGCCGTCGTCGCGATGCTTTCCTGTGGGGATGATTAATTACGGTTATGACGATTAAAGATATTATACCAGTCTTCCAGTGATTAATACATGTATTAGACGTACGGTATAGTAGGTACCTAGAGGTTAATTAACTGTAATATATACGGTACCCCACCCAGCCACCGAGGCGTGGTATGTTCTTCGAGTTAGTCACTGTATGTGGGGCTTTTCCATTTCCATTTTGAAGAATATGATACAAGGACCAAGGCGAGTTAGCCTCTTATTTGGAATTGCGGTGTTCAAATATCTCTTTAAAAGATATTCAGTTTTACTTTTGTCTAATATACTAGTTAGTTAGAATATTTAAATTAGAGCTTTAACAATAGGCCCTCATAGCAGTGCAAAGGTGTCAAATTTTCCTAACTTGTACGCAAAGTATTCAACAAGCGGAAGTTAAGTGGCAGAAAAGATAGACGGTCTTCTTAAATAAAATGAAAGAAAAGAAAAGGATAAGAGAGTTTGGTATTTTGGCGCGAAGAGCTTTGGCGCCACCAATTCAGCGCGGGACAATTCCGTTAATTTCTATTGAGGCCACCAGCTACGAAACTCCAGCAAACCTCTCCCGCTGCGGCGCTGCCTCCCCAAATCCGGAGACCTCCGCCGAACCCTCACCTCGCCGCCACCCTGATGTTGACCGGCACCGTCAATGTCCGACGCCGCCTCCCTCCGAAGCGAAGCGGGTACGCGGCCTTCCATGATCGCGGAGGATGTTTAGGTTTAGGACTATGGTATGGCCGGAGAAAATGACAGTCTCTTTGGTGTGGGTGCATTTTCTTGGCGAAACTATGGTAGTGATTCGCAATTCTTGACACCGTAGTGGCGGACCTGAATTTGATAATTAGGGCTCGATAAACTAATTATGGTAAAATATGTTAAATATTATAAAATTATTTCAATATTTTTAATTAATTCTATTATATTATTTTTAAATAGATATGAAAATTAAAGATATATCTTTTTTATTATTTACTATGTTCATTTCATATTATAAGCCATTTTAGTTTTTTTTAAATTAAACTTCTCTAACTTTAACTGTGTTTATAAAAAAAACACATCAACCTCTACAAAATCAAATTAATTTTATTAAATCCACTACAAAATATGTCTTGATAATGCATTTGTTAGTTATTTTTGTTGGCGCTAGAGCTATCCAAAATGTTGGTGTATTTTTCTATAAATTTATTAAGTTTGAGAAGTTTGAGCTCACTTAACAATATTTTTAGTACAATATAATCTAATCATTAGATTTATAAAAAATATCACTCTATAATTTATCCATAAAAATTATAGATATTTATATGATTATCTATATCATTGAATATTATCTATAGATATTATTATCTTAAAGCATTCTGGATTAGGTTTAGAAAAAATATCTCACAAATTCTAAAAATTAGTTAAGTAATGTGGATGCACACAATATTATTAATATGTACAATAATTATTGCTAACTCGTGTAAAAATTATAAATAATATATACTGTCGAGCGTGCTATACGAGCTAGCTGCTTGTATTTATGTGCAATATAGTTAGTGGCTGGAGCTAGCAACATTATTATCAAAAATAATGAAGAATGAAAAAACAACGAAAAGAAGAATACAGTGACAAATGTTTAGTTTTACACTGCATTGTTGTAAAGAATAAATTTATGTTAAAAATTCTAAAATTTTAATAATATTAGTAAATATTGATAAATAAGAGTATATCGTGTAACAGTTATGAACAATTTCTGTCATGTGCGTGATTGGTGACTAACCTTTTGTTTCTTTTACTCTCTGAAAATACTCTTAGCACCTTCAGTGGAATTTGAATCGAATAAAGAAACGATTTAAATATATATTTTTTACACTAGTCTACTTATATACCAATATTTATCTAGATAAGTTATACTTTTGGGGCCCTATTAATTAAGAAAGTTATCAAACCTTATACTATAAATTTCATATCCTACACTTTAAATTCCATATATTTATATTATAATTTTTAAATCTTAGAATGTATTTTTTTTCAGTGCTCAACGTATAGAAGAACTAGCAAAAAATAGTTTGATTGTCTATTAATTGATTATGAGAAAAATAGTAGTTTACATTAACATATAAGTAAAAAAAATAAAAGAAATCAATAAAAAAATTAGAGGAAATACCAATATATCGTATTCTCAATGTATCCAGCCTATTTGTACCAAGAAAAACAGAAAATATGGGGGCCTCGAGTACATTTCCCCGCCCCCTCGGCGTCGACTCCCGTCTAGTCTCCTCCGGAGCTCGCCCGCCGCCTGCGCCGATCTCCCGCGAGCAGGGGCGCCGTCGTCCTGCTGTTTCCGCTGCATCCTCACCGGTGAGCATCCATCCATCCGTTACGCAGCCGCATCCTCTTTCTCATCTCTCCCTATCCACGCACTTTTTTCTGGGATTTACATTAACCCTAGGTTCTCTTCTAGATCTGGACGTTTTTTCTCTTAATTTTGCGTTAACCTTAACAGTTTTAGCCCTTCCACCGCGAGCGCCGCGCCTCTTCGGCTCCTCCCCTCCCAGCTCGCGCGGCGGGCCTGCGTCCCCGTGTTTGCCCGGCATCCGCGTTGAGTCACTCAAGCTTCCGATTCCCCAAGTTCCCAAGCACCCCAAGGTCCCCAACTCTAGGTTAGTCTCTCCGATATACACTGTGTAACAGTGAATCGATTAGGAATTTGTTGATGTGAAATTTGGTTCATTTTGATGTAATAGAATACTAGCTGAAGATGCGAGCAGAAAATTAAAATCATTTTTTCAGGTTCAGTCCAGTGAATCCTCCCCCAGAAACTGTAGTAACATGAGCAAGATAATCTTTGTGTTGTACTTCATCCAAGCGTCGTTGTCTCAAACATCGTATAATTGTGCCAAATATGTCTGATGAAATAACTACGATGGGTCGTGGTGGTCATTTGTTTACTTACTACCGCCATTTCCTTTTAATAATGAAATATGTGGTATGTGGTACTTGATCAAATTATTGTTGAGTTGAACAATCGCTTTGCTTTGTTGAATAATGAAAGATGCATTGCTTGTCCTCCTCCAAGGAATTCTTTTGCCAATTATGATGAAGATAAGCTAGTTTATTTTGCTAAGATTTATGTTGCGGACCTTGGTAACCTTGCTGTGATGATGGTCCACTGGTTGGAAGATATGGTACGCTAAAGAATAATGCCATGTGGATTTAAATTTCAATTCAGTTCTGCATTTGTGCTGTACTTTTTTTCCTTGGTGTGAGGATTGGCGCATGTAGTTTTAGCTTTTAGTTTGAGCCCTAGTCTTGGAGAGATTATGCCTCCTTCACTGGTGGTGATCAAGGAGGGAACCATGCCGATTTTCTTGTTGCAAACTGAAAACCAGATGGTTTTGCCTTCTTGGATGCAAGGCATCAAGGAGTTGAATGAACGTGTGCAAGTATTTTCCATGTGCTTGCTAGGCATGATAGAATTGTGTAATTCCAATTTGTTTGCTTGCTTATGTTATTGGATTGGTAATTCTGAATTGTGTTAATGAATATGAAAAGCCATGCCTTGCAGAGATGGATACATCTGGCCCTTCAGCATTCGTGAATGGAGAGATTCTGAATATGTTTGTTGGACGACGAGTGCGGACAGTGGTCCAAGCCCAGCGCGAGGAAGGTGGGTTGCTTATTTGTCAGTCCACTGATGGTCATCATCTAACCATCAAAGGAGCCTCTGGTGCCCCTATGTCGCACTATATGGAGATTATTGGGATTGCTGAACCCAACCAGACCATCAGGGCTGAAGTTTGCACAGATTTTGGTGAAAACTTTGGTGAGAACTGTTGCACCTATTATTTTCTTTTCCTCTTCAGTTAATACTACTATTATGAATTGTTTGGTATGTACTTACATTGCTCAACTGTTTCCTACTTTCAAGTTAGTTAGCTTTTACATAAATCCACAGACATAGAGTGCCTTTAGCGTGCCTATTTTTATGCCTTCTCACTCCTCTAAAGGTTTCTAAACTTGTTACTTGGTAATTGAGGTTTGTCCTTGTGTCCCGTCCTTGTTCAAAAATCTGTGCACTTATCATAAAAAATATACGTGCACGAGTAAATACTGTTACATTTATCATCTTATTCATACTTACATGAGCAAATATCTGCCTAAGTATTTGTTTGTGTTAGATACAAGTTCTAAACTCAGAAACTATGATTGTTGGATATTTTTATACCTTCAATTAAAATTGACTTCAGTTGTTATAGAGAATGAGGTATCCACCATTTTCCATGTGTTTGAACTATGGAAGCTTCAATCTCATCCCTATGTGTGTTAAATTTGTGGCTGTGATTGATCATCTAGAGCTCGTGAGCTTAACTTCTTTTTTTGGAGAAGCATGAGCATAAGTTCTGGGAATGAAATACTATTTTAGCTCATATGCCCAATGTTACAGGGTTTCTTTGTGTCAACTAAGAAATTAATCTTTATCAAAGAGGAGCTTATTGTGCTCTACTGTTTATGTTCTGCTTGTCTGTCATGAAACACAACGAATAGTACGTGTTTTTTTTTAATCTTTACCTTGCTGCAATAACTTCGTTTTAGACACCCTCATTATACCACTGATCTCTCTATCATGTTTATCTGTAGATCCTGCACCATTCAATGGACTGTGCAAGCTTGCGAATGGCCAGATGAAGGATTTGTTCCTGTAGAGGTCAGCATCGCATAGAAGACATTTGGCCAACTAAGCATGTTGGGCTTTCATGATTTCTCTAGCTTTAAGATCTGGACTGTTTTGTCAGTCGCCTCAGTAATAATCTGTTACTTAGGGGTCAGTATTGGGTGCTTATTAAGACATTAACCTAAGCTATGTAGTGCCATGAGGACAAGCATGTGCTTCTGTTGCTGAAGAGCTTATTGTGTTTGCTCCTTCCAAGCAAAGCAAACCAAAGCTTTGTGTTGCATTGTTACTGTCGCTTGCATTTGGATCCTGGAAAGCTGCATCTCGTGTTACGCTTTCCCATGCATCTTGATGAAGTGAGCTATGATGCTTTCTGATGAATTTCAACGTAGTAATCCAAAGTTTCAAACTAATTGCATGCTTTCTGATGGAAGCATCACTTTGACCCTACAGTCTAGGACCTAGCTCAGACAGGTTCACTGTGCTACAGGTTGGCCATTTATAAGCTTATATTATGCTGGAATGGTTATCTGCCAGATCTGTGTTCAATGAAGTCTGGTAATATGGGTTTAGGGTTCATGGTGTTATGATGCAATAGGAGTTCAGTGCAACCGATTGTAACACCCACCCATATCAGAACCGTCCATTGTGTACATTGTGAATTTGCGATTCATTCTTGTGTACATTGTGAATTCACGATTCATTCGGTTTCCTTTTATAAGGTGGTTTGGTGATTTTCTTTCCCAACAAATTTTGCACAGATCCACCCAAAGTGAGTCGTTTTCATCAGATATATGCTCACTCCTGATCCAGCCAATGAAAATAAAGGTTGTGACTGATAAGTCTGAACATCAATCATTCATCCTCTTATTGGAGCAAATCTTTTTATGCATTCAAAATCAAAATGCCTTCTTCCTTGATAGGAATGGATCGGTAGCGTGTCACTCTCGTACCTATCACCGCGATTGCGAGGCCTCATCTTTTTCACTTGGAACATAAACATGGTATCTTAGGTTGCACTATGAACAAATCAAAGAGACAAAAAAGGAAAAAGTATGTTTTGTATTCCTTCGTTTGTTACTACTTCCTACCGACTTCACTGTCTTCGCCGACAGAGTACTTGCATCAAAGACTACTTGAAAACATTGGTGACGATGATGACAAATGTCAGGCTAATTTATTTTTGAAAGCAAACCATGCATGATAGTTGCACACTATCAAAATAGCCAATCAAATGCATCACAAGGATTTGTACTAGTGCATATATGCAACAATGGATCAATGTAGCATTGGCAAAGAAGGATTGAGCAACAGAACAAAATTTTAATTTACATCCTTTCTTTTCCTTCTTTTTTCATGCAAGCCCTCGCAAGATTATCTGATTATGTGAAGTGCTATGAACTGAAAAAAGTGGTGGTTTGATCGATTTCCCTTTGAAGACGGTTTTTCGTGTTTACGCTTTTACCGTGAGGAAAGCGGATGCATCGACTTGGCAAGCCCGTAGCTCCGGGCCCCGAACCCGAGGCATCCGAGGACCAGGCCCTGTCGGTACGGCAACGACGTCGTGCGCCGCCGCGGCGCCGACGACCTGTCCGACGACGTGGACCGGCGCGCCGGCTGCAGCGGCGCCGGGCACGGGCAGGGCAACGCTAGCGTTGCGGTCTTCTTGGACCGCGACGACGGCCAGATGGACGGGGGCCAGAATCCCGACGACCTCTCGGCGATGGAGGGGCCAGCGGCGGTGGCTGAGTCGTTGTTGTTCGCCGTGCCGCCGAGGAGGAGGTCCCGCAGCGATATCCGCCGGCGAGTGTTCTTGGCGGCTGACGACAAGGAGGAGGAGGTCGAGGAGGAAGATGATGTTGACGCTGACGCGAAGGAGTCCGAAGGCTCGGTGATCTTGGCGAGATGCGGGCTCCGCGGCGGCGAGGCCGACCTGGCACGGCGAGGCAGCGGCCGTTGTCCGCCTCCAACGCGGCCCTCCCCCTCGCCGTCGTCGTCGCCGTGGTCGCAATCCTCCTCCTCCTCCTGCTCCCCGGAGACCGTCGCCTCTTGGCGTATGGGGGAGAGGCATCCGACGCGGATGCGCCCAGCGACGAACAGCTCCTCGGCCGAGCTCATCGCGGTGGCGCCATCCCCGGCACCATGCTGGCGCGCGGCGAACTCGAAATCCCCCGCGCCGCCGCATCCATAGTCACCCTCCGCGGCGGGATCACAGTGCGCCGTCGTCGTCGTCGACGCGAAGGCGGCGGTGGAGGACGGCGGGGAGCGGAGGATATAGTGCACGGGGCTGGCCGGGGCGCTGAAGAAGAAGAAATGCCCGCTTCCGACGCCGCCGACACCGTCATCGTCGTCGTCACCGGAGCGGGTGAGGCGGCTCGTGGGGCTGGACGGCGCCGTGGCGGCGGGGCTCCCGGCGTCGGCGTGGCTCTGCATCGGCGGCTGAGTGAAGAGAAAGGAAGGGAAGGCGAGGGGGCATGCGATTCGGGGAGGTTTTGAAGGAGACGTGGGGAGTGGTTAGCGGGCGGGGGTATTTGTAACTGCGCGCGAGTGAGCCTCGATCGTGTGCGAAGGCTCGCACTGCTACGTGGGCTCGTCGAACTTTGGTGTATTTATTTTCGAAATTTCTATCAATTTGTGTATTAGATTATACAAAAGATGTATACGTGCACCATACTTACACGACTATAAATACGCTCCCTTACACACGCTAAAAAGATAGAGACCAAAAGGAACGAAAAAATCATCATAATTTAGATAGAATGACAAAAAATAGCTATAGCATGCTCTCCCTGAAAAAAAAATCAATGGTTGGTTAATAGAAAGAATTGATTGGATCTAGTGGTTTATGCTCGGTCCATTCTCCTGGCTCATTCCTAATTATAAGGTTTATCCTTAGCTATATGAATTTATTTGTAACATACGGTTATGTTTAGTGATAATATATCAATATTGTTGCAAAGGTAACATACTAGTCTAATTCCTTTGCAACAATATTGTTCTCTGCTGCGAGAAACAAGGAGGAGGGTGTAAATTCGCTATATTTGGATTAGTAAATATAAGTGGTATATATCATCGAAACCTTAGTATGCTTTTGTTACACTAGATGAGCTAAAATTAAACCATACATCATCGCACTCTGTTTCAAAAAGGTCAAGCAAACATGTTCGATCAGTTTAGCTGTAGTGACACATAAGAGCATAGTGCTGAGCCTTTTTCAACGGCTTAATTTCGAAATCGAGATTAGATTAGCTACCTCATGTAGTTTAATTAAGTACTATATACCTTAAACCCGGCGGGGTCAACAAATTCTTTATCGATTTCTGGCCCTGTTCGATCTAATCAAAGCTTCGATGAACGTGGCGAGCACCTGCATGCACATATGCAGGCTGGCATGCACAAAAGATCGAAGAGAATTAATTAGTGCGAAATTAAATACAAACACGAACACGAGCGAGACGGTGGAGGAAGTGAGAAACAACCAACGTCAACAGCAACAACACGTAGCGCCCATGCATGATACGTACAGATGGTGAGCAATACAATGTAGCTCGCAGAGAAAGGAAAGAGCAAAAGTGTATTTGAGAGGACGCGAGTAATCTACGGGCGTATTATGTATTGGAGAAGCGGCTAGTATAATACTGTAGTTCAATACAATATGAGTGTATTGTAGTGGTGGGACGGATATGCGTGCGCAGGTTTTGGCAAGCCGCTAGGCAGTACTAACTCTGTTTTTAAATATACTTAATTTCAGACGTAACATTGACTATTTATTGTATTTAAAAATTATGTACGTACCATTTATTTTCCACCAGTAAAAAAATACTTTAAATATGACTTTTCTTAAATAAGACGAGTTATCAAATATCATATCCAAAAGTTTGCAACGCGTCATATATTTAAAAAGAGACAGTACTTTATAAGAGCTGGGCTATCTAGGAGATAAGCGCTGGAATTCAACTATTGAAAACCTAAACTATTTTGACCATGAACAAACAATCACGTCATATATGTATGTTTATAAGTATATTTACAACATTATAATTTTATTAGATATTATCGTTGTATTCTAATAGAAGAATAGTGATCAAAGTTGCACATAAAAACCGAATAAAATTAACAATATCATATATTTAAATGCAGAGATAGTATTTTACTAGAGCTGAGCTATCTAGAACGACATGTTAATTTGGGGAAAAAAATAAATGCCGGAATTCAAGTATTGAAAACCTTAACTTTCTATTTTTTTTTACAATGAATAAATAATCACGTCTTATGTGTATGTTTATATTAATAAATTAATTCATATTTTGAAGTTTTTCCATATGATATATTAGCTCTACGGTTATAACAATACACTACGGCAGTTTAGAAGTCAACCATTAAAATTTCCAGCCAGATCAAACTGTACCGTAAAGTGTGTGTGGTGGTAAGTGTGCGTGCAAAAGTATTATCTTCCATGTAATCGAATTAAAACTCAAAGAGCAAATTAAGTTGAAACTGTTACAATTTCTCCTAACTCTTATCCACGTATGTCCCAGGAATGATGATGGACGTGTGTGATAGTGTGGTGTGAGTTCAGATACATTTTTCTCTACAAGCTAGCATAAAGACATGAAGTTTGTAGCTTCCTTTGGCTTTTCTCCGAGAGATATTGAGACACCCTAACTAAACTATCCAAAGTAAACCTTGGATTGCAAGTCCAAAAAAGACCACATATTTGGATTGAGTGAGGCGATGGTCGATGATTTCGGAGCCTGTCGGCTTAATGGCAATTAGGACAGCATGCATGTTTAGTGGTCGGCTGTTGAACATCATATAACAAGTCTCTGCTAATCTGCAATCGACAAGGGAACAAATGAGAACCCCCTACAAATGATCAGTTTGTCCATTGATCCATCACTCAGCTAATTTTTTTTCCCTCCGCATTATCTACTGGTTGTTCTTGCTGTATTTTTTTTCCTGTGAGATTAATTTGTTTCATTTGCAGTTAATGGTGTTTATGTACATAATTAATTTTGGGAGGTTTAAAATGCATGAGATGTTGGTTGTTGGAGGTGAGGATTAGAATTGGTTGCGACCTACTGCTGAAGCAGATGTGCACGTCCTCTCTAAGCTAATCAATCGACTTCGAGCGAGTAGTATGTATGGGTCAGAGGCAGGATGATCAGTTGTAGCTAGCAACTCGCCTTCACGTAGCAAATTGCAAAAGGAATGGAAGAAAGCGATGGGCGATAAGGATTTTCGACTTGTTTAACTCTTTCTCGAACAGCGTGTAATTAGAGATCAGTCCTCGTCCATATGGATTCTCTCCTATTTCCGATTCGAAGGAAATACACTTTATTTATATGTTTATAAACAAACTGCATTGTTAACGTCACACGCCAGTTTATTTTTAACGGATTTGCTATATAACATTCATAGAAAATTGAGGTTCGTTTTTTTTACCGTTAGATGCGCTTAATTGAGGGAGAAATCTTTTGTTGTTTGTCCGTTTGATGCGCTTCGATATTCGTGCTGGCTGTTGGGTGTGCTTAACAAGGGAGAACTTGAACCCACGACCTGAAACTCGCGCTCACGCCATTCTCTCCCACTAAGCTACGCCAACTTTTGTAAGTTACATGCCACTTGCACTATTTATGTTGTAATTATATGTTAGTTATATTAGATCAATTCTAATAATAATTTTATAGTAGTTTTATTCTCAATAAATAAGATGCTATGTAACCAAATTTGATGATATGACAATATAATTATGAAGAGAGAGGAAAGAAGCTTCATCCAGATAAAAACTGCGTGTACATTATTTACAAGAGTATAAAACTAGTTAAAATTAGCATTGGGGGCTAGAGTGTTTTATTTCATCCAACTGCATCTAATCTCATATATCGTTATTAAATATTACACTGGCCTATAAAACTTGAAAATGAAATTGTGCATTGGATATCTTATTTCATTCATCAACTTAAATCTCTTTTTGGCACTCTTGGTAACCGTAAAATGAAACTCTCCACTAAAAATAACCTTATAATTACACTATAATTATATTGTAGTTATATTTGATAAATTTTGAAAGGGATTTTCTATCGAATGCTAGGTAGGTAGTCTCTTTTAATATCGGTATCAAGATATACGGGTGTATTGAAACAAAATGGGCCAATCATGTTGTCTCAGCCCAAGTACATTGTCTTGCGTTTGGATGTTGAAGCGTTTTGTTTGTCCGGCCCAGTAAATTGCCGGTGAATTATTTCTTCCCCGGTGGCTTAGGTAGGTTGACTGCAAGAGGTGGTGTTTTTTTGTTTCGGTAATAGCCTCTCTTGTTGCCCTTGTAACCTTTATTCCTCTCTTGTTTAAGTTTGAACATATATTCAGATCCTTGGGTGGAGGGAATACTTCTTAGAGACATATTGAGTCTGTGAAAATTGCAGATTACGGACATAAAATTACTAATTATGGATCTAAATTCCACCAAGGGTTAAATCCATTTTTGGTGCTGGAACGATTCTTGTAGTCCATTTTCCACATTGAACTTGAAAAAAAAGAGGTTATTTTCACCCTCGATTTTTAAAACCGGCCAAGTATATATTTTTAACTTTTGAGGTGGTACTTATCCGGTTATAAACTAGAGGTAAAAAAAACCAGTTTTGTGGTTTAAGATAAAAAAGTGGACTTCTAGCAAGCTAAAAATGTACTTTACTCTATGAGCTGATTCAGTTAGTAGTGCAAGTCTTCTCTCTTCTCTAGGCGTGAAGGTCAGTTGGTAGTGTAAGCTGATTCATCACTGACTCGAAACGGCTTTTACGACTGGGTTTATAAGACGTACGTAAAAGATATGTTATTAACGTGTGATTAATTAACTATTATAAATTTGAAATAGATCTATTTAATTTTTTAAGAAACTTTTGTATAGAAAGTATTTTAAAAAATACATTATTTTATATTTTAAAAAATATGCTAATAAAAATCAAGATATAACTCATCAACCATAAGCTGATCTAAACACTTATAGACAAACCCAAGCTTTCCAAACCTCCGATCCGGTGCCTCGTTGGCACCGGAAGGCTCTACCAAAGCGAGCCGCTTTTCCCCGCCCAAAAGTAAGGAACACCGCGCGACGAACGATCCAGCCAGCGGCCACCGGAGCAAAAGGCGAAAGCAACCGAATCCGAATGTCACCTCCACCCCCGCCGCACGGAAGCCCCGGCGCCGGCCTGGATTCCTCCCTTGCTGCTTGACTGCCTCCCTGATCTCCTCCTCCCCCAATTCCTTCCCCTCCCACCGCTGCAAGCTTAATATTCTCTCTCCCGTCTCCGGTGACGACGTCGCCTTATATACACCGGGAAAAGCGACGGCTAGCGCCACCAACCCGCAGGCGAAATCCTTACATGCTTGCGTATCATAGCTTAGTGTAGTTGAGCTCGTCGGATTGGATATATGCAGGCGGCGATGCCGGCGGTGACGCACGACGACCTGTCGCTGCGCAAGGCGCAGGAGCGGCGGGCGGCGCTGTCGAGCGGGAGGGCGGCGGTGTCCCTGGTCGCGCTGTCCGTGCTCTGCGGCATCGTCGGGTTCATCCTCTGCCTCGCCGCGGAGGGGTCTCGGTCGGAGACGTCCCACTACCTCATGAGCGTCGGCGGCGGGGAGGCCGGCCAGGTGGACGTCTGCTTCTACAACTCCAGCGGCCGCGCACCTCTCGCGTTCGCCATCGGGGCGTTCCTGCTGCTCGCCGTCGCCATGTTCGCCGAGCACGCGTACATGCTGCTCGCCGTCGCCGCGCCGGACTCCTCCGCGGCGGGACTCGCCGTCGCGGAGGGGCACCCGCGGGTGGCCGCCGACCCCGCCAGACTCACCTGGCAGACCTGCTGCCTCTTCTTCGTCACCTGGTACGTCGACGACTACTGCCACGGGATACAGTACAGTACACTCCGCCATTGATGACGCCATGCTTGGGTTCTAACTAACGCTCGCCGCTGTGGTCGATTGTGCGACGCAGGATCTGCTTCGGACTCGCAGAGGTGATGCTCATGGTCGGGATCGCGGTGGAGTCCGGCCACGTCAGCGACTGGCGGAAGCCGCGGCCGGTGTGCCACCGGGTGCGCCCGGGGGTGTTCGCGGCGGCGGGGATCCTGGGGCTCATCACCGTCGTCGTCGGCTTCGTCGTGTACGTCACGGCCCTGCAGACGAATAAGCTGCGGGCGCAGTACCCCGTCGCCGGCGGCGGCTGCTTCGTCGGCCCGCACCCGGGCATGCCACTGCCGCACCACCCCCTGCATCCTCCGCCGCCGATGCCGCACGGCCCGCAACCGCACGCGCCGCCGCCATCGACAGCGCCGAGCGCACCGGAGATCACGCCGGCCGCGTGCCAGGTGCAGCCCAGCCGCGCGGCGAGCGTCACCAAGGAGTGCGCTGCTGTTTGAAACGCGCTTGGGACTTCGAAGAATTTGGAGCTGACCAGAGACAGCGATGTTCCTCTCCGCTTTCTAACATGTCCTTTGATGATTTGCAATATTAGAGCATTTGGATTATTTGCTCGTACGTCATAATTTGTTTCAAACAAATATGATTTGAGTTGTAAAGTACTTCATTCGTATTTAAATCTCGGCAAGTTTCATTTTAAAACTAGAGTGTTAAAAGAGCATATTCAATGATACCTAAAATTAGTCTTAAAAGTACTAGATTGGAGATAGAAAAAAAGATTAGACCCAAAAATCAATTCCAAGAGATATCTAAAATTAGAGTCCCAAAAATTTTAAATGTGCCATGTGGTGAGCCTTTCCAACTAATTTTTGATGCATTCCATTATCCCGCCTGATCGCCCACGAGCGCGGAAGCCACGAGCTACATCGAGTGCGTGCGAGCGTGCCTGGCCGAGCACCTGGTCGGAGGAGCCATCTGCATCGCGCGTGCGAGCGCATGGACGGAGGAGCGATCTGCATCGTTGCACTCTAGAGCTATTCTCCCAGTCTAATATACTTTTTACCGAAATATCTCTCTAGAGCTATTCTCCCAATCTAATATACTTTTTACTGAAATATCTTTATATCTAGTGTTGCATAAACATTATCACTAACTGAATATTATTGCACCAGCAACTATGGTACTTCTAGAATTGATTCATTGGTTGAATTGCTACTTGCAATTAAATACAATGGCACTAGAAGTTAAGAACCTCTCTCTCCCACTGATTTATGTCTCAGTTTTAAAAGACTGCTAGTTAAGAAATGAGAAGACAGGTTCTACAGCTCTGAATATTCTACAATTTACAGAGGCGGCATACCTGGCCGGAGACGGAGAAAGAAAAAAATTGGGTGAGGAAGAAGAAACTGTGACTGAAAAAAAAAAGAGCTTAGGCAAGAAAGGATTCGGCATGGGGAGAAGAAATCAGCGCGGACAGTAAAATTTCTCTCGCCCAGATTTAGCTCGGTTTTAGGTCTGGATGTATTTCTAGGACCAACTTTGAGAATCCATCGGAGGCTTGCTTTAGACCGAAATCCCCAAATTAGACTTTTGGATTTAGACCAAAATCCCCAAATTAGACTTTTGGAAAGCTGCTTGGATGTCTCTTAGAGATGCTCTAATTAGTCTAGTTTTAGTACTCCATCCCAAAATATAACTAAAATTAAGTGGTCCCAAAATATAGCTAAAATAAAATAAGAAAAGGGTATGATTGGCTAAAGTTGGAGAAACTAAATAAGAGATGATTATGATTAGTTAAGATAAGAGTGATAAAATAGCTATATTTTGAAACAAATTTTAAATGCTAAAGGTATATTTTTGTACGGAGGAAGCACTCGGCTTATCGGCATCCGCATCATCTATTCAGTAGTTCGAGCAGCATCCGTCAAAAACAAACATGTAGTAACTAAAAACACATATGCAAAGAGATTACTAAAATCGAACAAACCCTAGCGATATAATTTAAAAAGCGTGATGGTTACATGTTCGGACAAACTGCAACTCAGCACACTCCTGACGATACTCAAAACCAAACGATTCAGGAATGTGTTGTAATGGCCTTGCAGAAGCTTCGACTCAGGCTATACAAGTAGCAAAATGTTGCACACCATACTAAAAGATGCAAACACTACATAGTAGTAGCCTGATGAAAAACGCAGACTTCAAAAGATTTGACGGTTATAATCATTGTTACAGACGTAGTGATATGGTTGATACCCGTGATCAGTTGCAAATAATGTAACCCAGCTCCCTCGAAATCTTAAAGCTTATTGGACCACCAGAACAATTCAGTGCCATAATTTACTACCCTCTGGTCAAATCTGTCAAGGAAATTTAAAACCATTTAGCTGTTGCACAATAAACACTAAACAAATTTGCCACTCATGTGTCTACATGTAGGACTAGGGCCGACTTGTCGGACACATGAGGTGGCAAATCCTCAAATTTTCCTAAACACAATCATGTTGAGAATTGAGAGCACCTGTATTTATTTGAATTGAGGAGCAGCGCCACCTCCACCAAAGTCAAAAGGAACACCTTGAGGAGCAGCTTCCGTGGTAGCTCCCATTGCATCATCATCCTCCTCCATCCAGTAGGCCTCAAGAATCTTTACGGCTTTTTCATAGATCTCATTGTTATCATGGCTCTGCAGGTTCTCTATCTTTTCCAGGCCTTCCGCTTCATCAATCATCTGGGCAAAGACATTCACATCACCCGCAGCCAAGGTCTTGTCAGTCTCTCCGACTTTAAGGATATTCTCAAGACCCTCCAAACAAACTGTAACAATTCTTGGATCTGGGCAAAGAAGAAGATCACACAATGGCTTGATGCAACCCTCGCTCACCAAATACCTATTTTAACAAAGCATACAATATCAAATCCAAGTGAAGCTTAAAATAAAAAGCAGCCATATGGCATTGCATAAAGCTGAATAGTACTTGTGCAAGTTTGAGTGAACGTACTTGATTTGATCGTGAGTACCACCTGAAGTAGCATTTGAGATGGCCCATGCAGCTTCCTTCTTGATATCAAACTCTGCCGTTTGGAGCAGATTCACCAAAGGACCAATAATGCCAGCATTTACAACAGCCTATGTAGTCAATGCAGCAAATTGTTGAACATTTCAGAACATGTACAATCAACAAGACTTATTGGTTAAGGATGAAATACATGCAGCTAAGTGCAAAGGTTCCCCACTGTGTAAATGAATCACCCCTATGCCCCCTAACTCCAGGTCCTAGGTACCAACCATTTCTAGTGATTAGACTGCCATTGACAGTGTGTGAACCAACAAGTGCATGAGGGTTTCTTTAAGTTACTATCATGTACTCATTGTTTGTACTACAAGGATGACTCTGCTAACATTAGTGCCAATCATCACGAAAGGAAAAGTTGATCTAAAAGCCTCCATGGTATATGAACATCGTGTGGCATTCATGGTTTGGTGGGAGAACTCGATTAAAACTACAAAGTATACACCAACTATTGGTTTCAACATATTTGCACTATGTAAATCCTTCAGCAGCAAAACATGACTTGGTAGAATGATAAGAACCTAAGCATTTCAGTATCTCTGTAGTTCGTACACATACCTGTATCTGATCCTTGTTACCAGCAGTAATATTTGAAATGGTCCAGCAAGCCTCTTTCTTGATGCTTTTCTTGTGATTTTGAGTCAACAGATTTAGGAGGCAGGGGAGAGCTTGATGATCAATGATGCACTGTAAACAAAAAAGAAAAGATGATCATATGGCAATATGAATGCCAAAAAAAATTAACTTTCCTGCTGCAATATACACAAAATACTTCATATTAGCATGCAGACCAGCTCTAGCAGCACAGCTAAATTCTCTCAGCTTTCTTATAACTCAAAAAATAAGAAGCATGCCATAAGAAAAGCTAAGTTTGGCTGAAACAAGTACAGCAGCTATGTATTGGGGATTTGTCATGCAGGCGAACGTAACAGCAAAGCAAGCAGTGAATGCTCTGTTCATCTGTTGAGTTTTTAGGTGAACTGAAGTATTCAGTTGATGAACACTAAGGTGATACTGTGGGAGGGGAAAATGCCAAATATGTTCATCTATATGACAAATATGTGCATTTCATTTTTCAAATAGATTTTACGAAACATTTGCCACATTAGATGCAGGATAACAAGCCTAAAATTTAACATCAACTGAAATGAACATGGCCTCTAAAAGATAAGCTCAAGAATTCAGGAGTCATCAGCCATTACTATCAATTGATACAAAGTCTGACAAATCCAGCAATACCAAAAATCAACAAAATACCTGAGTTTGCGCATCATCTCCAGTTACAATATTTCCAACTGTTCGTAGTGCGGGTATAAGCACTGAAGGTGATGGATGGCTTCATGTTGTAAACAGTATAAAAGGGTATAAATGAGAATGGCAAATAAGAATCTAAAGGAAAATGACAGAAAATTGTACTGCAACGTTGTCACATACAGGAGAAGCTCCACAAGACGGGGGCAAACACCAGCTTCAATCACTGCTTGGATTTTGTCATTAGTGCCATCAGATAAATATGAAAGAGCCCAGCACGCATCAGTGAGAACTTCCTCATCATTGGAGTGAATAAGCCGTGCCAGTGCTGGAAGAGCAGGCCTAGTCTATTGACACCCAATAAACATCATGTTAAGTAACTGCCGTCACCTACTAACTAACTACAGTAGAGTACAAAGAAACTTTGTCCAAACCTGATCAAATGATGGCTGTGGTTTCCCTCTGCAGAAGTTCGATAAAGTCCAGGTTGCATTCCTTAGCATGGAGAGCTTAGCATGCTCATTCAACTGTGCTAGCAGAGGCAGCAATGCACCATTGGCAAGAACAAGGTCACGGCACTTAGGGGAATCACCAGCAACATTGCCCAATGCCCATACAGCCTTTTTCCAAGAGGTAAAACATTAATAACTCCAGCAATGCACTCAGTCAAAGCAATATCAAAACAATATTAAGTACAGAAGGCACAAAGACATAAGTCAGGAGATGATCAGATACCTGCTCACGAACATCATCACTAGAAGAACCAAGAAGCTTCACAAATATTGGTACAGCCCCATGATCAATGACAACCTTTGTGTTCTCCGAAGTTCCAGATGCAATGTTTGTAAGTGCCCACGCAGCTTCGAACTACAAAAGTTAATTCAAAAGCACCACAATAACAAATCCATTTTGATCTGAACCTACCAGATAATGAAAATAATATTATGTTGGCACACACCTGGAGCTGGGGGAAATCCTCTCTGGTAAGAAACTGCACGAATCTAGGAACAACGCCCGATTGAATAACCTCTTCAATTGGAGGGCTCCTCTCTGATTAAAAATTGTAATGTGTAATTAACAATTAACTTTTTGCTCAAGTATTAGTTTTACAAGATGACAACCCACAACATTTAACTATTTAAGAGATAAGTACCTATAGAAAGCAACTTGCGGAACTGTGTCGTGGCCTCAAGCTGAAGGTTGTTATCATCTGAATAAACCCCGCCGATCATAGCAGGAAGGCTTTCGAGCTAAAACATTCAACAGAGATATTAAATACTCACGCTTCACTTATTAAACCCCAAAAAGGGGTCTAAGAGCAGCAGGTTGCTCTAAAAGGCAGTTTCCCTCTCTTTTCGGGAGTGGGGCAAAAAGCAATGGCCAGAGATAGTTTAACAGTAACGTACATGTATGAGGTATCAATGTGGCACAACTGTAGGAACATGATCAGAAAAACTACTATACGACTTCTGTGCCTCCAATACCCTCCATGTGTAAAGGCAAGGTAAGGTTCAGTCATAAGGTAAGTCGAACCCATGTCTGAACTTTGGAGGACCCATACAAAATCATCCAACAAGTATTAAACAAGCAAAATGACATAACTTAAAATGATCAGAACAACATTTAAAACCTACTATCAACAAACACATGTATATTTTATTAAGCTTCAGTCATGGCACTAGACCCTCAATTTAATTACAACCAAGAGAAAAACAAAAATATCAACACATATAAAGATATAAGATAGCATCAGCTCATTTGTATGCCTCTACCAAAACCTACAATGAAGCGACAGCAAGATATACACTAAAAATGAAGAGGAAAATCAATAATTATTACAGGCCCTGGTCCCTAATTATCCACAGTCATTTTGTAGAAGATTTGATACAAAGACCCTAATCTAAATCTCCGGAAACTGTAATTAGATAATTTTTTAGAGAGATCATGGCATTAGAGCTAGTAGGCACGACAAGTCACAAAACAAACAACATAACTAGAAAATTTTCAAACGCTGTTTGTGATTGTGCCAACTAACCAAGTAACCATACCTCTAATATTGTAAACAGAAGCAGAAACATAAAACAAGTGGGGTGCTACTAGTGTTGCCTACAGTTACAAGCAAACACACCATCTGCGCTAGTAGACATGCATGGGTGAACTCGTGCGCACAATCACAGACAGGAACCGAAGACAAAATCCTCAGAACCACCAAACTTCTAGCTAAAACATATCATGAACTGACGACAGTAACCCATCATTTAAACTTAAACAAATATGCCGCACATGAATCAAAAAAACTTCTCAAAAGTGGCACCTAATCCGAGAACTCGCATGCTCACTACAATAAAGCGATTTGCAGATGGGATCCCGGACACGACGCGGGATAGCATCATCGGAGGTGGAGGAGGGAGGGGAGCGGGGAATCTTAGGAGTATATATTCACCTTCTTCTCGACGCCGGCGGCGGCGGAGGCGGGTACGGGGGCCTGGGCCTGGAGCCCCTCGCGGCGCTTCTTGAGGAGGCTCTCCTCGCGGCGGCTCTTGCGGATCTCCACCATGTTGTCCTCGCGCCGCCGCCGCCCCTCCTCGGCGTCCACCGCCACCTTGTAGCGGTTCCGCCGCACCTCCACCCGCTCGCTCGGGCGCAGCGACATGGCTGGCTGGCTGGATACTCTCCCCTCCGATCCTCGCGGCGGCGGCTGCGGAGGGAGAGGCAAAAACCCTAGCTAGGCGTCGGGGCGGAGGAGGGGGAAATAGGGAGAGGAGAAACCCTAGCGGCCGCGGGGAAAGGGGAGGAGTTAAAGCTCACGCCACGATCCAAATATTCTCTGAATTTTTATTTTTTCTTTTGTTTTTTTTTTCTGCGGAGTCGCCAGAATGACCTCTTCCGGCTCGTCGTGTAGAATTTCGCGAAACGCGTGTTGGCCCACGGGTGACTATACCCGGCCCATTTGTACGGGCAACAGGCTCGGTCAATTTTCAATTTTGGGTGTCTTCGGCAATTTTTAGAAAGGGAACTGGGATTCAAGAGCATCTTCAAAAGAGTCCTAAAGAGGATCCCAAAAGTTAAAATAGGCCTCCAATATATATTTAAACATATTCTCAAAAATTCTTCTTGCCCAATACAAGCCTAAAGGTGAGTCAGATTTAGAGAACCTATTGGCGTCTCCAATCACTGTTCTTGTGTGAAAATTTCACCGCTCACACGCCAGGAATTTTTCGTCCGTGCATTTTCTTCCTTCTGACGCCTTCCACCCGCGTCGATTTTTTTATGCCGCGTGTTGCAGTCGCTTAATCCCCCCACACCGTCACAAGCCGTCAATGATCTGCCTTCTCACCAACCATGATCGATGACACGTTCGGCTAGGGGATCGACAAGATCCTCTGTTTCTCCTCAGACTGACAGCAAAGTCTTCCGTCAAGGGCACTATAGCCGGTGACATATTCTCTGACGCCAAGTAGCGACGGCATCAACGAGGATCCTTTTGATAGGTGTTCGCACGGGGCACGGTACTATCAAAAGAAAATGATCGCAAGCAAACATTGGGCCCATCTATCCTATGTGGTCAACAAACTAATTTTTAGGATCCAATTTTTGTGCTTCTCTTGAAGATAGTATAGTTTTTTAAGCCCAAAATTTTTTAGGATGGTCTCAATCTAAGGTTTTTAGAACAAATTTTTAGACCTTTCTTGGAGATGCTCTTAAAAGAGAGAATTAGTGGAGGGATTGGTTATGAAAGTTTTATTTTTACTCCCAGTCTTTTGTTTAGTACTAGAGATGAGAATCATGGAGAGTTCATGTGGGAATTGGATTTTAAGTGATAATGTACTTTATCTTGTCATACTTAGTGGGGGAATTTACTCCCAATTACCACCCCTACTCAGGGATTGAAAAGGTGGGAGTTTGATCTTACACTCTCCTTCCTAATCCGTTCTAAAACTCCCACACCCACCACCCAAATAGCGAACTTAACAACCTACACCCCCCGTACTCCCATTCCCTCTTAACAATTCCCCCCAACCAAACACACCCTTTGAGTTTCTTTTATACTCCATATTGCTATTTGATATTGTGTAACGCTCAAAAATTCACAACCAGAATTCTGAACATTGTTGTGCATTAAATCCCTGTCTAGGGAAGCCAGGATACACAAATACCAAGTTGTCATACCGAGTTCGTTTTAATAACAACATAAATTTGTCTTACATCAAATGCAGCGAAAAAATAAAAATAAAACTATTCACAACTAAGCCGCGCAGAGGCTTCCATTCCACAGGCAGCTTGACGGTGGACCCAGCCTACTCCTCTTGGCGATCCTCGTCAGAGTAAAACTCTATCTCTGAGGGGGGGGAAGGGAGCAAGATTGAATACCACTCACAGTACTCAACAAGTCACACCTGCAAATATGCACAATGCATGGGAGACAAAGAAAGGCTTTGGGTTCATTTGCATAAAACAGTTGCAAAATAGTTTAGAAACAGGTAAAATGGTTGTTTAATTAAGCAATATTTAATCACCACTAATCAACGCTACACCACGTTGACCAGACCTAACCATCCATCATATCCCTACACAATATTTTAAGACAATTTATTGTAGTGGAACTAATCACGGTGAGTCTTAACCAAACGTCCATAACCGTGGGCACAACTATTCACATATATTTTAACTCCGGTCAGAGGTGTACAACTATACCCACAAGACACAGCCCCACATACGTTTCCGTGTGCCGGCGTGTCACCACAACACCCCGCGAGAGGATGTGATAGGATCATTCACGCAACTCCTCCCTAACCATCCACACCACACTGAGATTGCACTGCCAACAGGGCACACCATATTGGCCAGGCTACCTCCTTGCGCCACAATGGATCCGGAAGCCGATCAACCCGACCCTGAGCCGACCCAACTCCATCATGTCCATCCTCACCATCAATGTCTAGGAGGGGGAGAAGCTACGCTACAAGCTCAGCCGTTGCCCATGCTGACTTGTGGTGTGTATGGAAAACTGCTCAAGGAGTTCCCACGAAACCGCTCCTTAATTACCATAGGTGCGACTAGTAAAACCATACACCCACAGCCCACCATTAGGGTCATATTTTAGTTAAGCAATTATCCATGAACAAAATTCCATTATTTCGACACAAAGTCGAGCCAAAAATATATATGATAAAGGGCAGTTATTGTTCCCAATGTGAACTAGTTGATTCTAAGCATGGCTAAGTAGTTCTAAGTCATACTCTGATCATATTGTTACTCAGGTTACAAAGGTATAAAAGGGTTATCAAGCTATGGTCGTCAAACTATACAGATAAGTTAAGCACCATCCCACATGAAATGATAAAAGCATGCATATTTATTTACATAAAACAAATATTTCGCATAAAGTGGGTACAATATGATCAAGAATGTTGATGTAACTTGCTTGCTCCGGCTCTGCAACTTCGGCAACGATCTCGTAGTACACGGGAGGGTCGGAAACGTTAGCTTCTACGACATTCAATGCATAAACAAATAAAAACAATACATGAGAGCACAAAAACAGGAGTTACAACTATTTTTAGTGGATTCTTGGCATTCTGGATTTAATGAAATTTGAATGGAATTAATCAGAGCTCGTATGAATTAGTTATGAATTTTCAAAGATTCACTGTGTTTTTACTATACAAAAATAAAACCTTATTGATTTATTGCGTATTTAATCCTATTTATGGCGTCAGCCGACCACGAGGCCGGCGCCGATAGGTGGGGCCCACGGGTCACAGACTCAAGGGCGTCAGGTGCCACGGTGGACCGAGTCCACACGTGACCCGGCGTGATCAGACCACGTGGTGGCCGACGTGGCCGCCATGACGGACAAAGCCGCTGACGTGGTGAGACGCGGGCGCCCATAATAGGTGCCGCGCTGTAATGCCCCGGTTTCTGGGCCGTTAAAAACTATTTTAGTAAAAACCTTAATTTCAAAAATTTTGGATCTTTGCGTGTGCTTAAGGATTAGTGCCGTATATCTCAAATAAAAATTCCTTGAAAACCCTAAAACCTCGATCCCAAACTCTCTCCAATATTCCGAGACTCGAATTTTGCAATTCGACTCTTTCAAAATTCCTCGGAAAATTCAACACCAAATACTTCTCAAAAGTTCTCTATCAAATACTCGGCCTCAAACTTTGCAGTCCGAAGCACTCCATTAAAATACTCTTATTACGCTCCTCCCAAAATTCTCTATACTCGGGTTCAAATTTTGCAATTCGAAGCCCTCCATTTAAATCTCCTTATTTTGTTACTCTCGGAAACCCTAAATTCCATCGAGGACTCTCTTCCCGAAATTTGCCAATTTATATCCTCTAAAGCCCTCAAATTCCTAAGAATTAAATTCAAGTCTATATATATATCCAGACAAATACCTCAAAAAGTCCTCTCCATAAAATCCCTAGAATTGTGTGGTCCAAAATATAAAATTTTGGGTTAAAATCCCTTTTGGAAAATCATCAAAAATCCTCCAAATAATCTCCCTGGAAAAAATACCAAAGTCTACTGTTCACTCTGGCCGTCCCACTCCTATCTCCTCGGCCCGAAACCGCCCGGCCTCCTCTCTTCTTCCTTTTTTTCCTCCCCCGCGCCGGCCCACGACCGCGCCGGCCCATCTCTGCCTCCTCTCCCTCGCACTGGCAACTGGGCCTCGCGAGCGCAGCCGCCATACGCGCGACACGCGTCCCAGCCTCACTGTCCGGCAGCCACGCGGCGCACGCCTGCGCTCGGCCTTCCCTTTTTTACCCGTGGGCCCCAGCTGTCATATCCGTCTCCCTCCTCGCGCCTCTCTTCTTCCCTCTCTCGATTCTTCTCAGTTTCTCCTGAGCTCTCTCTCTCTTCTCCCTCTCTGTCCCGCGCTGAACTAGCCTGTCATCGCCTTACGAGCTCACGGGCGCCATCATCAACCTCCCCCGTCTTGGCGCATGGCATGCGAGACACGCTCTACCGTCGCCGCCTCGAGCTCCAGGATCAAAAAGGCTAGCCGCCGTAGCCTATTCTCCTCAGCGCCGAACCTCGGGAGATGATGCGCACTCACGGGCACCTCGTCCCGTCGATTCGCCATCATTCCCCGTCTTGTTTCTTGCCTCCACCGCGCATGACGCGAGCCACATTAGCCGGCACCATTGATGCACCTCGTCGACCGAGCTCGAGCTTATCCTTCCTCCACCGCCTCTGTCCGTTGTCCACTAGCGCCGGAGCTCCCCTATAAATAGAGCAGCCCTCTTCTTCCTTCGGTCACCAAGAAGCAAGCACGAGCTAGCCGATCACCGATTTCTCTCTCCGCCGCCACCATTACCACTCTGGCTTGCCCCAATTAACACCGCTCCGAAGCTCAATTCGTCGAGCTAACCGCACCGTAGGACTCCCTGCCACCTCACGAGCCCAACCGTGCCTCCAATTTCGCCTAGGCGCCGCTGTGGGGAAAAGCCCCAATTTGGCCGCCCGCATTGTTCTCGGGCTCTCACTGCTGAGACAGGTAAGGGCTAAAACCTCCCTCTAATCTCTCTCTCCCTTTGAGCCGCATCCAGACCGGACCTTTTCGACCTACTCCGCCACACAAACCATCGCCGGTGACGACAGCACCACGCCGTCGCTCGCCGCCCTCGAGCCTCCATCCATCAATCCGAGCCGACCATCATCCTCACCGTGCTTTCCTCATTCCATTCCCGTGTCTCCCTCCCACCGGCGAGCTCTCGGCCGCCATATCTCCTCCGGCCGCCGTGCGCCGTTGATGGCCGGCCGATCTCCTGTTCCCCGTCCGACACCTCTCTATGTCTCTCGCTCTCTCTCTCTCTCTCTATTACTCTCTGCCCGGTGGCCCCGCCCCTGCTCTCTCTCAGCCCCCTCTGACAAGTAGGCCCGGCCCTATTAAAAATCACTTTATTTTAAATAATAAGAGAATAACGTGTGGGCCCATAAATAGTAAAGCACAGTGACCCCTTCCTCTCTCCTCTGTATCAATGACAGTGGGCCCCCTTTTTATAAACCCATGCACAATGAACCCCCTCTTTCTCTCACTGCAAGTGGGACCACCCTGCTCCTCTCTTTCTCTGTGCCAATGACAGTGGGCCAGCCCTCCATCTCTCTCTCCTCTGCCACTGCTCAAGGACCCCACCTGTTAGCTCCTATTCCCCAAAATAATCCTTTTTCCAAAAATTCAAACAATTCCCTTTTTAATTCCAGAAAAATCCCAAAAACTTCCGAAATTCATATCTTTCCAACCGTAACTTCGATTGACCCCGTTTAAGTCTCTCTAAATTTTTCTAAAAATGAGATCTACCTCATGGCACTATTAGTTATTAATAATAGTATATTATTTCTAGGATTTTGTGTGTTTTTCTCTCGTTTTGCGCGTAGTTGACGCTTCGGAAAATCGTCGGACGTCGGATTCTCGCGAAGTTTGAAGACGAAGACTGAGGTAAGTCACTCCTTGACCATATTGCTCCTAAATTTGAAATGTTTTGTTTGCAAAATTGCATTGCTAGTGTGCACGATAAATTGATCGGTCTCAGTTTGCGTGACGAACCGAAAGACCTGCCCGGTAGTTGCATAAACCCTGTAGGTCTTTGATATCCTATTCCTTGTCGCTCCACCTCATGGTACCTCGGTGACCGTGCTCTCTGAGCATGAATTCCGATGGTTCCACCCCCAGCACTATTGTTTGACGATTTGGGGAAATTTGGGTTTCCAAGGTTTTAAACACCCGACATGAGATGTCAGCGAAATTGTGAAATAAAATTATTTGCGAAAATCCACGGTGCAAAGTGATCGCCTGTGTGGTGGCACTTTGTATTCGCATATAAAGACCGATTCCTTGAGGAATTTCATCCGAACATCTCACAGTGCGACCACACGGGTGAAATGGGACACCCCTGGCTGAGTAACTAATGTTCCCAGGATGGTTTTCGGTTGCTAATAAATGTGAGACTGGTTGGGTACCGAGAGGGCGATATACCTCCGTCCCTAAGTACAGGAAGTGAGTTCCTGGTACTTGGTTAAGAGTGAGCACCCATTTATAGGGCAACGTGCTATCCTGGGAAGGCTTTGGAAAGGCTTTGTCGCGAACCTCCCCACCTGATCAGTGTGGGAGTAAGCTCGCGTCGTGTGGGTAAAGCATGTACCCTTTGCAAAGGTACCCAAACTGTTCGAACAGCCGTGCCCACGGTTACGGGCAATGTGAGGTGATTCCTCTAGCGTAGATTTGTTTGCCAAAGTTTTACAAAAGTGATTTGTGGTATGGAAATTGTTACCCGAATCAGTCTTAGTGGCTGATGGATGACCTGAGTGGTCTGAAACGGGGCTGTGTGATCCGAGATATCGTATAGCATCATAGATTAGGCTTCCTGAGTGGGAGCAGTTTATGTGATGAGATGAGTTATGAATGGCTCGAGGAGCCTCTGAGATGAGATATGAGATGAAGTCCTGGATAGGACGAAATAGAGGAAAATGAGATTACGTCCTGAGTGGGCGAAAGTGAAAATAAAGTAATAGATGAAAATACAGTGGAAGCTGCTTGTGGGCAGATCCACTGAGCCGCTGTCGTGATCCGACAGACGGTATAAGAATATCTAAGATCAATTAAAATTTTAGTCCGCTCGAGTTGTTGAAAAGCAATTCGTAGACAGGATCGAGGCGAGAGCCTCCTTCCAGTCACACTGAAACAACTCACACTTAGGTTTTCGAAAATGTTTTCAAATGAAATAGTTTGCGAAATAAACCCTAACCTCTCTTTGAAAGCCTGCATATCTCACATTTTCCGTGACTTGCTCAGTACGAAAGTACTCAATCTATTCCTTTTCTCCCCTCATTTAGGAAGAGTGAAGTTGAAGTGAAGATTAGGGTTTCTTTCCTATCCTAAGCCGTTGCTTGTGGATGGGTTCTCGCTGCGCTGTCGCTCTGCTGCTGTTGTTCTGTCTACTGGTTGCTGCTTCGGGCTTGCCCGAAGTCACAACTTATAAAGGTATAATATATATTTTTATTTATTTAGCTATTTGTTGTAGTACATCTTCGTTGACCGCGGGTACCAGCAAGGTTTCCTGGGACTGGTACCGGCATCGCAGTTCTGTGGGAGTTGGTTCACGTCAATCTCCTACGGCGCTTCCTCTCTGGTGTCACTGTAGGTGGTGCCAGGGGCGGAGGGGCGTTACACACGCGGACGACTCCGATCTGCCTCCGCAGATCGGACGGCTGAGACCGAACAGGGCTCTGCCCCACCGGCACGTGGCCCGATGGTCGCCGCCGGCGACCATCCGGCGTGACGGAGGACAGCGGTGAGCAGCGGAGGAGACGGGGAAGCGAGTGGAGGCCTCACCGAGGGTCAGCGGCGACGGGGAGGTGGCAAAAAGCGGTGAACCGAGGCGAAGGGTGGGGAGGCAGTTCAGGAAGACGGTGACGGGGGCGTCTCGGCGGCGTCCAACGACGGTGGAGGTGCGGAGGTGCGGACGTTGGCAAGGAGACCCTGGGGAACGAGTAGAAGAGGATTAGGGACAAGGAAACCGAGTGAGGCGGCGAGATTTCACGGTCGAAGGCTAGCGGCGACGCTCACCGAGGGGACGACGGCGGAAGCGGAGCTCCAGCGGCAAGGGGGCTTGCGGAGGTGGTGGCCTAGGTTCTCTGGTGCACGTTGAAGCTAACGAAGGCGAGAATTGAGCTCGACGACGACCACAGCGGCGGCGGCGGAGGGCCGCGGGGCTTCGGGATTGCGGCGTGGAGTAGGCTAGGGTGCACGGGGAGCTCGAGATTTTGGGGGAAAAGAGAGAGGAGACGCCGGCTAGGGTTTAAATAGGATCAGCCGGGGGAGATCGTGGCGGAGACTGCCAAATTTCACGAAGAAGTGGGGTGGCGGCGATGGCGGGATTCAACGAAATTCGCCCGGGGGCGTGCGTGAGAGGGGCGGAGATGTGGGGGAGTGGCGCGGGGACACGGTCCACGCCATTTGAACCGAGGGCTAAGGCGTGAGGGGGCGGCAACGGGTGGAGATCGGACGACAGGGGAGATCGACCTCCTCCAACCGATCTGGCCAGAGGTTGGAGACAAAGCTGACATGTAGGGCCCCAGTCCCACATGTTAGCGGGAGGGAGAGCGGGGGAGGCCGCGCGGGCACCGACAGACGGGCCCCGGCGGTCAGAGAGAGGGGCGAGGGGGGGCACGGCTGGGCCGCAAGGCAGGCCGCGCACAGGGATGGGACGTTGGCCCGGGAGAGGAAAAGGAAAAGAAAAGAAAAGGAAAGAAAAAAGGGTTTCCCAGGGATTTCCAAAGAGATTTTAATTCTGACAATGCGTTTTGATTTATTGAAAATATTTCCAATGCTTTAAAAATTTCAATAAAAATCATGTTAGTGTATTTTGGCAAGGGGAATATAAGAAAAATATTCCCAGGCATAATGGATTATTAAATAATGTTTTCACCATAAATTACTTTCTCTAGCCTTAATTAAATAATTTCTTTTGGCGTTTTCTTTGGTATATTTTTGTGTGGCTCTATTAAGGGGAAAAACTTAGGGTGTGACATACTGCGATTGGAAATGATTTTTTTTGTTGCACGGGGATTCTATTCCACATCTTCAAAGTTAGCCATGAGTTCAATTCATTGAAAAAAAGTTAGCAAGAAATTCTTGCATTTCAAGGTCTCATGTAGGAGTGGATATCGGGCAGCTCGGCTCGACTCACGTGCTGGCTCATTGACAAGCTCTATCTCATTTATACCACCTTTATAATTTAAAATCTATCATGCCAGGTGATCAGGCCCTCTGTTTATGAGTGGAGCGTCACCTTTATCTATGGCTCAACTAGTCGAGATGGATGGTACAGACAACGTCTCAACAAACATGTCGAGTGATCAGGCCGATAACTTTTGCGAGGTATCGTCCGATAACATACTTGAATTATCATGGTAGATGGCATGAGCAGAACCTCAGGCCCTCCGTTTACGAGTAGAGTGTCTCATTTTATCCATGTTCCGACTACGTCCGATCAAGAGTAGTCGGGATGGATGATGGATGAGTAGCGAAGTACTCAGATGCTCGGTGTCAGCTGATATGAAGATGCAAGGAGACGGGGATTTTTATACAGGTTCGGGCCCCTTAGAGGTAATAGCCCTATTCCTATTTGGCAGGGAGGCTGGTGCTTTCCACTATATCAATCTTATGAGTACAAAATATGGGGAAGAAATTCTAATCTAGCCTGCTAGTATGTTAGTATAGAGTTTGGGTATGGTGGTCGGCGGCTAGTTGTTGTTGGGCTCCTCTAATATTGACTAGATGAGATTGGGCGTATGTGGCTTCTTTTGGCTTGTGTTGTTTCTCCTTGGCTTTATGTTGGCTTCTCTTTGGATTGTCCCTCTCCATCGAGAATCTTGTATGTATACCCTCGGATGTCCTCTTTGACGATGGGAAAATCGGAACGACCCTTTGGTAGGGGTCCTTTTCCGCAATCCGTTAAAGACAATTTGATTTAGTTTAATGTAAATGCAATAAATAAATAGAAATAAGAAATTGTGAGTTCATTGCTTTCAGAATTCATACATTTACATAGAATTTCTGTTAATTACATCTCCAAGGAGAAAACCCATGATTAGGAATTCCAACATAAAGAAAAGAAAATTACATGACCACTATAAAGCTATAAAAGGAAGATATATCCTAAAGCTCTTGATGCCACAGTCGTAGAGCCGTTCATGAATTTTTGTCCATATATTTATGTTGTTTCGAACATGCAATATGACTAAATGCCTAAAGCAATTTGTTGATTTTTTTTCCTGTATCATAGGAGAGTTTATATGCATGTGAAGAGCATGAATTTGTTCATTCGTACTTTATATATTTGAGATCATGACATGATGATTGGCATGGCACTTTACTTCTTTAGAATCTAAGTGCAGAAAATAGTGCAGGTAGATCATGAACACTGTCCTAGTATTTTAATTTCCTCTTTTTTATGGTAATATTATGACGCCACAATTTTTGCATGTAACGTGTGTTTTTTCATGAATTTATTTAATATGCTCATGCTATGTAGGTTTTTATGCATTTGAAATATGTAGATGCGTAGCGTAAACATGGCAAATTTTAGTATGCTTCATTTAAACTACTATGCATAACACAATACTCGCTATCTTGGAGCCTGTGTGCAAACTATGCTGCAAATGGCTTTGATTAGCTTCTTTTATACAGTAGCATTATGACAATGCTACTTTTCATAAGTGACAAGCGTATAATACCTCATAAATTTTCTTAAGCACTCACTTGTATTACTACCAATGTGGTATAATTCCACGAGGCGTAACCGAGCGAGCGTTTGTTTATAGTTGATTATCGCGACTCTATCATTCACTCCAAATACGTGAATTAATTTCTACCAATCATTTTTATTCAGTTATATGACGCATGACTTGTTCATTATACAGAAGCGAGTCATGTGTAGAATATGTATTGGGGAAAATAAATTTGAATGCAGTCATTAATTTTATTTCTCTTGTGAATCTCTCTTACATGTGCATAATAGAAATATTTTACTCATGCATGAGGCTGATGAAGGAAAAATATATGAGTGCAAGGATTTATTTCTTTGGCGCATTTCTTTCACACACGCCACCGATTAATTCCTGTTAGAGGAACGCAGTTGAGCGTATATCCACATAAGCAAATATGCATGTCAATTACCATGATTATCAATTTTGTTTATCACTCCGCCTGTATCACTACTAGCACAGTGTATCACCGTGAACCTAGCGTGACCGAAGCGAGCGTTTGTTTTATTTATGGTGCATTATTTTAGATGCCAAATGCATGTTTATGGCTGTCGGCGAAATGGGACTGGGGGTCCCACGTTCTGCGGGGACGCGTGGGATCTCCGGCCACGCCAGCTACCCCGGGCCCACGTGCTACACAACTGGCGACCGGCTCTCCTGCTAAGTGCCCGGGAGCGCCTCCCCCGGTGTGTCTTCCACGGGCCCGAGGCCCGGGGACATTTCCCGATCCCGGGTCCCGGGCACGACAGCCCCGGTCCCGGGACCCGGGTGCCGTCTTCCCAGGTCCCGGGCATGACATTTCCCGATCCTGGGTCCCGGGCACGACAGTCCCGGTCCCGGGTCCCGGGGCCGACTTCCCGGTCCCGGGTCCTCGGTCTCGGTCCCAGGCGCCGACCGCCTTGGCCTCGGTCCCAGGGCCGACTTCCCGATCCCGGGTCCTCGGTCTCGGTCCCGGGCGCCGACTGCCTTGGCCTCGGTCCCGGGTGCCGACCGCCCCGGTCCCGGTCCCGAGTGCCGACTGCCTCGGCCCCGAGTCCCGGGTGCCGACTTACTCGGCGCCATGTGCGCGCGGAGGGCTCAGAGAGCACTCCGCGCCGGGCACGAGGTTGACTCAAGCGCACCAGCTCCCCAACTACTGTGATGCGACGGGGCGTGCTGTGCCTGTCGCCTGGCCCCCGGTGGGCCCGCTTCCTACGTGGTCAGCCTGTGTCGTCAGAGGTGTCACAGGGCGTCAGAGGCTTATGACTATGGAGGCTTCTTTCACTGTACAGGCAGAGCGCTTTTGATTAAGAAGGCTCTGATGTCCACGCCCCGGCAGCGGAGGCAGGCGTCGTCCCATCTCCATGCTCCGTCCGCTCACGGCGACGTGCCGACCGAGCGTGACCAGACGAGCAGTACCAACTCCGGCGCAGGCGTCGCAGGCGGACGGGAGCCACTGGACGTCCCTCCAACTCCGGCGTGGGCGTCGCAGGCGGACGGGAGCCACTGGACGTCCCTCCAACTCCGGCGCAGGCGTCGCAGGCGGAGGGGAGGACCGGAGAACTCTCCAGAAACTCTCTCTCTCGGTGTGCTGGCACTGTGGACTCCCCTCGCCCATAAAGGAGGATCCAAGCCACCGGTGAAAGGGCAGATTGAACGGAGGACCTCTAACTCCCAGCTCTCAGCACCCGAGCTCATTCTCAACCTACTGTTCTTCTCCCTCAGCGCCGGCAAGTGGGCTGAGCTCACCTTGTAACACAACATATCACATTCTCCCACATAGACACACACACAGGAGTAGGGTATTACGCTCCGGCGGCCCGAACCTGTATAAACCCTCTTGCCTCCTCTGTGCGCCTCTGTTGATCGTCTTCCCCAACACCCTGCGCGATTACTACGCTTCGGACGGTCCGGACCCGCATCGGACGGTCCGGACCGTTCTGCTTCACCACGGTTCGGACGGTCCGGACTCGCTTCGGACGGTCCGAACCCCGCCTCTTCTACGTCTTCTTCGCCTATCTTTCTTCTACACCTGACGCCGGCTTCGTCTGAGAACTACTCCCCTGACCGAATCTCAAAGGAGGGTCTGACTTCCCGCCGTCGAGGTTTCATCCTCCGACAATGGCCATGATTTGTATCCACTCGTAGAGGACCGAACCTGAGAACAAGAATAGGATTCCCGTCTAGGCTTGTATCCGCTAACGGGATTGAATCAGAGGGAAGATATGAACATGGTGCATAATGGTATTTCTAGGCTTGTACTCATTGGCCGAGCATTAGGAGAAAATACAGAATCGCAAAGAAAATTTTATTGATGAAAAGAATTTCCTTGACCCGTACTCATAATGGCCGAGCAAAGGACATGAAGATATGAAAATGCAAAGAGAAATTCTTAAATCGTACTCATTGGCCGAGATTAAGGATAGAGTACGAAAATCGTATAGAAAATCATTAATCAACAAAATTTCCTCCTTCACTCGTACTCATACTGGCCGAGCCAAAGAGCAACACAAATAAAGAATTCTTTGGCTTATACTCATTGACCGGGCCGAAGAACATGAAAAAAATACATTGATATGGAAGGAGGAAGCAGAAGAGACTCCTTGGCTCGTACGCAATGGCTGAGCCTAAGAACAAAGGAGTACAATCCCACCTTCGTAGCACCTCTGATCTTCAAACCGGTGCAGCAGTATTGGCGCAGGAGCAGTGTGGCGCGGCAGCAGATTGCAGTAGTGGCGTAATAGCGCTTCGCGGAGATCAGCGAGAAGCAGCAGCCTAGCTGCCTATGGCTAAGCTTTTCTCCTCTACAGCCTGTGCAGCAGTTACCTCCACGCCCCAAAAAAACTTTCTCCCCGGATGCCCCAGCCTTAATCTCCTATTTATAGGGGAGGATTAAGAGTTGAATCTTCTGGCCACTACAGCTAGCGATGAAAACGGTTCGGATATTATCCGCTAACCGTCCGAAATTTTAGATACGGATAGTATCGGTCAGATAATTCTCGGATAATCTCGGATTTGGAAACAGATAATTTTTTTCGGATACGGATACGAATACGGTATAGACATTATCCGGCGGATTTCGAAATCGGTCGGAAACTATCCGGACAATTTTTCGGATATCCGCATCACCCATTACATTTACTCCCGAGTGCTAACCCTATCCATTCTCTCCAGTCTCCACACACATCGACGCACGCGATGACGCCATCCGCCCCCGGCGCCCGCCGCCGCTGGACCCTGCGCCCCCGCGGCCGCTAGGCCCCGAGCCCCACGGTCGCCTCCCCCGTCGGGCCCTCCCGGCCGGTCGTCGCGCCGCCACCCTCCTGGCCGGGCTCCCCTATCGTGCCGCCGCCCCGTCGGTCGTCGCCCCACCCTCCCGGCCGGTCTCCCCCATCGCGTCATGCCACCACCCTCCCGGCCGGGCTCCTCCGTCATGCCGCCGCCCCGTCGCCCCACTGTCGCGCCGTCGCCCCATCACCCCACTGCCGCGCCACCGCCCCGTCGGCCGTCGCCCCACCCTCTCGGCTGGTCTCCCACATCGCACCGCCACCCTCCCAGCCAGGCTCCTCCGTCGCACCACCGCCCTGGGCCCCACCGTCGCGCCGCCGCCCCGACCCGCAGGCGTCCATCATGGCGACGTGGAACCGCCGGGGCAAGTCATACATAAACACGCGGAGCGGCGGTGGCCGGCGGGCACCAGGCGCCGAACAGCTTGAGGTTGAGGAGGAGGCTCAGGGAGGATGAGCAGCAAGAGCGCGTCGCCGACGGCCACCGCACGGCTGCTCAGTGCCGCCATGCCGCCGCCGTGGGTGGATTTGAGGACCAAGGTGGCGGTGGTGGTGGCCGCTCCTAGTATTAGTGGAGATGGGAATATGGTTGCGCACCAGCAGCTTGTGCCTCGGTGGTTGCGACACCGTGCGCTATCTGTGATGTGATGGTGACGCTAGAAATTAGTAATTAGTAATGTGTCGTAATAATAAGTTATCTCTCTTCCTTGCTTTGTAAAGTTCAGTTTGAGGGGTTTTTATATTCAAATAAATATTCGTTACCGTATTCGTTTCGATTCGTATTCGCTCCGTATCTGTATCCGGTAATATTCGATTCCGTTTTCGTATCCGAGGTTTCCGATTCTAAAAAAAATATGAAAATAAATATGGTATAGCTAGTTCCCGACCGTTTTCGATCCGTTTTCACCCCTAACTACAGCAACGTGCGTGCATGCATGGAGAAAATGGCATCGTGGGCTTGACTTGACTAATTAACCGTAGAATGCATGCATCTTTATTTAGCTGACATCTAGACCCATTTATTTTGACTACTTACTTATTGGATGAACGTACTAAGCTGGTGCTCAACGTCTGAAGACCTTGTCCTGTAGAGTTGGTCATCACTTGGATTTTCCTTTTTCTTTCATCAGCCGATAGTCAGACAATATCTCTCCCAACTGACATGACCCTCCCGTTATGCTTGATTTTTTTTTTTGAATTTTAGCTATTAATTAACATATGCATGCGTCTTTTCTGAATTTCAGGGCAGTGCATATCCTTGTACCTAGTGCATGGACGATTTTGTGCACCTATGGAAAATATTTATTTTAGGATTGCCAAATTCCTATTTAATCTAGCGTCTTGAATTATTTTATTTTTTGTATAAATATAATCCATCTCATATATATATATTAAAGAGACATGTAGGTGTATACTACCGCAAGACTATTGCATTGCACACGCGATTGCCTCGTCAGAATACATTTATATGGCACGTGTATCATATTGAACTGTTATTTTATTTATAGATATATCACGGCGCTAAATATTTGGATTCACCGGTCTAGTAAGACACTAGAAGATAAAATATTGGTTTGATATATTGGCATGCATGCGGCACACATTTTTATTATGTACCGGTGAACATTTGGAGCGCACTTATTTTGGGCCGACCGAATAAATCTTATTTTATTCCATGGCTATATATTTCTGGTCATTATTGTATTTATCATTTCGATCGTCATATCTGAATATATTTGGTACAGTCGCTTTTTATCACCTCATGTATTTTATTCATAGATATATCGCGTAAGCTAGCTAGTAATATTTGTAGAGCCGGTGAAATACGGTTAAGATAAAGCATTGATTTATGATACACACGCTATTTATTTATTTATTTTATACGCATACACGACATATGTTTTACTCCTTGTTGGTTAATATTTAGGGACATAGTTATTTTACGCCACCTGTATGTTACCCTTATTTTATATGGCTATGTATTTTAGCTCATGTTTTATTTATCTATTTAGTAGTCTCTATTGTTTATTTCTAATATAGTTATTTGTTTTATTATTTTTATACAATATAATTTGAACTAATTGATTTATTATTTATTAAACAATGTTTAAATCACGGGCCAAAATTGGTGCCAACACTCTTTTCCAAGTAGAACTAGAGAATTATATTAGGATACCAATCCAAGAATTACTTGTAGAGCCCAAGTAAGACTCTATATTTCTTTTCTTATCGATGACTTCTTTCTTATCTGCTTCGAACTCTATTTATATGTATGCAGTTTGTTTTTTATATAAATTGGTATGCTATACTCCGCCAGTGTATGTACATGTCTGTAAGATATCTCATATTTAGTACAGTTACACTTTTATTTTCAGCTTTGGATTTTCAACTGCCAATAGCATAACTATAAAATTGTAGCCTAAAATCATGTTTTGTTTCTAGGTAATAAGCCTTGGTTTTATAAGCATAGCCATAAAAAATGTTTTTAAAAGTTTGAAGTAGGCCCAAAGCTCACTGCTTGGCCCACTCCCCTTTTAGTTATATTCTCGCCGATGCTTATTGGGTGGAGATACCTATTAACTTAAAAAAAACACTTGTATATTATTTACATCTTTTTGTGCTTTTTTATAGATAAGTTCATTTCCTAATTATGGATCATAGGAAAGAAAGTGAGACATGCATTGGATTCTTGAAAGATCAATTAGGGACAAGTTTGTGTCTTTCTCAACTCTTTCTCAACGACACCATATTATCCATAGGCGAAAAAAGAGATAGAGGTCAAGTTGTATATGTTTTAAAATTCAATTCGAAGTCTCAAGACAATACTAAATTTAAACAGCGGTAACTTTTGTATATGTGCTCTGTTTTCAACGTTATTAGATTTTATGAAAAACTTGTCTCGTCTTTTTGACAAATCCATGTGCATAACCAACATCCCTTAAATTTATAGATGGAGATAATAGCTAGGTTACCCCTTAGAACGAATTAGGTTTTAATTAGATTAAAGTTTAGCTATTGTTACTTTGTTATATAAACATGTGCATCTATTAGACATCACCTGGATTGTGTTTTTGGAACCCCTACTTATGATGTGATTTATTCCTATTTGCAATTTTGGATTGCTCTGTATATTGTTCTTACTTATTTTTCTATTGTTTACATAATAGGGTTGATTGATCATGCGCTAGCAAGATCAATCACTTGTAAAAAATGGGTCTATCTATTGCTAAGGAGCAACTGATGTTTCGTATGGTTATAGTCGGAAGGTCAGCATCTTCTTTGCCATATTGTGGTTATCATTACTCATAAAAATATCGGGCCATTGCAAGTCAGATTATACTGTGTGAAATTAATGCGAGTTGTATTGTCCACGATGTTAAATTGTGAAGGGATGTAGTCTGAGCAGCCATGAGAATTATTCTACGTTAGACCTAGTGGCAAATAATCAATGACAATATTTAGAATGCATTAATTTTCAAAGTGGCAAGCTTTGGAGTTGCAAAAATACAATTTTCTTTATATGGTACTCTCTCTGGTTTACGCTGTTAACTTTTGACATAATGTTTGACCATTCGTCTTATTAAAAAAATTAAGTAAGTATAATTTACTTTGTTGTGATTTGATTTATCATTAAAAAAACTTTAAACATGACTTATATTTTTACATATTTATATTAATTTTTTAAATAAGACTAATGATTAGATGTTTTGATAAAAATTAACGACGTTATTTATTAAAAACCGATGTCAGTATTATACAAGTATATATTTAGTCGCTATTACACTTCAATATACTAATATCCACTGTCAGATAGATCATGCGGTTGACCGTGTGCTCATTCACACTTTGACATCAAGGATATATTACAACAAGCATTACAACAAAGAAGCAACATTTCGATTCAAAATCAGAAGACCCTCATAATTTGCCTCCCCTTCTCCGAGACCAAGTTAACAAATTTCATCAAGAAACAAGATCAGATGAATAGTGGTAAAAAGAAGGGAAAAAAGCTTCATGACGCAGTCCGGTCACCGAAGCTGCTGGAGCAACAGAGCTCGCTCGCACGCATGCGAACTACGAGAATGTCTCCGGCGGCATGCGTGCGTGCGTGCGTCAGGACGACGGCGGCCCGGCCGGCGATCAGATCATGTTGGAGAGGGAGCGGCAGATCTCGGACATCTTGAGGAGCGACTGGTTGAAGTGATCCATGGGGTTCTTCTCGCCGACCTTCCTGAACTGCTCGTCGCAGCCCTGCATGTCCTGCGCCGCCATGCTCATCATGGCGCGGATGGTGACGGCGTCCTTGAACCCGATGGCGCGCCGCGCCGCGCCGAGGTTGTCCTCGACGTCCAGGTACAAGCTGTCGCACAGGTCCAGCGCCGTCGCCGCGGCCGGCGTCGCCGTCTTGACCACGGTCTTCAGGTGCGCCCGCGCCGCCTCGGTGCGCTTCGCGAACGCGTCCACCTGCATGTTGAGCACCGCCAGCGGGTCGACGGCGGCGCTGTACCGCACCGACTGCTTCCCCGCCGTGGTGGTGCACAGCTCCGGGTACGGCGTACGCTTGCATATGTTCGCCACCGCCGCGTTCTCGCCGGCGGCCTTGGACCAGCAGGAATCCGCCGCCACGACGGCGACGGCGAGGAGCAGAGTCGTCGACACGTGCGCCGGTCTCGCCATGGCTGGCCTCTATTAGTTTCCGGTACGCTCGTTGGTAATGGCTAGCTGAGTGCGTCGCAGGATCGGTCGAGGTGTCTCCGGCGGTTGGGGAGGGGTGGGTTGGGTGGCCGGAGACGGGGAGGGAGATAAATACACGCGAGGCTGATCCGCCGTGGGGTGGCGGGAAGCGGCAGAAATGGCGGGTGGCCTCCGGTGGTCAGCTGCTTCGGTCCGTTCGTTTGGTATTTGCCAATGCCATCCTTTCTATTTTTGCATGGAACGAGCGCAACCGTTAGAAAAGAAGTTGTAGTTAAACTTTCTGAAACATTTTGCTCGCTGAATTGAATTTAGATGCATTTGGGACATGCGCGTGGGTATAATTAATGATGTACATGAGTTTTCGCTCAATTCCATTTGTGCTCCTGAATTTTGTCGTATCATCTATATACTTCTGAGTTTTTATTTTGATTACTTCAATACCCATTCTATTAGGTAACCGTGAGTTGACCGTTATATTTTTTTCCAAAATGATTGTATTGTCATTCTCTCATCCTGATGTGCACTTATGTGCTAGTTTATTGAAGAACATAGTTCTTAACATGAAAAATTAATTCATTTATAAAAAACAAACAAGACATAATAATTTAACCATAAATTTGAAAAGTAAAATTTTAAATTTTTAAATAAATTTTAAATCATATTTGATGATATTTGTACAAAATTTTCACTGAAATTTAAATGCAAATAAAAAATAATTTTGGTTTTTCAATTTCTCGGTGAAACCTTTGTATGGATTTCATCAAATTTTATAAATTTGTTTGAAAATTTAAATTTTGTGTTTTCAAATTTGGGGTCAAATAATTATGTGCCAATTGATTTTATTATAATATATATTTTTTATTGAGATTTATGTTTTTGAAGTAGGTAGGATAAATACGAGAGAAGAGCGGTATAGTCATTTTAAAAAATTTAACGGTCAACTAACGGAATAGGTATATAAGGGTTCAAAACAAAAACTTATGGGCATGTAAGGGATGCAGCAAAAATCAGTGACACAGAAGGGATGGAGCGCAAACACAGGGATACCTAAAAAATTTTCTCATAATTAATTGGTAGCGAAAATAGATATTGTGCATCTGTGATCTGATATTGTGCAGTGCATCTGTGATCGCCTCAGCCATCAGCTGTCCATGGATGATGGATCGTTGTCCTTCGCTATGCACAAATGGACAATACACGAGTAAAAAAGATGGCAACAGCCTGACCGAAAAGTCTGAATTCCCAACCGCGCGACAAGATTTGTTGCCTAATCAAAGCATGGTTTACTAGAGGTGCCATACTTGTTAGATTGCGCTCTTTTCGTTTTAAAATGTAATGTTTTATAGTTAGATTTGATATAACCTAAGACTACTAAGACTACGAGTAAGCATGATTTATACTTTTATTTATATATATATATTTAAATAAATAAGACAAATAATCAATCTTATATCTAAAAGCTAACATCGTTAAACATAAAAACCGGAGTGAGCTGCTTTTTTTAGTTAGGGATATAAGTTGTGGTTACCAGCCACTAACTAGAATGTTGTCACGATAACTCCTTTTGTTATATTTACTTAAAAGACCAAAATAAAGTGAAGAGCACCCTCAATTTGATCTATCACCGTGCAACATTTCAGTCCCATACTCAATCCGCAGTGTCAACAGAGAAAATAGATATATTCCCCACAAAAGGGAAAACAAAGTGTTCATAAACATATTTCAATATATTCATTTTTAGCATCAACTCAATTTAATTTGACATTTATATAATTCCTCGAGTCATTACATGCCTAAATAATGATAAATTATCATATGACAATAATATGTGTGGTTTACATACTCAAAGACGGATATTGCAACTTTCTCGATTTCTCTCGCATGAACAACCAGTCATGGATAGGTCAATCGCTTGATGGTGAAGAGATCGTTTAACTCGTTTATGGATTTAAATCCTGGTTGATCATATTGACATCTCCTTTACAATTAATGCCAAAGTTCTTGACATTTTTTTAAAAGTCGACCAAGTATGTAACAAAAACACTGTTAGAATATCCAATAATTAGTCGAGCCAAACAAACCATACAAGAAGTAGCTTAATTTTGAAGTTTATCAACTGCAGTTCAATTCGGCCTGCCAAATACGCCATAATTAACTTAATTGATTTGCAGTTAAGCATCCGCCGAAGTTAGTTATTTTACCACAACTTTGTGATCCGTTAGGTCCATAGTTTTTCTTCCTTTTGAATAATCACTTGTAAAGGATTTTGACCTCCATTTTTATACGCATCCACAAAGTCAAACAAATCAAGAGAAGTTCATGACTTCCTCCCTCCAGGTCAAAGTTGCCAACCGAAATCAACCATGGGCAGCGACCTGCCGAGATTAACGTCTCTGTCTCATCCATCCAAAGAAAATGACACATTCCGATAATCTTCATGTACTACTCCGTAGTAAAAACAAGAACAGGCCACATACAGAGGATCAATTAACTGTCATGGAAAGAATTAGGCGGTGTTTTTTTAGTTTCTGACTTGTGGCTACTTCATCGATTTTTGTTAGGGTGCTTTTCGAAACATAAAACAGTACGTTTTTTAAACTTTCTATATAAAAGTATTTTAAAAAATCAAATAGATTTATTTTTTAAAGTTTCTAATAGTTAATACTTAATTAATCATATGCTAATAACGTTTCTTGTTTTATGTGTGGTTTATAATTTATTTATAAACTGATTCAAACATCACTTTAACTAATGTGTTAGGAGGCTCTTGATGGTTGCTGTCGTTGATTGATTATAGAAGAGGTAAAGTGTCATTATCAGTTTGGTGGGGAGACTGTCAGGCAGGGTGCATTGGGCACAGGGCAAGAATACATCCATGATGGCACATATATGTGGTCTACGTCTACCGGGATATGATACGCATCTATGGTTCACTCCTGTAGCCTACTTGGCATCGTCCTTTGCCTGGTTAAAATAATTAGTACTAACAGATTGATTAGTTTATGCTAACCTAGTACTCACTCAGTTGCAAAATAGTATAAGAATTTCTATAATTTAAATTTTGTTCCATAATATAAAAAAATTTAGTATTATTTATGGTATTACTTATCACATTAATTACTTAATATTTAAATTTTTTTTTATCTTACTCCCATCTACCTTCTTACCTTTATTTATTTTATATTTATTGAGGATATAAAAGTCTTTTTTCTTAACCTTAATCTCTTCTAAATAATCTAAATATACTTATATTTTAAAATGAAATACTTATGTTTGGAACGGAGGAGTAGTTTAGCGTAAGCTATCACCTTTTTTTTCCTTCTTTCTTTTCACCTTAGCTAGGAGGCCTAACTGGAGTAGAATATATTTTTCTTGTACGTTAATTGAGCCGTGCATGTGGGGAGAAGATTAATGCGAGACGACTGGGAAATTACAGTAATCCAAAGTTTAAAAAATTCAGACTAGGCCTAAATTTGATTTAAAATTTGAAGTTCTTGTTTGTTCATGCATGACGTGAATTTTGCAGTGTTTTTCTAATTTTTTTTTGACTGGTTTGGTTTTTTCCACCTGCCAGTGGCAGTGCCAGCTTCGATTCGAGCAGTGCAACGGAAAGAGGGGAAAAGTCAGCAGGAGGAAAAAGCAGCAGCGGAGGGGGGCGCAGGCGCAAAAAGCAAGCTACCACCGCAACCTCAGCTCGAGGGGAGGCCACCACCACGGCGAAAGTGGGAGGAGGAGAGAGAAGAGGAAAAATCCGCAGCTGCTATCTCTCGTCCGCCGCCGCGAGCCCAGCAGCGCCGTCCCGGGAAACCCTAACCCGCCGCCCTTCCGTGCACCGTCGTCTCATGGGGCGCGTCCCGCGGTGGAGCCGGACCCAGTAGCAGGAGAGGGGCCCGCCCGTCGCTGCCGTAGCCGACGCGCGCTGCGACGATGGCGCGGCTAGGGCGCGCGAGCTGCCGCGGCTCCGGAGGAGGTTAGTGCCCCGATCTGAGCTCCTCCGACTTGACGCACGCGCTTGCTGCTAGCTCTAGGCGGTGTGGTCGGTGTTCGCGCTGCGCGTAGGGCAATCTGAGGGTTTAGCGTTTGCGACGCGCCGGCGGCTCGTGTCTGTGCGGCGAGGTGATGAGGCGGCTAATCAACTGCTGTGCTGAGAGAGAGAGAGAGAGAGAGAGAGAGAGAGAGAGAGAGAGAGAGAGGGGTGGTGTTGAAGGGTTGCTCCAGGATCTTTCGTCGCGCTTGTTTGGTAGGCCAACTGACAATTTGGGTTTGTGCGCATGGGAATGGTGGTCATAGAACTCCATTTGCCTTGGTAAGTAGGCTTCAGTGTTCTCTGCTGCCATCGCGTTACTGGACATCTGGAGTCTGATCTAAGAAGTGGGGCATAGGTTATCTGATGGTACAAATCCCTGCCTTGGATAGCTCTTGGTTCTCTTGTGTTGTACTTTGTCAATTGTCATATTAATTAAAGATGTAAGGTGGTTTTCTGCCCCAGAAGCGCAAGTGCTATACATTTTCAGACCCTCCATGTCAAATGGCTGGTTTGGAGATACACCCATGGCTATATAGAATCAAGATCTCTTGGTTTAAGTAGTCAAGGATTTGCCTGGACGAAATTGATATGATAAGCAGTTGCATGTCCCTAGTTCATCTTTCATTGTGTTTTGAGATAGACAAAAGTGACATTAGTCTGTATTTGTTGTAGTCTGATCCAACTTTGTGTAATTGCAAACGAATTTTTGATATTGATTATCAAATTCATACCAATGGATCCTCCTTCACAAGAAAAGGGACATTCCTGAACTCTTGTTAATGGGATGATGAGAATTCGTGCATTTGTTGTGTTTGCTTTGCTAGTATCCTACTTTATGCAGAGGAAATAAGCAAATGGCATGTTTTTCATGTTCTACCTTTTTTGGGAGAGTTCTTGTAAGTTAAGTTTGTGTTTATGGCTCTATCTTTATCACCTTGTGGAAAGAAGCTCTTCCTAGAACTAATTAGTACCAGTCCAAAAATATTTAAGCCATCACCATAGCCATTTTAATTAGATCATACTTTCATGTAGAGTAACAAACATCGTTATAGGTTGATATACCATCATTGTATCTGCAGAATTTATCAACTGGAGATAAATACTTTCAAGATGGTTGTGATACTATTTGTGGTACTTTGAAGATTTTAAGTACACATGTCACGGGGCCTTATGAAATCCACTTTTCTATAATATACACTATCTTATACTTGCATCATTTGGGAACATGTATAAAGACATGCTTGTGAGCTTTTGTTCAACTATATTCGATTTATGTGTTAGCCTGGCCATCTTGAGAGGTGATTCTGCACATATTTTGAGTGTTCATATTCGTTAGCTGCTCCACTGTCAATGTACACTGTATATTCTTAAATGCGTTGACTTGTTGATTCATGAATGTACTGTTTCTTGGCAGGGCTTTTGGAAGATGCTCCAAGGAAACCCTTTGTAAATTTTTTGGCTGTTGTATTGACTCTGGAATTCTTTACCGGAATCAATGTGATTGCACAAACATCCGCTCTAAATATGGTTGCCCCTGTTATATCTCCATCGCAAAGTTGGACACCAGTTCGCTCCATGTTATCACAAGCTAAAGTTGACATAAGTATTTCACTTGGTGAACAAAGACGAAAGAAGCTATATTCACCACCAATTACTCAATCTGTGCACCCTCCAATGTCAGCGCCAAGCTATAGCTCTATTTCTGGTGATTCTGATATCTCCTTTTATTCTTCAGACCTGTCAGATAATTTGGTGCAGAATAACAGACGCTCAACAGCAGAAATTCCTACTCATGTAGATGCTGCGCCTCCTGATGCAGCTTCAAATACTAGTGCAGCTCCTTCTGGATTAGTACAGCCTCCAGTATCTCCTCACACTGGTATGTTTGATTATTGGAGCCTTGGAAGCATCTAATTCTATATGGTTTTCATTATTTCAAGCATGACTTGAAATTATGTAGTGTAAATACAATGCGTAAAGGGCCATGTGGTTATTCAAGTAGATATCCAAAGTTATGCCTGTGTGGTTATGTCTGATTTGCCTTTCCAAGAGTTTGTTCTTTGATTGCACATCCAACAGTAGGCATTTGAGTAAAATGTGCAGTTTTTTACTGATCAACCAATTGATCTCAACATAAATTATTCTGTTTGCAATTTGCTTATTAATACATAGTTAATTAGAAATTTTAACTCTATTGTGCATATCCACATTCACATTGGAATGTACATATTCTATTCTAGGAAGCATAAGCACTTAGACCTGTGTGGTATCATGGTGCACCTTGAATACTTGAAGCATGCTGAAATGCTCAGTGGCTGTGGTCCTTGGGGCAAATCCAATTCTCTGAATACTGGTCTCGGACATGAAACTGGCTGGTTGTTTTGCAACCTGTTTGCCTGGCATTGTACCGCCTCACACTAAAGGGAAGCAGCGATCACATTGAATTTCACAAACTCCATTTAGGGGTCTAAGCCAATCTGTAGACTGTCTCACATCTACTATTTGTCACTCTGCTTCTTCCTTTCCTATGAGCTATTGCTATTGACTTGAACAACTGGCTTCTGCGATTACCTTACTCTCATTGATCTTAACTCTCACTGCTCCTAATTTTGACTTATGTTCACGTGAGAACTCTTTAGTATGTTCAGCTTATTTAGCCTAACTACAGCCCTTTTTTATGCTTATGTTAAGCTATAAGATACAAAATCCATGTGATAGGTAAACGTTGGTATTTTTTTTCTTTTGCTATGTTGCGTAAAATAATTAAAGAATTATGTGAAGAGTGTTATACTTATATGAACTTATAATATGGATACTATCTTCTAGAGTAATATGTTGTTTTTTGAAACAAGAGAGTTTCTGTTGTTACCCTATTTGCAGTTTATTCTGACTTGCTTAGGAATATGGCCCATTCTATATTGTGCTACTTCAGCTTAGTTTTCTCCGTCCCTTACTAGACTGAAATACACTTTATTGTTTTTCTGTCTGCCGTCGAAACACTTATGCTACAATATTGCAACTTTTTTCTATCAGTTATTTCCAGCTCTCTAAGATAGCCCGATAAGATTTAACCTTACCATTTGCCCCATTTATTTTGCATCTGGAATTTTCCCTTGTCCTTGGTTCTGGCCTATTTAACCCAAATATTTAGGTTACAGATTTACAGTTAACAATGCTTTGATTTGTAGTATTCTGTAACATTTGCTATAGATATGCTGTTTCTCACACCATAATTTACCTTCTGTTTTACTAGGATGTTGTTCACCAAACATGGTACAGAAGCGAGGGAGCGAAGATTGCCACTGTGTTTACCCAGTAAGAGTTGAGCTCTTCCTTCGAAATGTTTCACTGACGTCAAATTGGAGCGATGAATTCCTGGGGGAACTCGCTTCTCAGCTCAGCCTGAGGGTTACTCAGTTAGTGATTGTAAATTTCTATGTTGTTGGGGCTTCTGGGCTAAACATCACAATGTATATAGCCCCCCACACTGGAATTAGTTTCTCAGCCGACCAAGTTACTGCGATGAATTATTCACTTAGTCAGCACACAGTTCAGATCAACCCTGTACTAGTTGGGGACTACAGTCTTCTTAATTTGACCTGGTTCAGGCCACTGGCTTTAGCCCCTGGTAATTCTCACTGATCTTGACTTTGCTCTATATATTACAGTGCTGCAGTTTATTTTAGAGTTCTCGTAGAGAAAACTGTAAGACTACTTCAATTTTTTTCCTTTTTAAATGTATCTCTATTGTCTACTGTGGTGTTTGTGATTATCAAATAAGTAGATAAATATACAAAATTCACTGTGGGTTGGCACATTCCATTCTATAGAATCAATTCGCAACTATTCCAAATACCAAAGAAAAAGCAGAAAAGAAAAAAAGATAAAATTGCAATGTTCAGTTCCTTACATTTCTCTTCCTTCTTTACTTATTGTCCTGTTGTTGTTCTGCCCCTCTCCACCAAATAAGAGTGCATCTTTTAATTTGCATCCAGTTTTACTAAGATACATATATCTTGTACTTCAGTTAGCTCTGGTTGGTCTAGTGCAAACTTTGTTGCACAGACTACACAATTTCTTATACATATTCCGGTTGTTTGTTCCTGTCATATCAACTTGGTTATTGGTGAACATGGTTGTGCTTCCTATTGTTGATGATGTGACAGAAAGGGATGCTTTGGTGATATCAATATGATACTTCCTACGATCATATAAACAACATTTCTTTGCACATCACTGTATACCGTTTACCTATAGTTTTTTTTAACAAATTTCCTCTCCTAATATCGTTGTCTTTCATTTCTATTTCAGCTCCAACATTCACAATATCACCTAAACCCTCTCCATCTCAAGCATCTACATTACCAAGACAGAGTGCGGATACCAGCAGTGACACACACACAAACTTGATTACTGTCATTTGCATATGTATTGGTGTTCTAATTGCTGTCTTGGTTACTGTCATGCTTATTTGCTTCTGCACATTGAGGAAAGGGAAAAAGAAGGTTCCTCCAGTTGAGACACGTATGTGTGGAGTTATCTATTCTCAGCTACATTCTTTGAAAGCGTCTTTGTATTTATTATATTGCATGAGATGTGCTTAGATCTCCAATATTTTTTTTAACTAAAGGAAAAGTACAAGTGCAACCACGTCTGACCTCTTTAAAAGGTTTACACGAATCTTTAATCAAAGTAGTTAATATCAGACGTTTGTGCTTTTTTGGGTGAAGAAGCTACATTAGTAGCTGTGCCGAAGGGGGACTAGGTTACAAACGAGTAATATGTGTAAATTAAGGCTATTTTGTACACATTTGCTGCCTGCAAAAGGTTATAAGGTATTTCTGGCTTTAGTCCTTCAGATTGTATCTATACTCCTTTAAAAGAAGCTAGTGGTGGTGGCAGTGGTGGCAGTGAATCTGCCACCCCACATACTCCCATTGTAAATTTTTCATATTACCCCTTGTACTTCTTAATATTAATAAACAATCAAATCTAAATGGATAGCCACATATAAAATCAAATTAAGGTGAATATCCCCTATAGAAAAAAAGATGTGTAGCACATGGAAAATATATTTTAAATATTTTAAGCAATATTGTAATATATTTTCTTTTATTCGTAGCAAAGCATGGGCATTCAGCTAGTACAAGGAAATGATAGTGGAGTTAGATACTGTGTCCATAGCTCCCCATAATAAGTTCGGTTTCTTAACCAAATTTAAATGAACAGCAAATTATATTATGTTTATTTTCTGGTTAATTATGTATGTTTGTAGGAACATCATTTTAGGAGCATTAATATTATCAGTTCTTGTGTGCAGCCAAGCAAAGAACACCAGATGCAGTTTCTGCAGTGGAATCACTTCCTCGCCCAACAAGTACTAGGTTCCTTGCATATGATGAACTGAAAGAAGCGACAAACAACTTTGATCCGTCAAGTATGCTTGGAGAAGGTGGTTTTGGCCGTGTCTTTAAGGGGGTACTAACTGATGGTACTGCTGTTGCTATAAAGAAGCTTACTAGTGGAGGGCACCAAGGAGATAAGGAGTTTCTAGTTGAAGTGGAGATGCTGAGCAGGTTGCACCACCGAAACCTTGTGAAACTCATTGGTTACTATAGTAACCGTGAAGCATCACAGAACTTACTTTGCTACGAGCTTGTTCCTAACGGAAGCCTAGAGGCTTGGCTCCATGGTATGGCTAATTGAGCTAACTTATTCTCTTTCTGGAAGTGCTGCATAAGTTCAACTTCAGTTGCAATTGAATGTGGTCCTTCATTGTTTGATTAGATTAGCAGTAATCCTGTAACCTTGATACATCCAAAACATGACTCTGAGTCTCTGACTACTTCCATTTTTTCAGGTACATTGGGTGCTAACTGCCCCTTGGATTGGGACACCAGAATGAGGATAGCACTAGATGCTGCCAGGGGATTGGCATACCTCCATGAGGATTCTCAGCCTTGCGTAATCCACAGGGATTTCAAGGCTTCTAATATATTGCTTGAGAATGACTTCCACGCTAAAGTGTCTGATTTTGGTTTGGCCAAACAGGCGCTGGAAGGTCGCGCAAATTACCTTTCAACACGTGTTATGGGAACGTTCGGGTAATCTGGCTGATCTTTACCTTGAACTACTCCCCAGCTATTTCTGATCTCCTTTTGCTTCATATACCTGTTGTGCCTTTTCAGGTACGTAGCACCAGAGTATGCAATGACAGGACACTTGCTTGTAAAAAGTGATGTATATAGCTATGGAGTTGTCCTACTCGAACTACTTACTGGGAGGAGGCCTGTGGATATGTCACAACCTTCTGGTCAGGAAAATCTAGTGACATGGGTAAGATTTCTTTCTGTTCTTTACTATCTTCAGCTGTTATTGCATTACATTTTTCTTAAAAAAATCTGAACATGGATCCTTTAGCATGATAGCTGTCATCAGCCAACCAATGAAGTTTACTAGCCATGCGTGTTAGATGTTTCTGGATTTGTCTTTGACAAGACAGTCAACCAAAAGGGACTTAGAGCAATACTGCTACTAACCTGCCCCTTTTTTTAAAAAATAATAAATAATAAGTGTTGTTTATGTTCCTCTCTATGCGTACGCATTGTGTGCACCATTGGGTGGAAAGCAGACTTTATGTGCCAGTAAATTTATTTCCCAGTAAATTTATTTCCTTGTGCACCTGTGTCTATGAGCTTACACAAATGTTCCCCTGATCCTTTCTACTAAAACCCTAAAACACACTGTTGATTTGTGTCACACGTACCTTTTCTGGCTAATTGTCAGGGTGCGAGCATTATATTTTTGAAAACCAACTCGCAAATTTCAACATATTTTATGTATACAGTACCTGATATTTATTGCTACACAGGTGTAAAGATATTTTTTTGCTCAATTTTGGCTACACAGGCACGACCAATTTTACGAGATAAAGATATGCTAGAAGAGCTAGCTGATCCCAGGCTTGGAGGCCAGTATCCAAAAGATGATTTTGTGCGGGTATGTACGATTGCGGCAGCCTGTGTTTCACCAGAGGCAAACCAAAGGCCAACAATGGGCGAGGTGGTGCAGTCACTGAAGATGGTCCAACGCTCTGTGGAGTTCCAAGAATCTATACCAACACCGCCAGCACGTCCCAATGTCAGGCAGTCTTCAACCACCTATGAATCTGATGGTACTTCATCCATGTTCTCTTCCGGACCGTTTTCAGGTCTCAGCCCCTTTGAGACTGAAAACATATCGAGAACAGCTTTCTCTGAAGATCTTCACGAAGGACGATGACAGTAGTGGTGGTCTGTGAAGCTGTTTTGGGTAGAGCCTCTAACCACCCATTCAATGGCTGGTGGTGCAAGTGATCTAGCCAGTTTTATTGGGAGGTAAATCCTGTAAATTCCATTTTTATTCACCTGCTGCGAAAGACCAAATTGTTACAAGAACATTCAATGGCTTTGTACGATGGAAATGATTTTGTTCCAAGTTCTTTTTTTGCTCCTATAGCTCCTGTCTCATGTAATAGGGATCATAGATGGAATTAGGTGGTGATGTTGCTGCATTCTTCAGTGGCTGGCTTCCCTGCAATATGTGTAGCTCTGTCCTGACTGCAGCAGAGAAGTGCACTGGTGACCCTACACGTGTCATGTCCATGGCGAATGCTTCTCCTTTCCTGGACCCGGCAAATGCTCCCAGTCACTGACACGTGTCACCCCTCTTCTCCCGCGGTCAAATACTCCTCTCAACCTCCCTCGTTTTGCTCCTCTCCTCTCGTCATCTCCATTGCCCTGCTGCCTCGCACTGGCTGCCTTCTCCCTGTCTCCCTCTCCCTCTGCGCATGGCTGGCTGGGCTCGCTGCTCGTCGCTGCCGGTGCTCCTCGTCGTGGCCGCCGCCGCCGCGGTTGCGACGGCGAAGGTGTACAGCCCGGCGGACAGGATCCTGCTCAACTGCGGGTCGACGACGGACGGGCTGGACGCGGACGGGCGCCGGTGGGTGGCGGACACCAACAACAACACGTGGCTGGCCGACTCCGGCAAGTCGTCGATCATGGCGGCCGCCGACGAGCTGGAGCCGATGCTGCCGTCGTCCATCCCCTACATGACGGCGCGGGTGTTCACCATGGACGCCGTGTACAACTTCTCGGTGAACCCGCGCGACCGCCACTGGCTCCGCCTCCACTTCTATCCGTCGTCGTACAACGGGCTGGAGCCGGAGGACTTCCGCTTCTCCGTCTCCACCTCCACCGGCTTCACTCTGCTCCACAACTTCAGCGTCTACCTCACCACCAAGGCGCTCACCCAGGCCTACTCGTCAGGGAGTTCTCGCTGCCGCGGACGCCGGAGGGGTTCATCACTGTCAGCTTCTCGCCGACGCCGATGGGCAACGTGACGTACGCCTTCATCAACGGCATCGAGGTCGTCTCCATGCCGGACATCTTCAACGACCCGGCCACCATGGTCGGCTTCGCCGACGAGACCGTCGACGTCTCCGCCGCCGCCTTCCAGACCATGTACCGCCTCAACGTCGGCGGCGCCTACATCCCGCCGTCCAACGACTCAGGCCTCACCCGCGCGTGGTACGACGACACGCCATTCGTGCGGGGCGCCCCGCCGGGCGTCGTCTACACGGCCGGCCCGCACTTCCACATCAAGTACCCGAGCGACGCCGCCGAGTACGCCGCGCCGACGGAGGTGTACCTCGGCGGCCGCTCCATGGGCAGCGACTCCCGCATGAACCAGAACTCGAACCTCACCTGGACCATGGACGTCGACAGCAACTTCACCTACGTCGTGCGCCTCCATTTCTGCGAGCTCCAGCTCGGCCACGCCAACCAGCGCGTCTTCGACATCTACATCAACAACAAGACGGCGCAGACGGACGTCGACGTGCTCGAGATGGCGACGGAGCGTGGCGTGCCGGTGTACAAGGACTACGCGGTGAGCATGAGCAACGACACCGCCGACGAGGTGATGTGGGTGGCGCTGCACCCGTCGGTGATGCTCCGGCCGCAGTTCTACGACGCCATCCTCAACGGCCTCGAGGTGTTCAAGGTCAACAACACCGCCGGCAGCCTGGCTGCGCCGGACCCCGACCCGTACAAGCTGCTCGCGGAGAAGGAGCTCGGGTGGGGCGGGCCACCGGAGTTCTCCACCGACGACCCGGCAAACCTGGCCAGGGTGATGGGCGGCACGGCGGGCGGCGCGGCGGCGGCAGGGATCGTGGCGGCCATATGCGTGGTGGTGTACGGCAACAAGAAGAACAAGAAGCTCGGCGCCGGCGGCGACTCGCACACCTCCGCGTGGCTGCCGCTCTACCACTCCCACACCAGCGGCAAGTCGTCGGGACACATCACGGCGAACCTGGCCGGCATGTGCCGCCACTTCTCCTTCGCGGAGATCAAGGCGGCGACCAAGAACTTCTCCAGCGACCTGGCCATCGGCGTGGGCGGGTTCGGCGTGGTGTACCGCGGCGTGGTGGACAACGACGTCAAGGTGGCGGTGAAGCGGTCGAACCCGTCGTCGGAGCAGGGGATCAACGAGTTCCAGACCGAAGTGGAGATGCTCTCCAAGCTGCGGCACCGTCACCTCGTCTCCCTCATCGGCTTCTGTGAGGAGGACGGCGAGATGGTGCTCGTCTACGACTACATGGAGCACGGCACGCTGCGCGAGCACCTCTACAACAACGACGGCAAGCCGACGCTGTCGTGGCGCCACCGCCTCGACATCTGCATCGGCGCCGCGCGCGGGCTGCACTACCTCCACACCGGCGCCAAGTACACCATCATCCACCGCGACGTCAAGACCACCAACATCCTCGTCGACGAGAACTGGGTCGCCAAGGTCTCCGACTTCGGCCTCTCCAAGTCCGGCCCGACGACGCTGAACCAGTCGCACGTCAGCACCATGGTGAAGGGCAGCTTCGGCTACCTCGACCCGGAGTACTACCGCCGGCAGCAGCTCACCGAGAAGTCCGACGTCTACTCCTTCGGCGTCGTGCTCTTCGAGGTGCTCCTCGCGCGGCCGGCGCTCGACCCGGCGCTGCCGCGGGACCAGGTCAGCCTCGCCGACTACGCGCTCAGCTGCAAGCGGAGTGGCGTCCTGCCGGACGTCGTCGACCCGGCCATCAAGGACCAGATCGCGCCGGAGTGCCTCGTCAAGTTCTGCGACACGGCCGAGAAGTGCCTCGCCGAGAACGGCGCCGACCGCCCCGCCATGGGCGACGTGCTCTGGAACCTCGAGAGCGCGATGCACGCGCAGGACACGTTCGACGGCGCCGCCGGGCGGCCGGTGTCGTCGGCGCTCGACCCGAGCAACAGCAACGACGGGAGCACGGCCAGCGTCACGACGCTGGGGACGTCGTCCACGTCCCACCCGCACGAGACGTGCGTCGTCCTGGAGGCCGACGACGTGGTGGCCGAGCGCGCCACGTACTCGCAGCTCGTGCAGCCCACCGGCCGGTGACACGACGATGACATAGATACGAGTTAATCTTGGATCCAAAGTTTAATTAGTTCTGAGTCTTTTTTTGTCAATTAATGCCAGAGTTTAATTAGTTCTGAGTTAATTTTTGTGTTAATGAATGCTAAATCTTTGTTTTTAGTAGATTTCGAATCAGATTCACCCGATTTTGAAGCCTAAATCGAGTCCATCCCTAATTCCAATTCCGAATCCTCTCCGAGTTGGAAGCCCTGTACAACTAGCAACAAAGCTAACCAGACAGTCACCTCCACCTCGATCGATTGCTTCTCCGACGAGATGTCGCCGCCGCTGCCGTTGTCTCAGGTGCAGGAAGGCAAGATGTACGCTGCCATGGAGCGGCTGCCATTGGAGGATCTCTCCCTGATAATCTCTTATCACAAAGCCCCATTCTCCTTGGTTTGTACTGCAGTCGAATGCTTCATCAGAGTTACTGGCGGCTTCAGAATTTTTTTTTTGTTGGGTGGTCCTATTTGACCTGCCAAACTTTTATAACATAAGGAACTTAATATACATATATAAAATTTAATCAAAATATGATACAAATATAGCAATAGTATCTCATAGCACCGCAAATTGATTAAAATCAACATTTAAGTTCGAAGTTGCAAAAGTATTTCTCTTGATCTTTATTATGAGCACTTGCTACACCCTCCATATGTTTGTCAAGTGTTTCGGTTTTGTTCTAATTTCTCCAACCATCCTTAACAAAATTACTACTTCCACTACCTAACAAGAGACATATCATGCAAAAACTAGCATCCTTTGTAACACTATATTCAAGCTAATGCCAATGGTACTTATGAAACCAAACAAAATTGATGTGGTGCTTCTTATTATATATTTTCCTGATTGGGAAATCATGTGAATAATGTTAGCTTAAACCTTTCAGAATATATGCACGCCAAACTACATCTTGTTCATTAACATCATAGCTTTTAATAGGAGCCTTAATCCTGGATCAAATTTGCACCACATATTAAAGAGATAAAAAAACAAATTTACACTATAGATCTACAATCTCCCTAAAGATAGCAAGTCATACCTTTGAGGGCTTAGGCAAGCCTGATTTCTTCTTTGCGAATTGCAATAGGCAATGGCCAGGGAGCAGGAGCCGCCGAGTTGGGAGCAGGAGCCGCCGAGTTGGGAGCAGCAACCGGGCAGCGGGTGCCAACGGAGCAGGAGTGCAGGAGCCGGGAGCAGCCGAGGGGCGAGGGGAGTCAGGGACAGTGATTGGTCGGGGACGACGCCGCGCCGTAGGTAGAGGCCGAGGGAGGAGCCTGGTGGATGGCGTTGGGTCACCGGTGGCCAACGCTGCCAGCCTGCGCCAATGCGCCCTGGGTAGCTGGTGGCTACCCGGCTGTAGGCTGCAGCGGCCTGCGGGGTGGCGGGTGGATGCCGGACGCCTGGAGCCTTGAACGGCACTGGCCCTTGGTGGCGGTGCAGTGCGTGACCGACGATGAGTGGCGAGGTACGGGAGTCGGGAGACGACGCCGATGCGAGAGTGACTCGGGAGGCGACGCCGATGCAGGAGTGACTCGGGAGGCGTCGATGGTTCTGGTTCCTGGTTCCTGGCTTCTTACAAGACCTAATGGGTTACAGTATTGGGCTGTCAAGTGAGTGGGCCGGATTTTTGGGGTGTATTGGATTTATAGGCCAAATTTTAGAGTAGTCCAAGGCCCACCCGAACCATCCTATGGAACCGCCACTGATCAGAGTTAATCTTTAGCACCTCTGTCTCTAGCTTGCACTTTCTCCTCATTTCCCTGCTTCGGGTCTTTTTGTTGCTAGAGCAAGGAACTCATCTGACTGTGCCACGATAATGTAAGCTATCTCATCTGGGCCTCTTCTTCTTTCACCTTCCTAACCCGGTTCCTCTCGCGCCACCAATGCCAAAGGAGGAGAACTGCCATCATTCATTCTCTGCTCTGCATTGACTATAAGAAGCTTAAAGATTATGATAAATAGCTTGTGAGAATAAGAATATAAAGAAACTAGGTTTCTTAGTTTTTGACTTTTAATTTATTTTTAAAATTTACAGCTACAGATTATTAGAACCTGAGTGAGAATTTAGAATATTTAGAAAAGCTTCTGCCAAAAAAGTAGCTCTCCAAACAGGACCACAGTGACACTCTTTCCCGTCTTTTGCAGTGCCAACTTCCCTCTCAAGATTCAGATCATACCACACTTTCTTCACATGTTTGCATTTAAAGAACAGGTGTCCTCCATCCTCATTTAGTCTGTTGCACATCACACACCTAGTATCCAGCTCCATCCCTCGGTGCCCCATATTCACTCTTAACGCTAGGCTATTATGGCATAATCTCTAGAGGAAATGCTTCACTTTGCCTGTGACTTGCGACTTCCACAGTTTCTTCCAAAAAGATTTCAATCCCGCCAGATGATGTTCCTGCTCGTTATTCTTCCGGAATCTCTCTGGACTTTCGAAACCTGCAGGGTTGAGTTATTAAGAGGGTGTTTGTTTCTGCTTTGGCTTTTTTTTTCTCGATTTCTGTTAGCACGTTTTTCAAAACATAAAACTTTCTATATAAAAGTATCTTTAAAAAAATCAAATAGATATATTTTTTAAGTTTCTAATAGCTAATACTTAATTAATCATATGCTAATGACGTTTTATATTTTACGTGTGACTTATAAACCGGTACAATAAGCCAATTCAAACATCCAAGATGTTGAAATTTAGCCTCCAAGTGATTGTTATTTGTTCATGTAGGTGGGGCTTATTGTGCTCAACTTCTGAACCATTGATTTGCCAGCGAGGGGTCTGGATGAACGCAATGGCAAAGCTTGCCGTTCGCCACAAAGGCAGACGATCCGGATCATTACAATAAATTAGTGCCATGTATGTTGCAATTTATAGTAATATGCTGGTTTTTTGGATTTTATTTATAAAATATCGATTTTTTGAATGGTTTTTAGGTAGAGTGTTTCGATTTTATTGGATGAGATAGTTTTTTAGAGATGATAAATTTTTTAGGTTGGAAAAGTACAATAACTGAGAAAGAGAACGAGTAGATTATTATAGTAGCAGACATGCCACGCATGAGAAATAGCTACGCCGAGCCAGCCAAGTACTAAACGGCCAAACCATCTGTTCCAATCTAGGCTTTTGACGCTACCGGTTAGAACAAATTTTTTTTTATAAATATGTTTCTTGAATTGTTAAACGGTATATTTTTTAAAAAAATTTTTATATAAAAATTTCTTTAAAAAACCATATTAATTTATTTTTTAAATTTAAAATAATTAATATTTAATTAATCATGTTAATAACTTTTCTTGTTTTACGTGATATAAAAATTCCCACTTCCCTCTATCTCTAAGTCAAACCTTCTCATCATTTCCGCGACGCACCCACGCCGCTTTGCGGTTTCCATCTCCTCCGCTTCGTCCCCCACCACCGGATCCCTCCCACCCCGCCGCGTACGGCACCGCCGGCCACGGCAAGGGCCTCATCGGATCCCCCCTTACGACGGAGCTCCCAACGGTGGCCGGGCTCACCTGCCGCCGCCCCTACTCCAGAAGGCGCGCCTCCGTCGACAGGTAAGTTGGGTGGGGGTGTTGGGGAGTCGCGAACCTGCGTTTCTGTCGATGCGTGGCCGCGCGGTGGAATCAATGCCGGGCTAGAGGCTCCGGGCGCGCGCGGCGCGGATGCGCTCCTAGGAATAGAGGCTAGGGTGAGGCGGATTGGTTCGATTTGCTGGCGCATCTGTTTTTCTCTCGTAGAAACAGCGGGGTTGAATAGTGTACCCCGCCCTTTGAGTTGGGGGTACTGCATATAGTGGCCAAGGTTAAAACTAGAAGATTCGGGGGGTTATGAGATGGGTAGGGATTGCTTATGCGGATGCTGATAGGGTTTGGAATTGATTGACTGCTCTTCGCTATCTGCCAAATGGTAGAATTTTTGTAAATTAGAAATGCCATGAAGCAGGAAAGAAAATCTTGAGAGATGTATAGGCCATTTGTAATTCAGAAGTGTTATTGACATGCACATGAAATATGGTAGATATCATTCTGAAAGAGATAGTCATTGGCTGCTTTTATGGGCTTCATGAGAGTATGAGACACATGGCTTGTAGGGAAATGTAGATTTTCTGTAGCCAAATGGTGTGATCGATTTGAACATGTCCGTTGCTATATCGACTAGACTAGTACATGCACTTGAGTAGCTTATGGGAGAAAACAATGGTTCAACCAATGACAAACAAATGCCCTCTAGGAAATATGTTTATGTTTTATGTGTGTCCGCAATTATTTGTTTATTTTTTATTAGCAAACATCACTGCAAACTGGAAGTGTTTATAAGCCAACATCGCTGCAAACTGGAAGTGTTCTTTTGCTTTCACTAAATAACTTCTTCCTTCTCTTTCCTCAGCTTTGGTAGCAAGTACTAGGTTGAGTAGATAATTATCTGCCAATGGCAAGGGAACCAAGTCCTGAAATTGATGATGAACTATTCAATGAAGTTTATGGGAAGGCATACAGTGGTCCAGTCGCAACAGCTACTAACAATGTGACGCCTAGAGCGAATGATGAGAAGAGGCCCCTGACACATGATAAGTCAGATGAGGAAGATGAGGCCCTAGACCCTAATGCTGTCCCTACCGACTTCACTAGCAGAGAGGCCAAGGTTTGGGAGGCTAAAGCTAAAGCTACAGAAAGGAACTGGAAGAAGAGAAAGGAGGAAGAAATGATTTGTAAAATATGTGGAGAATCAGGTCATTTTACTCAGGTACTCTTTTCTCTGAAAAAATTATAACTGGTATGCATGTTGATTGAGATAGACACGTAATGCATTACTAGACTTGGTTTATCTCCTTGCAGTATTTCGACTCTGCAGTAAGATAGGAACGAGTTACACTCAGTATTGATCCTACTGTATTTAGACAGCAGGTTTCTTTCCTGATAAACAACCAGCAACACTGTGGTGCACCTTTAGTTGGCTTGCATTATTGCTATTCCAAAGCTAGGAAATTAGCTCTTTTGCACTATAAGGATATTCCCACAGTTGACTTGGAGTTTCTGTTATTCACTTTGATATATGCTGGAGACTGTACACATCCTGTTCTTTAGGCTTGTTGAAATATATATTTTTATTTGTTTTATAGTTAGCATATTCAAAATGGAGATTGCTTTATAAAATGACACATGATGTTTAGTTCGTTGTAGTATTGTATCAACCTTTAAATTTTGATCTTGAGTTTGAATCTCAAAGTGTGTTATAAGAAATAAATGCTTTGACTACTGTCATTTGTCCTCTTTTCCCCTTTCATCTTTGTTTATCATTTTCAGACTTTTCTCCTTTTTTTTTAAAAAAAAATCAATTTTGACTTTGGACTTAAACTTTAATACAAAAAGAGTTAAGTTCAGTAGTACATCTATGAGTTCGTTCATATATTTCATGCTAATTTGATTGCCAAACCAAACTTTTGTGCACTAGGTACATTAAATACATTGAATCTTTGTAATTAATTTTGTCTCTCAAGCACCTCTGCAAGCTGTTTCTATACTTCTTGACATTGATTAGAGACACTGAAGTGTTTTATGTGCGTTGTTTGTGCATACTTGTCCTCAACATATATATAGGTTCTTGCAAAACTACTACACCAGAATAATGAAAGTATGTAGATATTCTCTGCATTTTAACATTACTTTGATGCCATAAAAGTTCCAAAGTTTGTTCTTTATCTTATAATTTTTCTCCATTGGAACAGGGCTGTCCATCCACACTGGGAGCAAATAGGAGAAATGCAGATTTTTTTGAAAGGGTTCCAGCAAGAGATAAACAAGTTAGGGATCTATTCACTGAGAGGACCATAAGTCAGATTGAGAAGGATGTTGGGTGTAAAATCAGAATGGATGAGAAGTTCCTGTTTGTCAGTGGTAAAGATAGGTTAATACTAGCGAAAGGTGTAGATACCGTGCATAAAATCATTCAGGAGGGTAAAGATAAACATACTTCAAGCAGTCCAAAACGGGATCGTTCGAGATCCCCTGTGCGAACTAGCACTGATATTCGCCCGAGGCACGCTGATTCTAAATGGTCACATAGTCCAAGAAGTGCATCGCGTTCTCAAAGTAAAGGATATTATAATGATAGGCCTCTAGATGGCCGCTCACGTGATGATATGCCTAAGTTTTCAAAAGGATCTCCACAAGGTAGGGCGCTCAAGCACACTGGTCTTACCATTGTTGTATGGGCAAATATTAGGAGCCAGATATTTTAGACAATTTGAGCTAAAGAAAATGCCTGTGATCCCTTTTTGTTAGTATAATTTGTTTGGTTTGTTTTGCAGCTAGAGGTAAGTTCAAGATTTGTGTGCTCAAATTTGACTCGATGCATGTCTGGTTATAATCAGACAAATTATCTTGAATACAACAAGTTCCTTATCGAAAGATTTTCCAGACATCTATGAGTTGGATGGCCTGCAATTTGTGTATTGTATCTGGCATTATTCCTCCTTTCAGTGTACAATAAAGTCTAATTAGGTGTCAGTCATACTATCTTAGTCATCTGGAACTAAAATGCATATCTTGCATGTTCTTCCTTTTGCTGAAGCTTCTGCCAATTATGGAGCTAAAGGCCGTCCAGCCCAATCAAAATCTCCATGTCGACCTTCCTATCTTGATGATTCCCTTAGACCAAATGATGGGAATAGCCAATATGTGGCTACATATGTGCCCAATACCTGGAGCACTGAGACGCGTGGAACAGATTCCCGATTAAGCCTTAAGTTTGACCTGCCTTCCTACCCTCAAACTTTGGAAGAGCTTGAAATGGAGTTCAAAAGAGAAGCTATGGAGTTAGCTAGAGCCCGTGACAAAGAGGAGGATGAAGAGAACTACAAGCATCGTGAGGTAAATTACTTGGCATATTAAATGGCTCATCATTTCTCTGTTAGGTAAGTTGTATTTCAATATGAAATGGTTACTGATGGTATCTGATTAAGAGCTCTTATTTATTCAATTAACATGGTGGTTTGATCTGTCGATGATAAAAAGAGTTCGCCATGCATTGCATTTTTTACTTTCTTTTATAAGAAAACTGATAAATTTCAGGTTTTTTTTGTGCAACCTCATTAGAACTATATGTTTCAGTGGCTCTGTTACTGCAAATAAAATAAGAAAATGGAGGGAACATAATGTTGTTTACCCAATGATTGCATAACTTTGTCGTGTAGGACAGTTTTGCCCTTGCGCTTCCAGCCTTTCAGTTGGAAACAACTGAACCTCCCAACTCTTACTCTGTTCAATTTAGTTTTTCAACATTTTTTTTGTTTTATAACTGTGTGATTAATATGTGAAGTGAAAGCTGGAGTTAGGATCAATCCACATTACGTATAGTATTTGAGGGCCCATTGTGTTTTTTATTCTCAATTGTCAAGGAGTGCACTCCATGGATTTCTTTCTTTTTCCTTGAAGAATTATTTGCCCCATCATCATTTTCCAGCAACTTATTTATTATATGCATGAAATTGTTGGAGGGTTACTTCAGGACAACACAACTTAAAACTCTTGTCATGATTAGTTATTTGTTTCTTTTGGTTGCTTTGTAATGTACAACAAACTAACATTTCCATTTATTAATTTAATTCAGTTGTAGTAGACTGTGGCAGGCAGCTTTTTATATTTGGATAATTTTGTTAGCAATGTATTCTATTTAAATTATATGTGTTCAACGTTAAAGGGTTTTATGGCTTCAATTTCATACCTTGCAGCCTGGTTGCTTTGTAACATCTTCCTTTTTATGTTGAAAATGTCTATCAACTACCTTTGGTATTTTCCTGATGTCATTATTATTTTCAATGTAGTCATTGAGAGAAATGAGAGAAAACTACATGAAGAGAGTGACAGCCATGAGGAGTATGCATGCAAGGAAGTGGGATGAATTTCTTGAACAAAGCTTTAAAAGGCATCAGCAAGCTCAGCCGACATCTTACGCCCAAACTGCTTATCCAGACTATGATCAGAGAAATACACAATTTGCTGCTACTGGTCCACCAACCAATTCAAAGAGTGCATATCCATATATCACTGATAGCTATTCTGCCCCAAGGCCTCATGCTGCATATGGCGAGTTTCAGCATGAGAGACATGACGATTTTGGGAGGACCTATGGGCGGTATTAGCTTTGGCTAGTGGTGAGTTAAACACTCGTTTTAGCTTTTCACCATAAGTTGTGCAATTTAAATGCATTTAGAGAGAGCCTCTTTTGTGGTTTGAGAAACTGACAAAGGTAAGTCCTTGAGATGGTGTTCCAGGTAAGTGTGGCAAAGTAGTTAACGGATCGCGAATCACTACATAGAACAGATACGGACTTGGTAGCATCCATCTTACTAAGAGATGTTGATGGAACGTTCTCTTACATTTTTTTAGTACCTAAGAGCGGTTCCCGGATTTTCAGGGCACCTTTGTGAGGAATCTGAGTCAATGGTGTGCTACTGTCTTAGCAACTTAGCGCCTATTTTCTGTCATGTAGTTTCAGAAGGTAAGAATTTTCACATATTGGCAGCAATATGTGTTCCAGTTGCTCATTCTTTCGCAGTACCATCACAATGGGATGTGGAACTGTCAAAATGGATTTCAGATAATGTATCTCCTGCTTATCTATGTCGTTGATGAAACGGTTGATGTTATGAATGTTGTAACAGTGTTAAAATAATGTTGGTTACCCCTTTTTTTCCCACTAGAAATTTTTCCTGCTATACTGGTATGCATTTATAGAAATATACTCATATCGTGTTACTAATTTTATTGGAAATTGGCATATCAGACCTGTTGAGTTGATCATTTTCAAAAATGGGGACCTGTTGAGTTGCTCTTTTGTTATTTTCTAGTGAAGGTTCTGGTTGTTCAGTATCCATTGCAAAGGTAATTAGTTCTTTCGCATTCCCTCAATTATTTTTACTGGTAGAACACTAATAAGTGCAATGGACTGGAAAAGGTGCATAGTTAATTTTAATTCAATCAAACTCTTCAAATATTCAATCTGATTATTTCTATGGCATATCTTAATTACTCTGTGCAATCACGATGGAGTGCTGTGTTGGCTTACATGCAATAGATTTTTTAAACTCGTCAAATAGCATCTATATCTAGTGAGGTTGAACCTAGAAAAAACCAGGTATGTAGATTTTCTCATGAGGACCTGCACAAGATTATAGTTTTTATATGATGTTTTATGAATATACTTGCTGAATGTCTGTACTCTGCTATAGATAAAATAAAATAAATTATAATTTTGCCTAAAATAAATAAAAAATATTTTTCATGAAATGTGTTATACATTTCTTCTATAGGGAATATTCACCTTAATTTTGATTCTATATGTGGCTATCTATTTAGATTTGATTGTTTCTTAATATTAAGAAGTTTAAGAGGTAATTTGCAAAATTTACAATAGAAGTAGCTAAAGCTGAGGTGGCAGATATCACTGCCTTCTTTTAAAGGAGTATAGATTACTTCTTTTAAAGGAGTATAGATTACGATTGAACTCTGTGTTTAACTTGTGATTTAGAGATCATGTCGGTGGCCCTAAAATTTCCTTGTCTATTGATTGATGGTAAGCTGTATTGCTGTCTTCTCAATTTTCATTTTCTCAGGCGTGACATTTTCTTTCCATGATTATGACTTTGGAGGTGCTTTCTTGACACGCACTATATTAATTCCTGTTTGTTCTTATGTAGTTTTCTCCTTGTTTCTTTTTCATTCTTTGGGTTGTAATCATGTAGATCTTGCAGGAAAATACCCATATATACATGCATGTAGTGATGGAATGACACTTTTCTTGGTTACTTTCTTTTGTACTTAAAACCTGAAGGGTATTTTTCTCAACAACTTTGATATGGACTTCTTGCTTAAAAACATTCAGATCTGGACCTGTCCAAAAGAATAGCTGGAAATGAACTCAACGCTCTAGATTAACGAATGTAGTTGGATGTAGTCGTCCTTGGAGAAATGCATCGCAATCTTGTCATGTGCCGTGTTCGTGTCGCAATAACTTCGATTTGGGTATCTCTCTGCTCGTATATGTTGATCTACTCCTTTTAACTATGTTGTAACGGCCTGAACTTTCATTAACGAGACAAATTTGAAATGTAGTTCTTAAAATTGAGCCAAGCCGAGTACACTTGCAAAATGGTTGCCCAGCCTCATTTACATTCACTGGTGCGCTTTGGTAGAAATTCTATAAAATTACACGGATTTACCCTTAGTTGTCGTTTCTATAGTGTTAAAACATGTGCTGTTAAAAAGACATGTACCTGTGTGCCGACGCTTGTTTACTCTTGTTATCTTAACAAGCTTGTTTGGCTCGGAGCTAAAGCCTAGCTCTGCTCGGTTCGTACACTGGCTATGCGAACTGGTTAGTTAGTGTGCTCTATCGAGCTTATATCAGTTTTATAATTTTAAACCTATCAATTTAGTATATATTAAAATAATAATAAATATTAACCAATAAAAAACTCGTTAAATAATCAAAGACTAATTACTTAGTTACTAAACGCTAAGTAAAAAAAGGATAGAAGCCTTGGTTTATTATGACTATGACTTCGTGCATATCCGAGCCTATCTAAGCCACCGGCTTCGAGCTTTGCCATTTTTTCCACCCTTGGGCACGCGTAAAAATATGCATTTGCGGATACGTACGTGATGATGTGCCTGCTTGTAACTCTGCCGTGCAATGCAACCCAAAGAAAGAGCTTACGTACGTTACCAGCCAGACTTGGAGCTAATTATTTGTTTAAATACCCATATGCAACGCTGCCAATGCATGCCATCTGCTGTTACGTGTGATGATCCCATGACATAGCCTTTGGGCTAATCGTTTGTTTAACACCATATGTGGGCAATGCTGCCATGATGCTATCTGCTGTTACGTGCGATAACCCCACGATATTTACACGGAGTGTGACCTTGTTGATGCATCTGTAACATGTCTTGACGTGCTTATTGAAAGTATGTAACATGATGCTCAATTGGTCCTTTCAAAAGGGAAAAGGAGAAGCTGATGCTAGTCTCTAATTTAATGATTACACAAATCTTCATTAGTACAATTTGAACAGTGTTGTGTGGATATCTGAGGACTATACCTCTAAAGGTGGTATCTCATGGACCACATGGAATAGGCCTCAACAATGTTGATGCTGACTAATAATTAATGTTGGCTTGCTATTAGAGATGCAATTTTCGGAATAATTAATACTGCTCCTAAGTAACACCACCAACCACATATATAGTGCTATCTAACGGACTTAAAGCGATGTTCTAGGGCAATGTCACGTAAAAGGTAATTAACTCTGTTTATTCTTTTATTACATGGAATACGTAGAAACACGGACACACATCGGATATATACCCACGGGTGTACCCCTTAGAATATGTTCAATAAAACGGAGGCCAAACATAAATCCCAACCTCACCAAATTTCTATTAAATTTGGTTTAGAGCCCTTAGGGGGAATGAGTAAATTGCACTTTAGGTCACTTTTTATTGTCATAGTTTTACTTTGGATCACTCTTAAACAAATCTTTTCATTTTAGATTGGGTATTTTTGCAGTTTGGATCACCTAACTCTCTTTTCTTGTAATGTCTAGCCTTCCCTTCTGGCAAAGATATGGCATATACATAGATTGGGGAGTTCGCCGTGTGCCAGAGCAGATGGGCGTGTTTGGTTGGTCATATCGAGTTTGGCCTGGCTAAGGGGATATACGTGCAGTTGTTTGATTGTTTGTATTAGTCTAGCCTAGTTAATATGAAATTTTGTTTGGTTGTTTGTATGAGAGATACGGTTTGGAAGAGATGCTATTCGGTTGGTTACATAGACTGTAGGCATAAGTACCTATTTTATTTTAAAGGTGAGGTTACCCCTTACAATCTATGAAGGAAAATTCCTACCATCAATTTAATTTTTTTTCACATCTTAAATTCATCATATGAGTATTTTTAAAGCAATTCATCTCTCAGCTATATTAGTTTATGCACAGTGTTTAACCTATATTAGTAGATAAAATTACCAGGTAATAAACACAAAAAGAAAAAAAAAAGGAAAAATCGCCCCGTCGTACTCCTCGCTGAGGCCGCTCGCCTCCCGCCGTCCACTGCCCGCTCCGTGGAGGCCGGCCGCTCACCGCCGTCATCTACCGCCACTCCCTCACTCCCTCCACTCGCTGCTCCTCCACCCCTGCTGCTCGCTGCTTCTCGCAGCTAGATCCAACAGAGGCGAGCTTAGAGCAGCCAGATCTAAGGCCGGTGAGCTCGGTGCCACCGGATCTGGTGGTGGTGAGCTCAGCACCGGCCGCAGCACTTAGAGTTTCGGCGGCCGAGTGATGACGATGGGCGGTGGCGACGACAACGGGCGTGCGGCGGCCGAGCGACGACGACGGCCGTGCAGCGATGGAGGCACGACGACGACGGCAATGGAGGCGATGACAACTCGGGAGGAGCCGAGCAAGCAAATAGGGCGACAGAGGTGACGGGATATGCAATCCCCTCTCGCCTCCTGCACGCGCTCATCCCCGCGCCTGCACACCCTCAGCCCGGACAAGGAGCGAAGCTCGATTCGGGCGTTTCCCTCGGGCCTAGCTAGGGAGGTGATTTTGCACACGCAGAGCCAGGCCCTGGAGGCCGTGCAGGCAACCAAACACCCCTCGACTGCACGCGCGGATACGAGCCAACCTTGGTGCAGGTAACCAAACACACCCTATGTGCTTAAGGTTTTTGATGTGTATTGAAAAAATTATTTGGGGTGGTCTAAGCTACAATAATAACAAAAATACTTGGTCGAAAGTGAAAAGATTTATTTAAGGTAGTCCAAAATGAAACTTTGGGTGACCCAAATTGTAATTCACTCTTAATTAAATTAAACCCCATAATAAGTAACACGGCAGTGTTAACAAAACTTAATTAATTTTTTCCGTGGATGATTAAGAGTGCTAATGGTATTGGAATTTTTCTTCAAATCAAACGCCCCAGATCTTCGGACTGAAATGAGCTATAAAATCTTTAAATTATATTCGTGTTTGTATTTAATTAACGATTATGAGTATCATAAGAGCTGTGTCAAGCAAGTGCCTAGCTGCTCTCATGGTAACTAAGTGTGTGTGATACATCGCCGGCGACGACGACCGGAACAAGTATGCAACCGAGCTCAATCTCTACACCCAGTTGTTGGTTTTGATGGGCGCCGCCGCCACGATGCCTTCGTTGCCGGCGAGCATCATGTACTTGTCTTTCCTGGTCATCCCGGTGAACTCGAAGCCGAGCGCCTCGCCGATCTGGCGCTGCACCCGGTTGGCGACGCGGATGCTGTCGCCGCGGCGGCCGCTGTCCTCCGCCGCCGGCGCGACGGCCGCGGCGCGTGGCAGGAACTCGACCCGGTACGATGGCTTCGGGTTCATCATGAAGTAGAAGGGGTCCATCCACTTGGTCGTCGGCATCGTCGACGTGCCGTAGAACATGTCGACGCTCGTGTCGAGCGCGACGGGGTTCACGTCGGCGCCGAGCTCGGCGAACAGCGGGCTGAACCGGAGCAAGTACCCCTCCCGGCAGGTCGTCCCCTCGGGGCACACCACCAGGTCGCCGCGCGCCAGCAGCGCTGCCATGTTCCGCCGGTCCTCCTCCCGGTCACGGGTCAGCCTCGCCGTGCGGATAGGCGCGATCATCTCCGACACCCGGCTCAGGCTGTACGTCACCGCGGTCACCGGCTTCCCCAGCGCCGTCGCCACCACCACCGGGTCCAGCAGCGTACGGTGGTTGCACACGTAGAGCCTCCCGCCGCCGCCTGCCGCGGTGGCAGCGTCCGGCGCGTGGTGGCCGGCGACGAGGCGGTAGTGCACGCCGGTGGCCGCGCCCACGAGGAACATGACGCGGTATGGGAGGAGGGACAGCGCGACGATGCGCGACACGGCGAGCGCGACGCCGAAGGGGAGGTACGCGTACATGGCGAGCGCTGCGGACGGCGTCGGCGGGAAGGCGAGGCGGCCGTCGTGGAAGACGAGCGGCTTGGCGCCGCACTTGCCCGGCGGCAGCGGCCGCCATCCTTGCTTGTCAGCCTCACTCGCAGTGAAGGTTTCCTGCAAGGATTGGAACATGCACGTAACATGAAAAGACATTAATTGTGTACATGTCTCGCTCTGTGATAACAACGGTGTTAATTGTAGGTGATCGCACCCATCAATTCAAAGAGGGAAGAACTTAAATTTACCCTAAACTACCATAAAGGTGATATATTATCAGCAAGCGACAAATGCCGACCTCATTAATTTGCTTAAAAGGTGACCTCCACGATTGGTTACTTTTCTTTCAATTTGGTGAGAACATCCTTTTTGCACTAACCAATTGAAGTATATGGTTAATTAATGTCCCTAGCAAAATAAAACTAATTAATGTCCCTAGAAAAGATAAAACTAATCAATGTCCCTATCCAGAAAGAGTTAACTAATGTCATTAGGGAAAGAATATAAGCAATTAATGTCAACCATGATTAAGATCTAGAAATAAATACTCATCCTTTATACCCCTCTATCCATAAATATAATCATTCTAAGCATTTAAAATTTATCGACAAATATAATAATTTATAGAATATTATTTATCCCATCAATTATTTCTCATTCGTTTTCTTTCTCATCTTATCTCCAACCACTCTCCCGTCCTTAATTATTCTTTGTTTAATAAAAGATACCAAAGTCTTTTTTCTCAACCTTAATCTTTACTACGTAACTTAAAAATACTTATGTTTGTGGATGGTGATAATACCTCCTAACAATATCATAATCTGGCTGTTATAATATTGTGATATTCTCCAACATCATACGTCGAAATACTTAATTCTTTCATTTCTGCTTGTGGCCCTTATATTGTATACAGAGGACTTCGACCACTTGGATACATTACCACTATATTTTGATGTACACCATATAATAGGGAAATGATGATCGATTGTGCAGTAAAAAACCTCTTGATATGTAAAAGACAAGTAAGAAAAAAAACACCTAGGTAGATCTCCACCTATCTTTCCATCAGTTTATTTTTTTAACACAATAGAAATGGTTTAGATTTTTAGTCCCTATAGTATAGCACATAGCCGATAGGTTTTTTATTCTTCGTTCGTCGATGTGTATCGACTAAAACATTTGATGATTCACATAAATACATGAATAAAAAATAAGGTGATGGTATACACATGAATGCATGTCGAGATGAATTTTTGACATGGAGACAGTAAAAAAAAGCTCGTCTTGTTTCATCGATAGAGAAGATAAAACCACACTAACCCTTGAAGAGGTAAACACCAAAATAGCTATATCGAGATGAATAAATGAATAATATAGAGTTCGGTGAATATTCATACAGATACAGGTGCAACTTTCCCTTGTCTCTGATTTGGAACTAAAAATGAAGAGCTCCAACATAACTAGCTTGGACTGACCTTGCAGTAGTAACGCGAGAAAAGGTAGTGCGCCGCACCACCTCTCCTCCCCGCTCCGACGAGCCCCACGGTGGCGCCGGCGGCCTTGCCCTCCTCCATCTCGCCCCCGAGCAGCGCCCGGAGCCTCCATGCCGCCACCTCCGCCGCGTCCGCCTCGTCCATCAGCCCGGTGACGACGCCGGCGACCGACCTCACCTCTGGCCCCACGACGGCGTCCACGCCGACGTACTCCCTCAGGAACCCCTCCACCATCACCCTGGGAAACGTCGAGCTCACGGCCACCGACCGCCGCGCCGCTCTCACCGCCTCCACCCCCTCCGCGGCGGCGGCCTCCAGGAAGAACCGGGGCATCACCGCCCGGCCGACCCTGGCCACCTCCTTCTCCTCCAGCCCGACCAGAGCCACCGTCGCCATGGCCCTCCCCCGCGCGCCGCCGTCGCCGCCGAGGAGGTACAGCAGCGGGTAGAGCAGCAGCAGCAGGAGCCCCCGGAGGAACCCGCCGGCCTCGACGGCGACGACCATGAAGTACGTGAACTCCTGCACCGGCGGCCGCAGCAACCACGCCTCCACGTCCACCACCAGTGTCCGTCCATACAGCCTGTCCAGCGACAGCGACGGAGGAGGAGGAGGATTGCTGCTTACCACGTTCCGGCCGCGGTGGTGGCGGACGCCGGCGAGGCGCCGGAGGAGGAGGCAGAAGAGTGAGAAGAGTGGCTTGCAGAGGGAGGAGGAGCAGTGCTTGGTGGGCATGGTGTTGGAGCGCGCGTGCGCTGCCCTAGTCTCTGTCTCGGTGTTGCATGTAGTTGTCTCCTCCTCGCGCCTCGTTGGCCGTCCGTGTTAACGCTATCTACCTTCTTATAGACACTGATGATTTTTAACGTGCCAGGTCATGCATCTTTTACTTGTACGTACATACATGCATGACGTTGGATCGTGTCATGAGACGACATTTCAAAGATCTTTGTCTACGAATGTTTCACGACATAAAAGTGTGTTATAGTGATTCATATTAGCATCAATGTATATCATTCTCAAGATATTTCATTTGTAAAAATAAATATTACTTAACCAACTCTGTCGTCATGTCATTTTCCTCCTCCATAGTTTACGTAGCCAAAACCACCTATGTCATTGTGCTTACAACAAAACCACATATAAAACTACGCTAGGCTTTATTTGAACTGGCTGGTTTTTATACTTTAGAGGGTAGAATACTCGATTTCATACTTTAGGGATTAAGCATACCAACCTCAATACTTAAGGGGTGAAGTAGTAGAATTTTTTCATGATAAATAGATAGCAGACAATATACAGGGAATTCAAGAGGCCTTCCGATAAGAATTATTAAACTAGCTTGTGAGCTCATAAGCAATGGTGTCTAACTTAGAAAACCTTACCGACTATAACATGTTTTCGGTTGATAATCACAACTTGCCATACTGTGACAAATTTGACACTCTTGTGTTATTACTTCATTCCATATTGAGAAAATTCCTTCCATACCCCTTAAATTTTGGTTAATCCCCTCTACGTCCTTGAGTTTTACTCATGCCCTTTATACCCATGAATTCTAGTTTTGATCCCTTTGATACCCATTCTGTTAGATGACCGTTAGTTGACTGCTAAATATATATGAAAATGTCTATTTTACACTTACACATAGAACAAATATGGGAATTTGTGGAATCTATTGTTGGAAATACATGATTTTGTTGTGTGAATATAATATTCATAAGTTTGTGTGAGGCCATATTATACGGAGAAAATTTAATATTTAAAAAGTATATGTAGCATTTTTTTAAAGATGTTAACCATAATAGCTATAATTTTATAGCATTTCCTTTAGATAAATATGCAATTGGCACACAAATTAATCTAGTGTATATATCATCTAAATATACTCTTTTAATTAAGAAATAAATATTAAAGTTTATTTGTCATTTATCTAAAAATTGAACTTCATCACAAATAATATCTAACACAATAAACTCATAAATATATAGCCTCATACATAAATCCCTACACTTCCAACAATATACTCCACTAGTTTATGTTTTTTTCAAGGGTAAAATAGACTTTTTTTCATAAATATTAAACGGTCAACTAATAGTCAACTGACGAAATGGGCATGAAAAAAATTAAAATCAAAATTCAGGGGTATATAAGGGAGCGAAGAAAACTCAGGGGCGTAGAATGGATCGGCTGAAATTTAAGGGATGTACAAGGAATTTTCTCTTGTATATTTGTTACGTGCCACACACGTTTAGGGTTTTACTCATATGCCATTCACTAACTCTTGCCAAAGCTTTGGCATAGGTGTGGTGGCCAAAATGCTAGGTTATACTCCTCTTGTTACCAAGTATAAGTATTTCTATTTTTTTTTAAAAAAATAGAGATTAAGATTTGAGAAGAAAAAGATTATAGTACTCCTCGTTAAATGAGGGGTGGTTAGAGATGAGATGTGAAAAAAAATTAAATGAAAGATGATTAATGGGATAACTTATATACTAGAAGTGCTTATATTATATAGAAAACTTAAATAGTAGATATGCTTATATTTGAATACAGAGAGAGTACAAGCCATATATTCCGCATTTTGCTTAAAAAAAGTTTGGCGAAGTGCGGTATCAAACGAGACATGTTCTAAAATTCTACGTGTCATACGAAATTGACACTAACGGTAAATTAATTGCGTTGTTCCTAAAGTTAATGATTAGTATATATCTGCACGGACGGAGTAGCTAATTAATCTTGGTCAGATTTTAGACCATTCACTAAACATCACAAATAAGAGGTGCACAGTCCTAAAAAGGCATATCCTTGTCTATGGTGTCCGTTAATTGTAGTCGATTTGTTAAGTGATTCAGTATATTGACATGAGCGTGGCGACCTGACTGGAGCTGTTAAGTACTAATTAAGTACACACCATACATTCACTATGATCATCTGGTTAGTGGGTTGTGGCAGTCAAAGGACAAAGAGGGGCCAAATAGAGGTGTCAATGATGGATGGATAGTTTATCGATTACTGTTGCTAATTACCCCCTCTGTTTTCTTATGTTATGTTGATTACTTGGGCGAAATCAAGTCTGAACCATGCAACTAAGGTCCAGAGAAAGCAGGGTCATAACCATTAATCCAACCTTGCTTCCGATCAAATATTCAGATCCCAAAGAACCATTGATCTGCGTGATTTCTAGTGTTAGATTTCCACTGCAAAAGTTTCAATCTTTCAGGTTATCAGGTACATGCTGGCCAATAGCTGGGCAGAGCATGGACACCATGGTTGTGGTTGGTGTGATCTTGCTCTCTTTCATCACCGAGCTGCTGCCGCTGCGTCGTCGTCGCCGTCCACCACCAGCTGCGCCTTGAGCCATCTTGCCAGGTTCACCAAGAACGGCGTGTACACGAAGTAGCACGTCGTCGTCCAGCTCACGAGCCCCTGCAACCATGCTCAGACTCAGCTTCCATGGCGGTCACTTCAGAGTTGTCACTTCAGAGAGTGAGATGTGATGTTACCTCGCCAAGAAGCTGGACGTCGGCGTTGGGGTAGCTCCAGCAGTCGAACAACCTGCACGCGGCAGCAGCAATTGTTGTAAAGATCAATCAAGCGGCGACGCCATTGATGGGGAATGTGAGCTAGCTACTTGATCAGTGGGATCTCGGCAAGGGGGCAGGCGGTGCCGACGAGGCAGGCGACGGCGAAGCCGAGCCAGGTGCCGTCGAGGAGCAGCCACGCGAGCTCGGCGCCGGCGAACAGCACGTACGCCTCCACGTTGCTGGGCACCCCTGCTCTGTACATCTCCGCGCTCAGCTCGATGAATAGCGCCAGGAACCTGCACGCACACGCCGCCGCCGGCGACCGGAGATTAGTCACCGGAGCAGAGGATCAGCGGTGAGGATGCTCACACAGCATGGACGAACACTAGCGACGCCGCCGTCTTCTGCGGGCTCCCGGTGGCCTTGGATCCGGCCGCCGCCACCGGCGACGACACCCTCTCATCCAAGAACAGCTGGAGCATCCCGACGGTGCAGTAGAACGCTCCGAGCAGCGGCGGCACCTGCGCCGGCACAGGCGACGGTGGTTCAGCAACTCCGGCGAAGAGCAGAGCAAGATGCAAGAAATCGTTAATGGACGGATGGAGGGATGCGCCGTCATCACCAGGATGTGGGTGTGGAGGGGGCCGACGTCGATGGCGCCGTCGTGGTAGATCTGGAGGCCAACGCGGGAGTGGATACCGTCGAGGAGCGGGCCCAGGATGAACCCAGCGCCGAAGAGCGCCGCGGCGACGGCCGGCCAAGCGCGTCCCAGGGGCCTGTCGCCGCCGCGGCCGCTTCGAAGGGCGCGCACGGGTTTGCGCACCCGGGTGAGTGGCCTGGGGCGGAGCGAGGCAGAGGACGGCTGCGGCGGTGGAGAGGGGGCGGCGCCGGCGACCGGCACGGCGAGCTTGGCGCGCATCTCTCTGTTATCCGGTGGGGCTTTACCAGTGCCACTCGTGGTAAGCAGCACATCTGCCCACGGTGGATTTGGATCCAACGGTGCTCAGGTGCATCCGTACATGGTTCAGCTTGACTCGGTAATCAGAACGGTTGCTGTTCTATGCTTACTTTTTTATAGAAAAAAAAGAGCAAAGAATGAGGCGAAGAAATTAGATATATGTTATATTATCTATATGCCATTCAACGTATTATATTGGGTTAATTAAATCCATGCCATTGCAAATGTGCCGTATTAAAAAAATTACTATTACTATTCACGAAACCTATTGCGTGCCACTGAAATTTTGTAAAATTCGAATCGTGCCATTGCTGTCAACATTTCTATCAACAACTCCGTTGATCAGCGAATAGACACGCACGAATACCGCACGCATTTCATGGCCTCCTCACCTCGGCCGAACCAATGACTCCACACCACCATGGCCACCCGCCGTCGCGCCATGGCAGCACCGCAGCCGCTGGCGTGGACCCTGGAGCCGTGAAGCGACGGCAAGATGTCTGTGCTGCTCAACGCGTGGGGGCCGCGGCACGCTCGCGTCGCCGGAGGGCCCCTCCGCCTTGCTGACTGGCACTCCTGCGTAGCCGCCGTCACCGCCCGCCGCGGCGCCACAGGCCGCGCACCGTCGAACAGTGCAAGAATCGCATGGATTACCTAAAGAAGCGCCTCAAGGCTGAGCGCTCCAGGTCCAGGCGGGAGGGGGGGCACAACCGCCGCCCTCCGTTGACCGCCTCCACGTGCTCCTTCACCACGTTGCTGTTCTATGCTTACTTTTTTATAGAAAAAAAAAGGAAAAAAGAGCAAAGAATGAGGCGAAGAAATTAGATATATGTTATATTATCTATATGCCATTCAACATATTATATTGGGTTAATTGAATCCATGCCATTGCAAATATGCCGTATTAAAAAAAATACTATTACTATTCACGAAACCTATTGCATGCCACTGAAATTTTGTAAAATTCGAATCGTGCCATTGCTGTCAACATTTCTGTCAACACCTCCATTGATTAGCGAACAGACACGCACGAATACCGCACGCACCTCATGGCCTCCTCACCTCGGCCAAACCAACAACTCCACACCACCATGGCTACCCGCCGTCGTGCCATGGCAGCACTGCAGCCGCTAGCGTGGACCCTAGAGCCATGAAGCGACGGCAAGATGTCTGTGCTGCTCAATGCATGGGGGCAACGACACGCTCGTGTCGCCAGAGGGCCCCTCCGCCCTGCTGACTAGCGCGCCTGCGCAGCCGCAGTCACCGCCCGCCACGGTGCCGCAGGCCGCGCACCGTCGAATAGTGCAAGAATCGCATGGATTACCTAAAGAAGCGCCTCAAGGCTGAGCGCTCCATGTCCAGGCGGGAGGGGGGGCGCAGCCGCCACCCTCCGTTGACCGCCTCCATGCGCTCCTTCGCCATGCCCCCTCCATCTCCCCCCTCCCGAATCACAACTCGTAGCGGTGCCATACCCAAACTTGCGCGGCTCCTCTGCCCTGTGCCTGGATGTCGCTTTCCTAGCCTCCGGCGAGCTCGGCCATGGAGTGGTGCCTCAGCCACCGCTGCCTCCCCCTCCTCCAATGAGCTCCGTCTTGGCGCTTCCATAGCTACCGCTCTCCCCCCCTTCGGCGAGCTCGGCCATGGTGCATCGCTGCCGCCTTCTTCTCCAGCGAGCTCGGGTATGGAGCGGTGACTAATGGAATAGGGTTGGGGAGAAGATGACAAAAAAACTTGACGGTAATGGCATTGTCGGAGGAGGAAACTCCAACCGCGGGGAGTCTGGAGACCCCCCCTTTTGAGGTTCGGCCAGGGGAGTTGTTCAAGGACGGCAGCGGCGTCTGGGAGATGATAGATGCTCGGGCGCCGAGGACCCGGGCTCAGAGATGGCACACAAGGGAGACAGGAGGAGGTAGACAGGTTTGGGCTGCGCGGAGGCGTAATACCCTACTCCTGTGTGTGTTTTGCTATGTGGGAGAATGAATGTGGGTTGTTGTTACAAGATGAACTCAGGGTGCTCACTGAAGAAGACGAACAATAGCGAGAGAGCGAGCTAGAGGCAAAGATCGAGCCTCCCCAGCCCCTCCGTTGTCTGAGTTGTTTTTTGGTTGTCCCCCCCTTTTCTCTTGCTCTGGCATGGATCCTCCTTTTATAGGTCAAGGGGAGTCCACAGTGTCAAGTATACATGAGAGAGCTAGTTATGATTTATCTCGTCGCACGCACGTGGCCGCTTGCCCTGCCGCGCCGGAGGGACGTCTAGTCGCCGCCTGGCTCGGCTACTGCATGTCTGGTTGGCACCTTGCCTGGCTGTTGTGGGCGGCTGGAGTGTGGAGATGTGACAGCGCGCGCCTCCGCTGCCAGAGTGTGGAGAATCGAGGCCCTCTCAGCCGAAAGTTCTTTGACGGCACTGAGAGGGGGCCCACGGAAGGCCATCATGACGGTGCGCACATGTCCGACCGGGAGACAGGCGGGAGGCGTCCCGTCGCATCGCCATTAATGCGGGTAGCTGGGGAGCTGACCGCTCAAGCTGGCCTCGTGCCCGGGGCGGAGAGCTCACCGAGCCCTCCGCGCGCACGGGGCACCGAGAACCGGGCAGCGAGACCTGGGGCCCGGGAACAGAGCTTCCCAAGACCAGGGATGAGACCCGGGGCCCGAGCACGGAGCTTATGGACCCCGGGACCGGGTGCAGAGGATTGCCACTTCTGGAGAATGTCCCCGGGACCCGGGGTGGATGTGGGCGCCCGTCGCGAGGCGCCCGGAGAAGGTGCACCCGGGCCCAGGCAGTGCTCGGGCCCCAGGTACTTGGCAGGAAGAAGGCTGTAACCGGCCGTCGTCGGTGCAGAATGTGGCCCCGGAGGAGCTGACGTGGCCGAAGACCCACGCGTCCCCGGGGTAAGTGGGACCCCCAATCCCGTTTCGCCGATAGTGGCCCCTAGCCCTGTTGCTCGGCCGGGATCAACTCCGGGCAGGAACAGGGCCACGTCTTGAAGAAACAAGGGGACGCGGGGTCCCGGCTGCAATACGGTGGATACGTGCCCGGGAACCGAAGACCCAGGCTGGAAATATGGGATGAATCGGGACGACTTCCCCGGACTCGCACTTGCCAAGGCGATGCAGTCCGGGTAATCGCGCCCCATCTGGTTGTGAAAATGTCGAGGAAGCCGTGGTGGTTCGCGAGGAGGCGCAGGAAGCCATGGCCAAGACCGCTGCAACGGAGGCAGGGTTCCTCGACCGCGGCGAGCACCTTGTGGAGCCGATGTCTGACGAGGCCGAGGAAGACGCCAGTCCCCTTCTGATGCCGCCCGGGGTCTGGTCCGAAGAAGACCAGTGACCTCCCCCCGTGCGACAACATCTCCGGGCCTCCGCTCGTGCTTGCGCTCCGATTTTGCCTGTCTTGTGCAAAGAAAGACATTTGTATATGTATATGATCATGTTTGTATTTTCGTACCTCGGCTCATTGTGTTGTTCCGGGAATTGTTTGCGTCTGCTGTTGATGACGCTGTTGATTTCCCGGGAAGCGTCGAGTACCAGGCGCCCTCCGACTCGGGGCGCCAGCGGCCGTGAACGGCCGCAGCGCCTCGAGTAGCTGCCTACCCCGGGAGCTCGGCCTTCGAGAGCGGCGAGAGTGGCCCCGGGAACTCGGTCCCCGATGACCATGAAGGGCCCGGGGACGAGTCGCGCGGAACAGTTGAGTCGTTGCCCGTGCCCCGGGAGCTTGGTCCCGAGGGACCGCGAGCACCCGAGCGCGGGTCTTGTGGAGTGGTTAAGTCCGTAGGTTCGACCCCTTCCGTCTTCCAGATCCGGGGGCCCTCCGTGCCCCCAGGAACAGCGAGGCCATGGGGACAGACCGCTCGACCGTGCCTGAGGTCGCCAGCCAGCGAAGCAGCCGGCGCCTCGGCGCTGGTGGTCGGGGAGGAGCTGGCCTGGCCGGGCACCACAGCCCGCCCCGGGAATCTAGGCTGGCCCGACGGGGGGTTATGCCCGAGACCCCGGAGCATCGGCAGTACCCGGGGCGCGGTCCATGACCCGACCATCAGGCTTCGGCGACCGGGGCTGCGCTAACCGGGCGGGCCCCCGGCTCACGTGGAGGTCCGGAAAGCCTGCCGGAGATGGGTCTAATCGGCACATGACGAACTGTGAGAGTATTTGGCTCGTTCCTTTGTCCGTTCCATGCTACGAAACGTGGCGTCGACCACCTCCCGAAGGCGTCCTCGCGGTCGCGACCGTGCGGAGGAAAGGATCACGCATAAGCATTTCACCCCCTACCTTCGGTAAAACCGACCCTGGGGCTAGCGAGCGGGGGCACCGGAGCCGCTGGGACCCGGGGGCACCGCGCAGAGGCGCGCCATCACGGTCCCGTGGGCTCGACAATGCCCCGGGGCTAGCCTGTGGGGACACGGTAGCCCGTTGGTAGGGAACTGATGATTATGCGCAAACCCAGCCACCGTACGGGCGCAGCCCGATTATGCTCCAGGGGGTGAGACTAGCACGAACGCAACACACGGAAAAAGACGAAAGGCACGAGACCGGGAAGGATATTAAAAATGCTGCTCAGTAAAGGGTATACACATGGGGGCCCCAGCCATCGTTGAGATTTGGAGAAATCCGGCGCTGGCCCGGGCACACCGCACTTACAGGATGTGTTTACAGATGAAATTTTGCGAAGATCTCCCAGGCTTACCGAGCCTGGTCAGGAGACACCGATCACCAGGAAGGGGCCTTCCCGCGGGGGGAAGGTTTATTTCTTTCCGGCACATGTGAGGACACAGCGGAGGACAAAGTCCCCGACCTGGAGTGATCGGGCCCGAACCTTACACTGATAGCAGCGCTTGAGGCTGTGCTGGTTAGGAGCGAGGCCCGCGGCCTCGCTGGCGAAGTATACCGGCTTCTGTTGTGTGCGCCCCTACCCTGGCCTGACGGGGGCCGGGAGCACGGGCTCAGCTCCCTCGGGAGGAAGCGAGCTCTCGTGGCCGGGGACAGGTATGTGCCCGGGACCCGGGGGCCCTGGACTGAAATGTGGGATGTATCGGGACGACTCCCCAGACTTGCGCTCGCCGGGGCGATGCTGTCCGACTTATCGCGCCCTGTTGGAGTTGTTCCGGGTGCCGCGTCCAAGACATGCACTCGCCTTGGCGAGGCTGTCCGGGTTCGGCTTCCCGGTGTCGAGCCAGGGGCGCAGATCCGGGACATGGACCCTGGACCCTGGGGCCCCGGCTCGAATGTGATATGTGCCCAGGACCCGGGGGCCCCAAACTGAGATGTGGAATGTATTGGGACGACTCCCTGGACTTGCTATCGCTGGGGCGATGCTGTCCGGCTTATCGCGCCCTGTTGGAGTTGTTCCGGGTGCCACGTCCAAGACATGCACTCGCCTTGGCGAGGCTGTCCGGGTTTGGGCTTCCCGGTGTCGAGCCAGGGGCGCGGATCTGGGACATGGACCCTGGACCCCGGGGCCCCGACTTGAATGTGATATGTGCCCGGGACCCGGGGGCCCCGGACTGAGATGTGGAATGTATCGGACGACTCCCCAGACTTGCTATCGCCGGGGCGATGCTGTCCGACTTATCGCGCCCTGTTGGAGTTGTTCCGGGTGCCGCGTCCAAGACATGCACTCGCCTTGGCGAGGCTTCCTGGTTTCGGGCTTCCCGGTGTCAAGCCAGGGGCGCGGATCCCAGGACATAGACCCTGGACCGTGGGGCCCCGGCTCGAATGTGATATGTGCCCGGGACCCAGGGGCCCCGGACTGAGATGTGGAATGTATCGGGACAACTCCCCGGACTTGCTATCGCCGGGGCGATGCTCTCCGGCTTATTGCGCCCTATTGGAGTTGTTCCGGGTGCCGCGTCCAAGACATGCACTCGCCTTAGCGAGGCTATCCGGGTTCGGGCTTCCCGGTGTCGAGCCAAGGGCGCGGATCCGGGACATGGACCCTGGACCCTGGGACCCCGGCTCGAATGTGATATGTGCTCGGGACCCGGGGGCCCCGGACTGAGATGTGGAATGTATCGGGACAACTCCCCGGACTTGCGCTCGCCGAGGCGATGCTGTCCGGCTTATCGCGCCCTGTTGGAGTTGTTCTGGATTGGGAGCGGGATCGGACCGTCCGCCTCGGGATCAGACCGTCCGAATCCCTACGGTCGGACCGTCCGCCTAGGGATCGGACCGTCCGAATCCCTAGGGTCGGACCGTCCGCCAAGGGGTCGGACCGTCCGAACCACCTCGAACGGGCTTGGCCTGCTACTGCTCCTGCCGGAACTTCTTGACCTACTCGGCCAAGTTCTGGACAGCATGGCACTCCGTGAGGTCATGCGAGTCCGTCTCGTGGACGGTGCACCACTTCCGGGCCGCTGCCGGTGGCGGCGGCGCACAAGCGGGCCTTCGCCGCTTGCCACTGTTGTTGTCCCCGCGGGCGTCGTCAGCCCGGGGGGCGCCCACAACAGCCAAGGCGAAGGTCCCGGCGGCCGCCTTGTCCTTCTGGCTCTTCCTCCTGTCCCAACGCGACGCGGAGCGTGAGGACTCGCCGTCTTCTTCAGGGCCCTCATCAGGGGCCTCAGGGCTTGGCCTGTTCCACGCCCGGGCCTCCTCCTTACGGGCGCAGAGGTCAGCGAGGCTGAACAGCTCAGCCGTGGTCTAGACGTCGCGGGTTCCCAGCTTCTCGAGCATGCGCTTGTCACGCACGCTCGAGCGAAACGCATGGATAACCGCGTGAGGAGCGATGTGGGGGATAGTGTTACGGACCTGGCTGAAGTGCTGCAGAAAACGCCTCAGCGACTCGTCCCTGCCCTGACGTAGGGCGTGAAGGTCCGCCTCAGTCCCAGGGCGCGGGAAAGTGCCCTGGAAGTTTGCCACGAATTGGTGGCAGAGGTTCTCCCACGAGTAGATGGACCCCTCGGGGAGGTTCATCATCCAGGAGCGAGCCTGGGCCTTGAGGGCGACGGGGAAGTAGTTCGCCATCACCTTCTCATCACCGCCAGCCGCCTGGATGGCAGTGGTGTATATCTGCAGGAACTCCGTGGGGTCGACGGAGCCGTCATACTTCTCCGGCAAGCTGGGCCGGAACCTGGCCGGCCAGCGCACCTGCCGGAGGCCTGGGGAGAGCGCCAGGCAACCCGAGCCGTGCTGAACGGGCTCGGGCGACGAGCGACGGTTTCCCGCCGGTAAATTGGAGCTGGAGGCCTGGGCCTCGAGACGCGCAACGACATCCGCGCGCCGTTCGTGCTGTCGCTCCAAAGTGACCCGGGCGTCCTCGTGGGACCGCATCCGGTTCAGCCGGTCACGGAGGTCACCATGGCCATTCTTTGCCGGAGGCGTGGCGCGAGGCGCCGCGCTTCGGGCTTGGTTCCGCTTCGGGGCGGGGGATCGGCCCGCGCTAGACGTCGCACGGTCGGCACTCCCGGCCCCTGCACTGCTGTCAGCGGCGACCTGGCGATGGGCCGCGCTGACAAGGTTGGTGACTTCGTTGAGCCAGCGCCGTTCCCGGCCTCCGCCTCCGGTAAATGCCGGAGGGTGGCGCAGGAGGGCTTCTGCCGCTAGGAGGGCTCCCTGCGGCGTGAAGTTGAGGTTGCGGCGCACCGTAGAGCGGCGTGTCTGCTCGCGCCTCATGGATGAGGCCGCGGCGGACCCAGCGGGGCACTTGTCGGCTCCCTCCGCAAGGGAAGGTGCTGAGGCCGCGCAACCAGGCCGCCGCTGGGCGAACTCGGCCTGCAGGGCGCACGCCGCACGCCCCCCAGGAAGATGAGGAGGGGAAGTGTGGCGGGTGCGTCGCAGGGCTAGTGTTGCCCGGCGGGGTGAAGCCGCCGGACTCTTCGTCTGAGTCCCGCGGACGATGGCCTCCTGCCATGGAGCATGCCGGCGTTGGGGACACCGGCGTACCGCCTGGAAGAGAAACTTCCCCTACCTGGCGCGCCAGCTGTCGAAGGAGGAAACTCCAACTGCGGGGAGTCTGGAGACCCCCCCCCTTTTGAGGTTCGGCCAGGGGAGTTGTTCAAGGACGACAGCGGCGTCTGGGAGATGATAGATGCTCGGGCGCCGGGGACCCGGGCTCAGAGATGGCACACAAGGGAGACAGGAGGAGGTAGACAGGTTCGAGCTGCGCGGAGGCGTAATACCCTACTCCTATGTGTGTTTTGCTATGTGGGAGAATGAATGTGGGTTGTTGTTACAAGATGAACTCAGGGTGCTCACTAAAGAAGACGAACAGTAGCGAGAGAGCGAGCTAGAGCCAAAGATCGAGCCTCCCCAGCCCCTCCGTTGTCTGAGTTGTTTTTTGGTTGTCCCCCCTTTTTCTCTTGCTCTGGCATGGATCCTCCTTTTATAGGTCAAGGGGAGTCCACAGTGCCAAGTATACATGAGAGAGCTAGCTATGATTTGTCTCGTCGCATGCACGTGGCCGCCTGCCGCGCCTCACTGGAGGGACGTCTAGTCGCCGCCTGGCTCGGCTACTGCATGTCTGGTCGGCACCTTGCCGGGCTGCTGTGGGCGGCTGGAGTATGGAGATGTGACAGCGCGCACCTCCGCTGCCAGAGTGTGGAGAATCGAGGCCCTCTCAGCCGAAAGTTCTCTGACGGCACTGAGAGGGGGCCCACGGAAGGCCATCATGACAGTGCGCGCATGTCCGACCGGGAGACAGGCGGGAGGCGCCCCGTCGCATCGCCATTAATGCGGGTAGCTGGGGAGCTGACCGCTCAAGCCGGCCTCGTGCCCGGGGAGGAGAGCTCACCGAGCCCTCCGCGCGCACGGGGCACTGAGAACCGGGCAGCGAGACCCGGGGCTCAGGAACGGAGCTTCCCAGGACCGGGGACGAGACCCGAGGCCCGGGCACGGAGCCTGTGGACCCCGGGACCGGGTGCAGAGGATTGCCTCTTCTAGGGAATGCCCCCGGGACCCGGGGTGGATGTGGGCGCCCGTCGCGAGGCGCCCGGAGAAGGCGCACCCGGGCCCGGGCAGTGCTCGGGCCCCAGGTACTTGGCGGGAAGAAGGCTGTAACCGGCCGTCGTCGGTGCATAATGTGGCCCCGGAGGAGCTGACGTGGCCGAAGACCCACGCGTCCCCGGGGTAAGTGGGACCCCCAATCCCGTTGCGCCGACAGGCATGGTTCAAATTTTAGAAAATTTCAATGGCACGTAACAGGTTTCGTGAATAGTAATGGTATTTTTTCTATACGGTAAATTTGCAATGGTATGGATCCAGTTAACCCTATTATATTACTTACTTTGGACACAAGTACTCGTCATCTCATGTCACACTTTTAGTGAGACGGTATATTCCTTACTTAACTAAAAAACGTATCTAACTGTACGTCATATTTGCTCATACAATTTTTTTGCTAAATTATTACAACTTTAGGCATGATATCATTATTTCTTAGGTTGTTAAGGTAGAAATTGCTCAATTCATGTGCATACTCTTTGAATGTGTATAACCTTAACCAATGTTGTCTACACCAGGGTTTCCAAAACCACCGCTAACCGCACGGTTACCGCAGTAACTGTACTTACTATAAGAAACGGTAATAGTAATATAGCGGTATCCCCACTAAATTCAAACAAATTTAAAAAATAATTTATATTTTTGATAAATTTTATACGGTTTTTTACGGTTTGCCATGATTAACCGTACTTACCGCCGGGGTGCGGTAACCCCGCCCTGGTGGTAAGGAAACCCTGGTCTACACTCTACCTCACGTCTCCAATTAGTTCTCTTATATGTTTAGCCTACAACCTTTTGGTGTGTTCTAACAAAGCCGGATTTTCTTCTTGGCTATATCTTCTATTCCTTCCATCCCAAAATATAACAAGTTTTTAGCTTTTAGCACGGCTATTAAGAGCAACTCCAAAAGCATGGCTATTTTTGGCTCTATATTTGCCTATTTGGCTAGCTGGCTAAAAAGATACCTCTCTAGATTTCTTATCTACTCCAAGAGTCTCTCCATCAACACTCCCTATTCTGAGGGTGGGACCCACAAGTCAGTCAGTCTCTCCCTCCTTCTTATTCTTCTTCCTCTCCTTCTCTCCTCTGCCTAGCACTCCATGCTAGGTCTCGATCCCCCCCCCCCCCCATCCCCACTGCCTCCAGCACTCCACCACCGGCGAGAAGACGCCACCATCGCGGGGGTAGGGAAGGAGTCGACGCCGCCAGGTCGAAGGAGGAGTTGCCGGGATAGAGCTTGGGATCTGAAGGCCGAGGCGGAGGAGTCGTCAGCGACCTCGAGCTCCGGCTCAATGGCGTTGGTGGTGGTGGTGCTGCTGGCGGCAGAGAACGACGCAGGGAAGGGCTGGGAAGACGACGCCGCCACCTGTGAGCCACGCCTGTGCGACCTAGGATGCGAACACAATCTAGACGGCGACAAGGAGCAGCAGCAGTAGGATGACAATGATGGCACTGGGAGGCCAGGGGAGATGACACTCAAACCGGCATCAGACGAAGCATATAGGGGTGGATGGTGACGAATCAACAGATCGGGGGCAGTGGCGGTGCTTGGCGGATGGCCAATGGCCACCGGTAGGGTCGCCAATGACTATCGAGATTTGTCGGTGGGTGCTCCTTGCGCTAGATTGGGTGGTGGAGACCAGCGGCGCTGCTGCTACTCGAGTTCCTCGGCGGCAATTTTGCCTGCTCACGACAGCGAGCAATGCAGGGAAGAGCGATGCTGTAGAGAGAAATGGAGATGGGGAGAAGAGAAAGGGGTGGGGCCTATTGTTTGGCAAGCCGAGTGGGCTGGCCATATTTGGCCAGCGATGGGGGACTTTGGCTAGCCGGATGGCTTGGCCAGCCAATTGGCAAGGCGGTTGGAGGATGGTTTTTTCTCAAATTTGCCAAAATTTAGCTTGGAGAGCTATCTAGCAAGTTTGTTGGAGATGCTCTATGGAGGGGGATAAAAAGACTTGTTTGCTTTCTCGAGGTGGGTGAGGTGTGGATCTGGACTAGTTGTGTGATAATAAAGCAAGGGTAGTTTAGTGATAAAAAGTAGTAGGTTGTTATATTTAGGACAAAATGTAACTCTATAAATTATTATATTTTGGAACAATTGGAGTATTTGTGCTTCCTTTGTATGTAGACTCGTAAAACTGAGGATGTCAAAATGGCTCCAAGCTACTATAAAATTATCGTGTTCTAAGATGACTTGAATTTTTCAACGGTTAGACACATACAAGCCTAACCTAAGCTGACTTCTTGAATGTCGTTTTTTGCATGCTTGACTTCTTGCATGCACGTGCAATGAGTAAATTTTTTCCTTGGCCCAACACGGCTAAACCATCTAACTACTGGCACCTAAGAGCATCTCCAACCAAACCCCTAAACCAGCCCTCATTTCAAATTTAGGAGTTTATAGGCTAAAAATCGTCTCTAACCGAAATCCTAACCGGACTCTCATCTTGAGGGGGCCCTCATCCGGGGGGAGGCAACCCCCCAGATGTAGGAGGCCCTCATCCCCCAACCACAACAACACAGTGAACCATGCGGGAGCAGTCGGAGACGGAGTGGATCATGCGGGAGCAGTCGGCGATGGAGCACTTCTCGCCGAGCTGGCGGAGCACGCGGTCGAGCTCCCGCGCTGAGATCTTCCCGTTGCTGTTGGCGTCGTACATCTGGAACGCCTCCTGCAGCTTCGCCTCCAATGCCGCCTCCTGGTCCTTGTCCCCATCGGCGCCGTGCGGCGGCAGGCCATAGTGGAAGGCGGCGAACTCGGAGAGGTCCACGAAGCCATCACGGTCGGAGTCCATCTCGTCCATCATGCGCCACACCTGTCACGCCCAGAAATTTAGCTAATTTCCAGACTATTTTGTGTATTAAAATCCCTGTCCAGGAATCAAGCCAGGTTACACAAAATGACAAATCAATAAACAGTTCCAAATATAAATAAAACGTAAATACTTACAGAAGAGGCATTTAGTCCTCACACAGAAGAAAATAACAGCGGAAAGGCGAAACTAGCGTGTCTTCAGCTCCACACCATAGACAAGCTCAACTGGGGTATAAGCCAAAGTCTTCTCTTCTGAAAAGGGGGAATAAAGCAAGGCTGAGTACCACCCACTGTACTCAGCAAGCCACACCAATGATGCATTTGTGCACGGGATTTCAAAGAGAGACTGGTGGCTCATTTGCGTAAAAGCAGTTGTAAACAGTAGTAGTTCGTAAACAGTAAAAAGGTTGATTAATTTAACAAGATTAATTCTCCACCGATTAACGTTAAACCACATTAACCAGACCCAACCATTCCCAACTGATTGACGTTACACCACGTCAATCAGTCTCTACTGATGAACGCTACACCACGTTCACCAGACTGCTCCGGTTACCGTTACACCACGTTAACCGGACTCCACTAATTAATGTTACACCACGTTAACCAGTCTCGACTGAACAATGTTACCCCACGTTGACCAATTTTTCCTGATCAACGCTACACCACGTTGACCAGGCCGCGCTGATGAACGTTACACCACGTCCACCAGGCGTCACTAATGAGCGTTACACCACGCTCAGCACTCCACCGATTAGTGTGGGTGCCATGGGCCCCGGGTACCTCATGACAAGCATAATGGCCACTCGGATAGAGGATGGGCCTAACCTTGTAATTAGAGATATGGTAACCCTCGGCAGACCTTGCCTTGTACAATAAGGAATATACAGTCCTAGTCGGGTGCGTTATATCTCTAAGAGGAGATCCCTTGGCCATATCCGGCTGGGACTCCTACCTTGTACCCCTGTCCCCCAGTATATAAGGGGAGGCATGGCGCCCCCTGAGGGCAAGAGAGCTCATAGAAGCATACACGGCCATACGGTTCATCAGAATTGCCACCACAATTCCTCAAAGGAATACATATAAATTGGACGTAGGGTATTACCTCACATTGAGGGCCTGAACCAGTATAAAAATCTCCTTGTGTTCCTTTGCAATCCACCGAGTTTCCATCCGCCGAGTAGCCCCATAATTATATTGCCGGTGTAAAACATCAACAGTTGGCGCGCCAGGTAGGGGCTTCGGCGCGATCTACATCTACAAGCTCGATGGATCCAGCAACCGAAGTCGACGGCGGCAAACTCTCCCCTAGAGATGCAATCGCATTTAGAAGCCTTGACTTCGTCGCCGACCAGATCGGCAATCTCACCTTGGTCGACTCGGACTCGATCCGATCTGCCAGGGAACCAGCCGACTCCGCGCCAGTCGGCCTACACGATGCTGCAGCAATCTTTCACGACATGCTGCGGCAACCTCCAATACGCCCGAGTCCAGGGACAACTCTTTCTTTCAATGTTCGACTCGGACTCGGTTTTGAGTCGGCCGAGATGGGGCCAAAAAAGGAAGAGATCGTCAATTTCCCATTCGGACTCGGCGACGCCGCGGATATCTACGATCTACATCCAACGCGGCAAACCCGATCCTCTGGAGTTCGACTCGGATACGGCCCCGAGCCGCTCGAGATCGGATCTAGGAAGGTCGGAGTTGTAATCACCCCCATCAACTATTCCGACTACGACTCTCAGTCGGACTATGACTCCCAGTCGGATTCCGACTCTAAGTCGGACAGCAGTTCGGCAAGCTTCTCCCCGCCACGAGAAATCTTCATGGCATCCAAAGGCTCTATTCCTACTCAAGAATCACGCCAACTACATGAGCAACAAGAGGAGGAAGCCTGCCGACTGCGAGAACAACAGGAGGAAGAAGCAAGACGCCTACACGCCCGCAACGACGGCCTATGCAGGGCTGGGCGAACCGCTCAGCAACAAACCCTCCAAACAAAAGTTGGCGACCACGACGTCTTCGTCACACCACAACAGAACATCGTGGCCGCCGCAACCCTACTGGACACGGTCCAACTTAGGCCTGATCACCAGGCCACCTCGACGATCGCAAGGATAAAAGCCATGCTTACCGCTGCTGCATGTCAGCAGCACCAACAGTCGGGCAACACACTCATACCGACCAGTCGGTCGGCTTCCCCAGCGGCAGTCTCGTCCACCTCAAAGCGACGCCGAGCGGTCGGCTCTAGTCGGCTGCACACGGGGTCGCGCCAAACGTTACTCAGGACCCCCAACAACAATTGGCGGCTTCGAGGCCAACCACGGCATAACCTTCAGCAAGACACCAACGCTCGGCACCGCGAACGAGAAGATGACGAGCAACGCCGACTGGAAGACAGGAACGAGTGCTTCGGCTTCCACCACGAGCGGTTTCGCCGCCGTAGTCAGGGTTGGAGCCCTCATGAAGATGGAGTACTGGCCTTCACCCAGGAGCTACAACAGGTCAACTGGCCATCGGGTTTCAAGCCTACAGGCATCGAAAAATACGATGGCAAGACCAATCCTGAGTCCTGGCTCATGGTCTATACTTTGGCGATCCGAGCAGCTGGAGGAAATCACAAAGTCATGGCTAACTACCTCCCAGTCGCTTTAGCCGACTCAGCGAGGACATGGCTAACAGGACTTCCCAAGCAATCAATCGGCTTATGGGCAGAACTCCGAGAACGCTTCATCGCCAACTTCCAGGGAACATACAAGAGGCAATCTTCCGAGTACGACTTATATCAGTTGCTGTCGATGCTTTGCACCGGCAATAATACTATGGGGGTACTCGGCGAACTGGAATTCGGTGGATTGCAGAGGAACACAAGGGAATTATACTGGTTCAGGCCCTCAAGGTGAGGTAATACCCTACGTCCAGTTGAGGTGTTATTCCTCTGAGGTGGATTTGTGATCGATGATCTCGGGTTGCCCTCATAGGGCGCCCTGCCTCCCTTTATATACTAGGGGACAGGGGTACATGGTAAGGATCCCAGTCGGATACGACCAAGGGATTTCCTTATTAGAGATAGAATCCTATCCGACTAAGGCTATGTTTCCTTATTGTACAAGGTACAGCCTGCCGGGTGCTATCTTATCTCTAATTACATGATCTGGCCCATCCTCTATCCGAGTGGCCCATGTGCTTGTAGTGAGGTACCCGGGGCCCATGGCTCCCACAGTAGCCCCTGAGACCTTCATAGTTGAGTCACAGCTGACGCCGAGTGCTCTTCCTCCACGGTGAAGGTTACCCGAGTGCGATGCTCCCGAGTACTCTTTGTCCGAGTAAGTCTTCCCGAGTCCTGCTTCATGTCAGCTGGCAGCGAGGCTATGAAGGGCTTCATGTAAATATATGAATAGTGTGCGCCGAATAGGCGCACCCATTAGGTGTAGCCCCCGACTTTGTGCTTAATTGTGAAGACAATTAAATATAAAGTCAAAGATCTTTAACCTGGAAGTCTTTCCCGAGTAGATTACTACTGGTATATGAGACTCTTCGGTATCATGTCAACCGGAATATAATTCATAGTCTTGCCGAGTAGGAGGCTACTCGTATATAGGACTCTTCGACTTCATGTCAGTCGGAATGTGTGTTTATAGTCTTGCCGAGTAGGATACTACTCGTATATGGGACTCTTCAGCGTCATGTCAGCTGGAAAGGGAGTGTTTATAGTCTTTCCCGAGTGGCGTCCCACCCAGAAATTAGACTCATCCGCATCATGTCAGCGGGAATGATAAATTTATAGTCTCTCCCGAGTAGTGCACTACTCGAGAGTTAGACTCTTCAGCGTCATGTCGGCTGGAATAATGTCGCTCATGGCAACTGATAGCCACGCATGTCGGCCGAGTACCACTTTATGAAAAATAAATCCATCGCGTGGTTAGGTGTACTCGAGATAGATACCTGCATCCCCAATTTTAATGAAGACCAGCTTGTGATCCTTGTAAGGATATATCCTCGAGACCTGGTGGATAAGACAGATACCCAAACATATTTGTTTAGCAGTAAGGCTCTCATGAAGCATATCTGTTTACCTCATCGATTCCTGTGAGTAGCACCAGCGCTATTATTTCAACTCAGCCTGCGGGCGGCCCACATGGAGCATGCTACTGTAGGAACTCATATCTTGTCGGCCCAATACCAACTGTGTGGGCCTGGGTCCATCTAGTCAGTTCAGGCTATAAAAGGATGGGGAGAGAGAAAAAGATTCCATCGTCTTCCCCAAAGCAACCAATCTCTTCATCTTCCACCTTCGCGCCTAGCTTTTCGCCTCCCGCCCGGCTAGGGTTAGCAGCAGCCGTTCCCCACCCGGACTCGGGCGATTTCAATCCTCTTCGTCTATTCCAAGCCCCCGATTTTGCTTTCCCCCAAATCTCAACGCCTCCAGTCATGCCGAAGGTGACGAATCCTGCGGGTGCGCCAGGGAGTTCTTGGCCGATCTCGGATTGCGGCTCGGTGAAGCTGAGACGGCTGGAGAGCGAGCTGAAGTTGCCCAGCCAAGAAGTGATCCCGTTGGCGGTCGCGAGGGATGAGTCGAGCCCCAACCCCCAGCTGGTGAAACGGTAGTTTTCGCCTCTTTCTTTGATCGGGGCTTTGTGTCTTCCGTCGTCTGATTTCTTCCGTCGCATCCTTGATTTCTACGGGGCTGGAGTTGGTGCATTTAAATCCCAACTCGATCCTTCAGATCTCCATATTCGTTACCCTTTGCGAGTGCTTTCTGGGTGTTGAGCCCCATTTCATCCTCTTCCGACACTTGTTCCATGTCAAGCCCCAGCCTTCCAAGAGTAATATCAGTGTGATTGGGGGGCTGGTCTTCAACTAAGGAGTGATGGGAAGAAAACATATATCGATTTGCCCTTGAAATCTTCTCTGAAGGGCTGGCACAAGGAGTGGTTTTACTGTGCCAATCTAGCTCCTTCCTTGCCCCCGTTTACTGGTATGCCGCCGGTGGTGTTGCCAAGCTGGTCTTCGGAGCCAACCTTTGAAGAACTGGGCCCAGGCACACATATTGCTAACGAAGATAGATGACCTCAAGAGGGCCGGCTTGACAGGGCCCTGGGTGGCTCGTCGTTTTCCTGACGAGGCGCGTCCAGCCGCTGAAGCTGAGAAGTGCTTTCGGCTGGGCTTCAGAGGTAAGCACGATCCCGACCGGGTGAGCAGCGAGACAGCGGACAAGGGGGCAGTAACCGATACCTGTTTGGCTACTTCTCAGAAGGGGTCGTTGCCACCGAAGATGATAACCACCGAGTTGCTGCCTATAGCTTCATCCGGCCGCGGACCAAGGTAACCTTGTACTTTCTTCTGTGGTGAACGCCTGTGGAACGATGATTGTTCAACCTTGCGTGATGGTATCTTGTCGACTTGCTTGTAGTGGCATGAGGAATTTGATGAAGATTCTCGCCCATTGTCTGCGGTCGCGTCGAAGAAGAGGCCAAGGAGTCCCTCTGATGCCCAACCCGACTCCAAGAGAGCGGGGAAGAAGCCAATTTTATATCGGGGCGAGGGGGCCATGACAGCGCGTGCCGTGAGCGGTAGCTTGAAGATAAAGGACACCGCTGCCACAACGCCTACGCGGTCGAGTCCCAGGCTGAGAGCAGCTGGCTTGGGCTCGACGTTGTCATGCCCAGCAACAGCGCCGCCAAGGGGCCAACCAGAGCGGAGGCTGATTGGGGCAAAGGAACCCGAACCAACCGTACCAGAGTCGAGGCCGACTCAGGCCGATATGCCTCTGCCATCGGCGACACCGTCCGGGGCGAGCGCCGATGCCAGCGCTTCGCCGGGGAGCGGGTACGCTAGCAGGAAGCTGAAGTTTTCCAAGAGGTGCGCTACTCCGAGCATTCTGTAGTCGTCGTATGTTGAAATACAGTCTTGATGTCTTGCTTCGTTGTGCAGGAAGCGGGCCGATATCGACCTCAAAAAGGTCGGCCCATCTGCCCCGCTTGATGAATCCACCCCAGCCGAGTCAGCAGCAGCGAGCACACCTGCTGTGCCGGTGGCCAGCCCGGTTGCCGAAACCGAGGTGGCTCCGACTACAGGGCCGCTACCGCCAGTCGACCGGGAGGTGGCTGTTGAAGCTGAGGCCCCGGCCCCCGAGGCACCATACGTCGCGGAAGCAGGGGACGGATCCCCCGATCCGGTCCCCAATGTTGTAGGGGAAGGCGATGCCGAGGCCGGGACCCCGTCGCCTTCATGGTTGTCGTCACCGCCATCGTCGCCGTTGCCGCCGCCACCGGAGATCCCACATTTGCCTCGGATCGAAGCTCCCCCACGCGTGATGCCCCGGACCTTCTCGTGGACCACTCGCGACGGCACTATGAAGAGCTTCAGACTTGATGAAATCGTCGCAAGGAGAGAGCGCGAGAGCCTGCTTCGTGCCGCCATCAACGGGTCCCAAGGGGTCGCGGTATGATTCTTGTAGTGAAGCTCCAGCAATCTTCTTGTCTTGATGTTTGACTCTGTCGTCGGTTTGTTCCTTGTCCTGCAGCAAGCTCGTCGACCGCAATGAGGCGATGACAGAGATCCTAGTCGAGATGGCTCCCCATCTCGCGGAATTACAACAGCTCCGGGCATTGAAGGCCGAGATGAGGCGCGTCACACGAGTAGGGAGGCCTGGCTGAAAGAGCGGCGCTGATCAGCTCAGGGCTGAGACATGGCCTTAGCCGAGAAGGTCAGAGGTAAAATCCTCGAGCATATCTCCCCGACTGGACCGTTGGTGTAATCATCCAGTTACGTCGATCCGACTGCTTGGTGGTGTCATGACTGCGCGATTGAGCTCTTGGCTAATCTGTGGTGCAGACTCGAAGCGGAGAGGGAGTCGCAGCTGAAGGAGGCCGAAGAAGCCAAGGCCGAGCTTGAAAGAGTCAAGGCCGACCTGACAAAAGCCAATACCGAGCTTGACCGGGAGAAGTCCGAGTTGGAGAAGGCCGTCGTCGAGCTCGGTAAGGAGAAGGCCGAACTGGGAAAGACCGTGGCCGGTGGGAGGCCGACTACGAAAGTAAGTCCTCAACCCGACTGTGACCTCAGCCAATACATTATTCACCCTGCGTGTAGCCGATCCTGACAAGCATACTTGCCGGCCGATCTGGGCAGGCATGAGAGCCAACGTCCAGGCCCAGTACCGGTTCTACACGGAGGAGATAAGGTCAATCCGGGAGTCACGGGAGGCCCTCGTCGGGTCCGTGAAGGGCTCCTTGACCTTGTGGATCCCCGCTCAGTGGGGACCAGCTGTAGCAGAATTCCTCAAATAATGGGCGTCTCGAGGATGCGCCGAGTGCCCTGAAAAGGTACTCAGACGAGCGGGTTGCCGCCGGCGTGGCCCAGACCCTAGCAATGACCAAGTCCATCTACCGAGGGCGGACATTGAGGCCATCGGGGAGGATTTTCCGAGGAGACGACGCCCGAGGAAGCGCTGGAGCTGATCTCACAGGCGAAGCCGACTGCTGAAAGCGATTACCGAGACTGGGTCTGTAAAGGCAATATATTTTGTAGTCGGTGTATACATATGCTTTCATATACGATCATGTGTGAATATATGTGTCGTGCCGCCAAACTTATTATTCGGTTGTCATTAGCTTTACCCGACCATGTAGCATGCACCGAGTTAGTTCGATAGAACTTGATAAAAATCGTTCAGAGGAAGATGCTATACTCGGCGCGAACGCATCAGTCGTGGCAAGGCTTCATAACCGAGGTGAGATAAGCTTGTATGTTATTGACAGAACACATATATACATGCAGCCCCCGACTCACTACTCGATTGGAACAAGCGGCCGTAGTGAGTCAGGAAAAACTGTACACATGGAAAAAGTAAACTCAGGTATAGAAAGGACGTAGCTGTTCTATATTCCATGAGTTGGTGATGAGGACGCCGTCTTTGGTCTTCAGTCAGTAGGCGCCTGGCCGCGTGACCTCGGCTATAATGAACGGCCCTTCCCATGATGGTGATAGTTTATGCCTGTCCTTGGTGGTTTGTATCTTCCTTAGAACGAGATCCCCGACCAAGAAGGCGCGGCCACGGACATTGCGATTGTGGTAGCGACGCAGGCTTGAAGATATCTTGCCGACTGGATTGTTGCGGCGTCTCTTGCTTCTTCCAGCTGATCTAATTCGATCAGTCGGGGTGGGTGCTGTTGGAATCGTCTTCGGAGTAAGCCCGGACTCGCGGAGAGCCGAACTGTATCTCAGTCGTAGCATGGCCTCAGTACCGTAGACCAGGAGAAAGGGGATTGCCCTGTTTGCCCGACTAACCGTGGTTCTGAAGAGACCAGAGAACGGATGGGTAGTTCTCTTGTACCCACCGACCCGCATATGGTTGTAGTCGGTCGTATATCCTGGCCTTGATGCCTTGTAAGACATGCCGTTGGCTCGCTCAACCTGCCCGTTGCTCCGTGGGTGTGCCACAGACGCGTAGCAGATCTTGATGCCGAAGTCGTCGCAGAAAAATCTTGGAATAGGCCTGCCGCGAACTGAGTGCCGTTGTCGGTTATGATGCGGTTAGGGACCCCAAACCGGTATAGTATACTCAAGATGAAGTCCTTTGCTCGTTGCCGCTGTGATTGTTGCGACAGGTTTAGCCTCAATCCACTTGATGAATTTAATCCACTGCGACGAATAAATGTGTGAAACCCTCCTGGCGCTTTCTTGAATGGCCCGACCATGTCGAGCCCCCATACTGCGAATGGCCAAGAGATAGGGATAGTTTGAAGTTCCTGGGCGGGAAGATTTGTCTGTCTGCGAAGAACTGGCAACCCTCGCACTTGCGAACGATATCTTTGGCGTCTGTGACTGCGGTGGGCCAGAAGAATCCCTGCCGGTAAGCTTTTCCGACTAACGTCCTGGATGCAGCGTGGTTGCCACATATGCCCGAGTGGATTGAATCCAGGATCTGTTTGCCTTCCTCGGTGGTGACACATCGCATGAGGACACCGGATGCGCTCCTTCGGGTACAGGTCTTCTCCGACTTAGCAGGAAGCTTTTGCTTCGACGCTTGATTTGCTCGGCTTGATTGCGATCTTCTGGGAGTTTCATCGTCCAGGAGGGAATTTGAGAACAGGACCCCTCCAGTCTTGACATATGTGCCAGCACTTCGTCGGTGGTCGGGGTAGGTTCGCCTCCCCGACTGCTCTTGGTGCCGCGTTCTTCTTGACTGATGGCTCCATAAGTTGCCTCGACAAAGATTCCAGTCGGGACCGCTTCTCGCTTGGATCCCATGTTTGCCAGCTCATCGGGCCGCGTCGTTGTATTGACGCAAGACGTGTGTGATTTCCAGCCCGTCGGAACTTGTTTTCCAACTTGGCGGACTCCTGACAGTATGCCGCCATTTGTGTCGTCGAGACAGGTCCAGTCTTTCATGACTTGGTTGACCACGAGTTGGGAGTCTCCCGCGCACAACCAGTCGACGTATGCCGAGTGATATGGCGATGCGGAGCCCAGTGAACAAGAGCCTCGTACTCGGCGACGTTGTGGAAGCCGGGAAGTGGATTGTAGTACGTATTTCAACTTTTCGCCAGTGGGGGGACGTCAGTATGACTCCAGCCCCGGCACCGCCGATCCGTAGGGAACCGTCGAAAAGTACATTGTCCAGTACTCTAGCTTTATTGTTGGTGTTGGGAGTTGAACTTCTGTCCACTCGGCCACGAAGTCGGCTAGAGCTTGAGATTTGATAGCTGTTCCGTGGCTGAAAGGTGATGTCAACGCCATCAACTCGAGTGCCCATTTAGCGATCCGGCCGGTGGCCTCGCGATTATGAAGGACATCCCCGAGTGGAAACGCTGTGACCACCGTGACTTGATGTGCTTGAAAGTAGTGCACCAGCTTTCGGAACTGTGATGAGTAGGCCGTATAGCAGCTTCTGGACCTGCGGGTATCTTGTTTTGGAGTCGGCAAGGACCTCGCTGACAAAGTAGATTGGCCGTTGTATTTTTTGAAGATGACCCTGTTTCGGATCGCTTCCACTACCAGCACCGTGCTGACTATCTGTGTTGTTGCCGCCAGATAAAGCATTAGTGGTTCCTGGGAGGGGTGAAGCTAGCACGGGGGTGATGTGAGGAATTTTTTGAAGTCTTCGAAGGCTTGCTGGGCTTCCGGGGTCCACTGAAGTGTCCCCGCCTTTTGAGGAGCTTGAAGAAGGGCATGCCCCGTTCGCCCAGTCGGAGATAAACCGACTGAGTGCCGCCATGCAGCCTGTCAGCTTCTGGATGTCTTTGAGGTTGGTCGGGGGCGCCATGTTCATGATGGCGTTGACTTTCTCCGGGTTAGCCTCGATGCCGCGGTGCGAGACGATGAAGCCGAGTAAACTTCCCAGACGGCACCCCGAAGGTGCACTTGTCCGGGTTCAACTTCATCTTGAATCTTCGAAGGTTTTGGAAGGTTTCTTCCAAGTCGGCAATGAGGTCTTGTCGGGATTTAGACTTGATCACCACATCGTCGACGTAGGCTTCCACGTTGCGCCCGATCTGAGTGTGCAGACACCGCTGAAATAGCCTTTGGTAGGTTGCGCCTGCGTTTTTCAGACCCTACCGTGGCGCGCCAACTGTCGATGTTTACACCGGCAAATAAATATATGGGGCTAGTCGGTGGATGGAAAACTCGGTGGATTGCAAAGGAACACAGGAAGATTTATACTGGTTCAGGCCCTCGATGTGAGGTAATACCCTACGTCCAGTTTTTGTATGTATTCCTTTGAGGATATATGGTGGTGGTTCTGATGAACTTGTGTGCACCTCTGAGCTTATGAGTGCTCTCCTGCCCTCATGGGGCGCCCTGCCTCCCCTTATATACTGGGGGACAGGGTTACAAGGTGGGAGTCCCCATCGGATTACGACTAGGAGATCTCCCCTTAGAGATATAACGCACCCGACTAGGACTGTATATTCCTTTCTATACAAGGCGAAAGTCTGCGCGAATCTAGCTATATCTCTAATTACAAGGCTAGGCCATCCTCTATCCGAGTGGCCCATATGCTTGTCATGAGGTACCCGGGCCCATGGCCACCCACAGTAGCCCCCGAGACCTTCATAGTTGAGCCACAGCTGATGCCGAGTGCTCGTCCTCCACGGTGAAGATCGCCCGAGTGCGTTGCTTCCGGAGTACTCTTTGTCTGAGTGTGTCTTCTTCCCGAGTTCTGCTTCATGTCAGCTGGCAGCGAGGCTGAAGGGCTCGATGTAGATGTTGGAATAGTGGCGCCGAATAGCGCACTTATTAGGTGTAGCCCCCGACTTTATGCTTATTGTGAAAACAATAAACATGAAGTCAAAGATCTTTAACCTTGTGAGTCTTTTCCCGAGTAGATACTACTGGTAACATGAGACTCTTCGGATATCATGTCAACCTGGAATAGATTTATAGTCTTGCCGAGTAGGGAACTACTCGTATATAGGACTCTTCGACTTCAGTCAGTCGGAATGTGCGTTTATAGTCTTGCCGAGTAGGATGCTACTCCGCTATATGGGACTCTTCAGCGATCATGTCAGCTGGAAAGGGGGTGTTTATAGTCTTTCCTGAGTAGATACTACTCGAAAATTAGACTCGTCGGCATCATGTCAGCCGGAAAAGGTGTTTATAGTCTTTCCCGAGTGGCGTCCCATTCGGAAGTTAGACTCTTCCGCATATGTCAGCGGGAATAGAATTTTATAGTCTCTCCCGAGTAGTGCACTACTCGGAAAGTTAGACTCTCCAGCGTATGTCGGCTGGAGTAATGTTGCTCATGGCAACTGGTGGCCGCGCATGTAGGCCGAGTACCACTGTATGAAAAATAATCCATTACGTGGTTAGGTGTCTCCGAGAGAGAAGGTACCTGCATCTCCAATTTCAATGAAGACCCAGCTTGTGATCCTTGTAAAGGATGTATCCTCGGACCTGGCGGATAAGACAGATACCCAAACATATATGTTTAGCAATAAGGCTCTTGAAGCATATCTGTTTACCTCACGGCTCCCTGGTTGGGCAACACCAGCGCTATAATTCAACTCAGCCTGCGGGCGGCCCACATGGAGCATGCTACCGTAGGAACTCATATTTGGTGTGCTACAAATAAGCCGGCCTGAGCCGACCTATCCAGCATAGCTCTAGGGAAGTATCATCCATTCGCGGCATTCAGGATGAGTTTTTTGGTGTTGGTAACCGCAAATCAGCCAGAGAAATCCTTAGTCGCAAGCCTTTCCGACTTACGTTCTGGATGCAACTGGTTGCCACGTAAGCCTGAGTGGGGCATAATGGCAGGATCTGCTTGCCCTCCTCAGGTGTGACACAGTGCATGAGAACTCCGGATTGCACTTGACGATATAGGTCTTCTCTGACTTGGTAAAGCCGAACAAGGTACCCGAACTTGCATTGCAGAGGGTCTCGGCTGGCGACCCTCATGGGGCGTACCCTATCCAACAGAATTATTAGCCAAGCTAGGCACGAACCTTGCATTAGCATAGGATTCGAACTAGCGACCGCTCATGGGGCGTATCCAACCTGACAGAACGTGACCAAATAAGGTACCCGAACCTAGCATTGAGCGTAGGATTCGGCTGAGCGACCCTCATGGGGCGTACCCTATTTAGCCGAGTTAACAGCCCGACTGCGCCGGGGGCCGATTGTTAGCTCCCATGTGAGCGCATCGGGGAAAGATGACGTCCCGACTGGCGCAACGTACTCGGGAAGTAGCCTATGGAGATCCCGAGTGTAGTTCGGCAGACTTGTCCAGCCCCGGAGCGTAGGAGATAGGCGTCGAAGCCCTGAGTTCCATGTACGATATCGGAGCTGGGCCTGCAATATAAAATATCCGGATGAGTAGCAGCTGATGATGGAAAATAATCACCCGATAAAATGTATTACAATGTATGTAAATACGTTCTTCCTCTTTTTGATATTAATTCCGTGAGTAGTTGACCCCTTACGTCTTTAAGCACAGCTGCCCGACTAGTCAGTAGCCCCCTAGCGTCGGGAGTTGGCTCGTGCTCTTTCCCAGGCACGGTTTTGGTGACTTGGTTTGTCTTACATGACAGGTTTCACGGATCGAATTTATGCTACTCGAGACTTTTATATTCATTTAAGAGCAAAACGAAAAAGTACATGCGCAGCTTGCTACACTATTAGTGTAAGTGATGCTCGGGCAACTCCAGCGCCCTTGGGTAAGCGCGGCCGCACACGTGAGGAGAGTGGGATGTTTACTCTAGAGAATACCGCGAGGCATCTTAGTGTCGCTCGATCATTTGGCGTGGGGCGCAATGCCATCCTCGTCGTTTGAGCTTGTGAGCCCCTGCCTGTACTGTCGAGCATGCTCAACCATTCGGTGTTCTGATATCTTCAGTTGTTGAAGGTCGAAGCCGCCCAAACGGGTTGTACCGACTACCCAAATTATTATGCCGTATGCTGCGACTACGCCGTTCTAGCGGATATCCCAGCTGTATGTCTTGGAACGCCTATAGGGTCAAGACCCTTTCACGTGCGACTGTCGTGGCCCCGTTTCCTCTGTACTTTCCAGCGTTCTCCGTGATTCGTGTGTCTTATCAGTGGTCTCGAACCGGCAATCAGCGGGCCTAGTGCTGCATGCTCCAGCAGAACCGCAGTCGGCCCGGCAAGATGGGCGTTCCGTACTTTTTTGCATGGTCGTACACCCAGTCTATAGGGACATCTTGAAAAATGTTGGGTGAGTGGCCTTTCTTCCGAACGTGAATCTTTGTCGATAGAGCCGAGTGGAGGGATGCTCTCTTGATTCCCTGTTTCCGGACAGACCCACGCCACCGGCGGCTCGTCCCAGTCGATGTTATTGCACCTCATTCCTTAGCACGTTGGCCACATCGAGTCTCTGTCTTCTCCAGAACCTCTGATGAAGTCACGAAAGAGACTCTGCTTCTTCATTTGTTGATGCAACTCACCCTGAAGCGTAATCCTCCTCGAAGATGCCTCTCGTATGTTCCCTGGAAGGTTGGGACGATCGAGCTGTGGTAGTCCGGGCAGCTTTCTCGCCCATGGCACGCAAGTCGCTCGATGCTTTTTATTGCCGGTTGGGCGAAGTCCCCAGGCTTCGGTGCCCCGCCCGTAACTAGCCTCCATTTCCTCTGGCATGCCACAAGAAGTCGCATAAAGCGAGACTCGGTAAATCGCGTCTTAAAGCCGATTAACTTTCCTGACATACCATGTGCGCCACACCGACCTAGCCAGATCGGAATCGCCAGAGTGATTGAGACCGATTGAGCCAGGATCCCGAGCGAGTTTAGTCTTGCATCGTATTCAGTTGATGCGCCTGTAGGCGTGAAAAGGCTTGACGGCAGCTCGTCGAGGGAACTTGGGTAGCACCGTACCTTGCTGGAGATGACCGGCCGGCCATACTCTGCGGGTCGTCTTATGAGGACTCCGACCTCGGACGTACCGCGTCGAAGACGTCGTATGTGAGGCCGAATCTGCGGCTCGCGTTCTCGTCTTCCAGTTGGCGCTTGCTCCGGGTGCTCTCTGCGCTCGTTATGTGCTCGGGCCGATCGTCCGGCACGCCTTCCAGATTTCAAGTGTCCTTGTCGTGCAAGAGGTCCAGGCGCGAGGCAACGTCTTCTGAGAAGTGCCCGGAGGCGATCGGCCGGCACGGTGCGTTCTCGCGTTGGCCAGGCTTGTGTAGTGGTTTTGGCTGGCATCCGCTCGACGGCGCGGCGGTCGAAAACCTAGTGAAGCCTCCTGGCTTCGACTACGCAGTGCTCCGACTCAGAGAGACACCGAGAGGAGCCACGACAAAACACGCACCCGTGCCCCGCGGGACTGGCGCATTGCTAGGGGCAATGAGACTGCCGCTGGGCGAAGACCCCCGCCAAGGCCTGCCTCATTTCGACTGGGGTGCCGCTCAAGTCGACGAGAGGTGCATCAAGTAACCGCTGTTGTGCGGCCACCGCGAAGACCTCGGAGCGTAGCGACTCCTTGAGTGGCCTAAACATACGAGTTCCTACGGTCCCAGCAGGTCAACCATGCGCCTCAATTCACTATCCTCTGCGATCTACGGAGAACGTCATCCTGGTGATCAGGCGATCTAAAACCCCACCTGGACCGAATGAAATCAGTATGGGTTAACGGGCTGCCCGCACGTTCCTGCGCATGTGCGGTGACGACGACATTCGTGCGTCAGCGACCCGTAAGTTGTTTCGGAGGGTTTAGTCGACCTGAGCGGTTCGCCCAAGACACCTGCCGCCCCGCCGCTTAGGCGTCGTTGTGGCCCGCCTGCAGCGGGACGTCTTATTATCTGTCTCCTGTTGTTCTCGCGAGAGCCACGTGGAGCCTTCCTCCTCCATTGTAGATGTATTCGCGTGTCGGGATTCCTGAGTAGAGTAGAGCCTTTGAGATGCCGGTAGGCACAGAGGGTCTTCGCCTCCGTGCGGGGAGATGCCAAGTCCTCTGCCCAGACAAGGCTGGATACATACGCGACTATGGACGTCTCCCGGAACTCTGGACTGCGCGAGTCCGATGTTCCGACTCGAGAGTGCTGTCGGAATAGTATGGCGGTGATGTACCATAGCGTCCCAACCGTCCCACCTAGATCGATCTCAAGCGGCTTCGGAGCAGCATCCCGGTTCGCGAATCCCAGGCGATCCCCAAATATCCCTGCAAACGATCGGATGTCAGCACTTGTACACTATCCAGACCGGCGTCGCCGCAGTCCCGAACCGGGAAGTGACGACTTCATTTCTTCTCGTCCGATCTCGCTGGCTCAGAACGAGTCCGAGTCGAACACTGGAAGAAAAGTGTCCCGGACTCGGCGATATTGGAGATCGCGCAGCAGTCGTCGAAGATCTGCCGCCAGCTCAGCTGGAGCCCCGACACTGCAGGCCCTCGGAGGGCTCGCCTGGTTCCTCGGGCCACGGGTTGATTTCGGGTCTGGCTCCACCAGTCGCGCTGGAAGCGCGGGCGGTTTTGAGATATGCCCAATGGCGATCTGCACCTGTACGTCAAGGGGCGCACGAAGTCAAGGCATCCATCGCAAATGTCCGGATTTATCTCCGGGGGAGTTTGCCAGCACCTCGCCACCTTACGTTCGCTCGGATCCAGGTCTGAGCTGTGGTAGATGTAGATCGCGCGCGAAGCCCCGTACCTGGGCGCGCAACTATCATGTTTTACACGGCAATAATATACGGGGCTAGTCGGTGGATGGAAACTGGTGGATTGCAAAGAAAACAGGAAGATTTATACTGCGTTAGGCCCTCGAGTGAGGTAATACCCTACGGGTCCAGTTTGTGATGATATTCCTTTTGGGATATATGGTGGTGGTTTGATGACTTGTGTCACTCCTGATATTATGAGTGCTCTCTGCCTCATGGGGCGCCCTGCCTCCCCTTATATACTGAGGGGACAGGGTAAAGGTGGGAGCCCGCAGTCGGATTACGACAGGAGACTTCCCCTTAGAGATTAACGCACGACTAGACTGATATTCCTTTCTCATACAATTGCGAGTCTGCGATCTAGCTATATCCTCTAATTACAAGGCAGGCCCATCCTCTACTCGAGTGGGCCCATATTCTTGTCATGAAGACCGGGCCCATGGCACCCACAGTTGCATCAAAAGGCAAGAACGAGTTCTTCGTGGACTTCTTCAAGAGGTTCTCTGAGGAAGAAATCGATCCCAAACATCAAGGGATGAGTCGTTCATCGCCGTCTTTCGAAAAGGAGTCAAAGGGCACCTCGCTTCCTCCTGACAATTCACACGAAACTCCCAACTCTGTTCAAGGCTCTATCGACATGGCGAACAATTACGCCGATCAGCCCACGCTGTTGCTGAGGCCCTTGAAGATAAAAAAAGGCAATCCTGACAGTAAGAACGGGAGCACCAACGACGCGGTCCCGACTAAAGCCGGGGAACGCATACGCAAGGTCAGACGGGCTTCTTGTGGCAGTCGGTCACAATCGTTTTCGACTCTTCAACAACTGAAGATTATCAGACAACAAGTGACATAGCTCGGGGCTCACACGACAACAGAAGATGGATCCCACTCCGAAATATCCGAACAGCATGAAGTCGCTTTCCCCATTCCCCCCAGTGTGATAAATATTTCCTTCACTCGGCCTTGCCAATGCCGCTTACACTAATAGGCCCAGTCCGGATACGCGTGACAGAATCAGGGCTACGAGCTATCTCCTACGCTCGGGGGCTTTGACAAGTCTGCCGAAAAACACTCGGGATGCTCCATGAGGAAGCACGTTTACTTTAGACCGGCTCCTCCTCAGTACTTCGCGCGCGTACACGCTCGGGACTGCATCCTCTCGCCTGGACTATAAATCCATGTGAGCTGAAAACCGACTTTCGGCTCTAGTGGCGGAGCTCGGTATGCTATCACTCGTTGTGGGTGAGGTGACCAACCCTCATGCCCGGACTCGTCGTCAAGCCGACCGAGTGCCGTATGTAATTGCCCTAAGTTCGGGGTACCTTATGTTAAAGGTGTCAAGCAACCTGGTCAAGCTGTGTGACCCCCATGAGGGTCGCTAGCCCCGACTCCGCGTAACCTCGGTGGTCGGGTGGCCGGATCCAGCCTAATGACATCTGTTCGCCCGTACCTCGCTTTGCGGCCCGGCGTCGTATACGGTCTTTTGCTGGGCTAAAGGGTTTAATGCACCTCCCAGCCAAAATGACGGTACACTAGCTTCAATTCCTATGACTAACTCTGCCAAGTTTCGGGTACTCAGCGTCGGCTCTCCTGATCAGAGAAGGACTTACATCGTCAAAGCGATTCGGATTAGTCCCGCACTGCGTCACGACCTGAGCGAAGGCAACAGATCGCTACCCTTATCCATACACAACTTAGCTCGGCACCTCGCGCTCATGCCAACCCGACGGGTCCATGCATCTAGACCCATCCCATCAGGTCAGAAAGGCTTGCAGATAAGGATTTCTCTGGCTGATTCCGGATTTTATCAAACAACATAGATTAAATCTCATCCTGACATGCGTACTGTATGGGGTGAATGTTTATAGAGGCCTACAGTTGGGTGGGGTCGGTGTTGATGACGCGCACCAAATTACTTCCGGCCGCGGCTTAGACATGGGCCACCCAAGACATGATTCCTACAGTAGCCCCATCCGCGATACCATGTGGGCCACCGCAGCTGAGTTGAAATTATAGCAGCTGGTGCATAGCACATACAAAGAACCCAATGAGAACAAACAAGATGCAAATGCTTCACCCAGTGACGAGCACCTTACTGTAGAACATTTATTGTTTGAAGCTGATTCTGACCCACCAGCCGAGAAGAATCATTACTCCTTATAAGGACTCAAACAGACTGGTCTGCCATTAAATTTGAGACAATGACACAACCAGGTATCTTTCGTCGTACTAACCGTGACCCGAGATGGATTATTTTGCACAGTAGAGAGTCATATTATTCCACAGTGTATCGGCTACTGCTTGGCCCCAGTTCCATGAGCACATTATCCAGCCGATCATGACGCTGAAGAGAACTTTTGAGTAGTACATACTCAGGAGAGGACCATAAACCTTGCTTTTCCGCTACTACGCGGATGAGTCTAACTCTGGTGAGGACGCCACTGCGGACAAGACTTAAAACCCCTTAGTCCAGCCATAACACTGAAGCTCGCAGAGTCTTCCTGAGATAGAAAGTCAAAGTAGCATCCTCCACATCAGCCAAGACATAAACACAATTCCGTTAACTGAGCATGAAGTCGAGAATAGCTCCCTTTAGCAGACGAGTAGGTTCCCGGGTGGCATCGGCAACTATTCATGCATTATTCCGTTGACATCTCCGATATCGAAGATTTCTCAATCCACTCGAAAGATCGTCGAGTTGGCCGCCGGAAACGACTGAACCCAGCCCTGTGCAGCGGATATGACCAGATAATAATCTAATCGGGAAGACTTTTCCAGACGGTTAAAGATCTCTTACTTTGTTATGATGTTAACTTGTTCCAAGCACAACAAGGCTCGCGGGCTACACCGTAATAGGTGGCGCCTATTCGAGCCAGCCACGTTATTCAGTACTCAAACAAGAGCCCATCTCATAGGGCCTCCTCTACCAGCTGATAGAAGCAGGATTCGGAGAAGAAGCCTCGACAAAGAGTACTCGGGAAGCAAGACTCGGAAGACTTCACCGTGGAGGATGAGCACCGCATTCAGCTGTAGACTCAACTATGAAGGTATCAGGGCTACTGTAGGACCGAAGAGCTGGCATGGCCCGCGCAAAAATATGACAGATACTCATGACCAAGCATTATGTCGACTCCGGATTAAGAAGATAGAGGCTCTAACCATTGGAAATTTATGCATATGTTTTCCGTCACTTTTATTTGTTGGTAACCCTCACAGGCCAGACCTCCTGCACCTTGTAACCAATAGAGGTAATATTAGGAATATCAGTGCCTACTTATCGGGTCATGGATATCTCTAAGAGATAGCCCTTTGCCAAATCCATGCGTGGAACTCCGTACTCTGTAACCACCCCCTCCATAAAAGCCCCTCCGCCAGAAATAATAAGTAAGTGGAGCATGGCGCGCCCCTGAGGCGGCAAATGATAGGACTACCTAAGAAGCATTCCGACACCATTTACGGATTCATTCAGCCCATCGACCCACTACACGCATTGTACTCCAAGAAATATCAAATAGGATATAAACTTGGCGACGGGTAAGAAGGAGATATCGAGCTCAAACAACTTCGCAGCCGCATGATAAAACCAAGTAAAATAAACCATCTGCCATGAATCGATCTTTTGCAATTCACACCACCCCGAGTCCAATCCGTGCCCGAGCTAATGCCCCCATAGAATTATATTGCCTCCGCTGTTATGTCACTCTGACAGCATTAGCTTACACCACGCTTAACGGGCCACGCGTTGCCCGGTCAAACTCAAGGACCACCGGTCGAGCGGGATCCAAACACTTTCACATCCGCAGAACCACAGTGTTCATAGCAAGACCCGAATTAAAATTTATTCCTTAATTAGCACGTGACGACTCGAATCACACAAGTAGCGTCTTTTAGCCAATGTTCTTTAGCCGAGATGTGCCAGACGAACAATGCGGGTGCGAGCAGGGACTAATTTGTTGAATAGATATATCCGTCTGATCAGGACCGGGTGTACAACTTTACCCACAAGACAACTACGTGCTCGTCAAACCCTAACATCTGTCGCGGAAATAAGACGCAGTAAGATGAAATGTGGCTTTGGGATGCAATTGGTCGTATTTCCCTTTGCTGTGCACCATCGACAATCCCCGTCAAAAGGAAGGCTCAAGATGAACTCTCTAACACGCCCATCCACAGCTTACCTTCCTATATTTCAGCCACACCGACGACGATGTTAAGGTTGCATCTGGCGACAGCAGCCATAATTGGCAGCTACCCCCTTGGCCCGGTGAATCGAAAGGTATCAACCCTACCCCGGGCCGACCCAATCCATCCGCGGGCACCGCCGCCCTTCTCCGAGGCTGCCATGGAGAGGAGAAAGAAATAGGCTTAAGCGCAGAGCTCTAGTTCCTCATAGAAGTCAGCTTGTGGAAAGTGACCGAAGCGGAGGTAGTTGCCCAATGGTTTCCGCGAACGGTCTTAATTGCCATGTTTACGGTGGGGACCAAGGTAAAACCATACACCACAGCCCACCATTTATGCCAGAGCTGCAAATTTTCAGAAAGTATGTTACACATTCAGACCAATATGCAAGTTCCATTCATTCCCAGAACAGTTGGAGGGTCGAATTCAATATAAAAGAGAATTGATATATAAAATATCCCAGGAAGAATTTGATGTAAATGTTTCTAAGATCCTGGCTGAAGTAAAATCCTAATTCTCTAGCCAAGTCTTGATCATGAGACGCTAAGCTTGTCAAAAATATCACCAAGTTATCAAGGAATTGATAACAAATAACAGTGTCTCGAGAAGGATAGTAATAATCCAGTGAGTTCCATTAATTGCCAAATACAGTTTGCAATTTATTCTATAAATCATAAACCAATATTTGGGCAATAAAGTAAGTAAACAATGGTCTCAAGAATGAATTGATTGGACGTTGCACTTGCGAGGAACCAAAGCCATGCTGCCGGACGTGGCGATGTGCTCCTTCCAAACTCTTCCGGTTAGGAACTTAACGCGGTCCTCCGAAAATGTTGATTAACCGACACACGCAAAATGATAAAAAAATGCCTATGAAAACTCCAAATCAATATATATACACAAGTATAATACAAAACAAGTAGATATATATTTTATATGAATCTAGGAAGAAAAGAAGAACGTCAATCGGATTCGGATGGAATAAGAGTATGGTACCTAGAACTATTCGAATTCAGACAGACCTTGGAAGCCAAAGATAATTCACCAACTAGTTGAATACCTTCATCCTGAAATTATCATTGGGAGATTTAAAAAAATATTTAGCGATAGTGTATGCAATTTGATTGAGGTCCATACAGGAGGTGTATTCACACAGTATACTTGGTTATGGATTACTGAGGATATTAAGGTATAGTATAATTTCTGTGAGTACACGACGAGTTATTATATAATTTTGATAGGTGTGCCGCCCTATGTTAACAGGAAAATATCATTTCGCATACTGAATCTGTTTGATATCCGATGACGAGCAAAGTGCGATACAATCATGTGGCACCGAAAGTGAGTGCGATGGAGGCTTAGATCGATGACGCGAATTGGTTAATATGGTAGCCAGATTGAAGTGGTTATGTTAAGGAATTAGTTATAATAATATGGCTTGTCGAAATTAAACGATGTGGTGGTTGGATTCGTGAGGCAAGACCCAAATTGGATCTCGATATAGATACAGATCGGGATCATGAATCGGCGAGTATCGTAATCCGAAGATCAACGGTTTCATCGTAAAAGAATTGGAATGGCTTGACCAATATACGCAGGATCACAGTCGACAGACGAAGAGGGGCAAGCACGCTGGTCCAATGAACAACCTATTGCAACGTCGATAAGGTGGCCCAACGCTGAGTTCGTCCTGAGGACCATCCAACTGCCGGATCAGGAGAACACTTTCTTCCGCTCAGCGGGGAGACGAGAGCAAGCAGAATCCATCCTGGCTGGCTGAGA
>RYFJ01003852.1:0-61927 GCA_003991445.1 Oryza meyeriana var. granulata
TCATTAGGAACGTGGCAACATTATTTATGGCCTAAGGAATTTGTTATTGTCACTCTGATCATGAAGCCTTAAAACATTAGAAGTCAAAAACAAACTGCATCGTAGAAGCATGCTAAGTGGGTTGAATTTGATTGGAATCTTTTCCTTATTGTTATTCAAACACAAGAAGAAAATGGAAGGATAAACAATTATTGTGGATGCTTGTCGTAGCATATGCTATGCTGTCCCAACTGATTGTCGTATTTTTGGCGTTTGAAACAATTAAAGAACAGTATTCTAATGATGATGAATTTAAATGTGAATGGAGAATTGTAAAGGAGGACGTACATGGAATAAATATGTATACATGATGGATAATTTGTTTCGCGCTAAACCGCCTGTGCATTCCAGTTTGGTGACCGTTCGTCTTTTATTGTTGCAGGAGGCACATGGAGGAGGATTGATGGGGCCATTTTGGTGGCAAAGAAGACGGAGGAGGTGCTGACCACCACTTCTTTTGGCCAGGATGCGACGAGACATTGTAGAACGGTTCGTGGCTCGGTGCGCCACGTGTCAAAAGGCTAAGTCAAAAACGGTTGACCCACGCATGTTTGTACATGCCTCTCCTGTTCCTTCTACTCCTTGGACTGAGTATATCTATGGACTTTGTTCTTGATTGCCCAAGGACTAAGAGAGGGGGAGGGATAGTATTTTTCGTGGTGGATTTGATCGTTTCCTAAGATGGCATATTTTATTCCTTGTCATAAAAGCGATGATGCTGTTCATGTTGCTGACCCTATCTTCAAGAAATCGTTCGTTTGCATGGTATGCCGTCTACTATTGTTTTCAGATCGGATGCCAAATTCTGAGTCATTTTAGGCGCACTTTGTGGAAATAAATTGGGAACAAAGTTGCTGTTTCTACAACTTGTGATCCCCAAACCGATGGACAAACTGAGTAGTGAATCGCACCTTCGTCCACCAAAATGTTGAGAGCAATCTGAAAGTGCATTGGAAGGTGGGAAGAGTGTTTGCCGCATGTGGAGTTTGCATATAATAGGGCGAACACTCCACCACCAGGTAAGTCCATTCCAGGTAGTGTATGGATTTAACCCCGTGCTCCTATTGATCTTTTGCTTTACCTACCACCTAGAGAACACGATAATGATGCTAAAGAGCGCGCTGAAGTTTTATTCTTAAATTGCATGAAAAACCACGAAGGCAAATATTTGAAAAGATGAATGAAAAGTATAGAATTTGATTTAGTGAAGATAGAAAGGAAGTTTAAACTTGAACCGGGTGATTTTGGTTTGGTTGCACTTGAGAAAAGATAGATTTCCAGAGTTGCGTAAATCTAAATTAATGCCAAGAGCTGCTGGTCCCTTTTAAGATTAATTGAGAAAATAAATGACAAATGCATATAAACTTGAGTTGCCACCCGAGTTCGGTTAGTCCTACATTTAACATTGGCAGATTTGAAGCCATACTTGGAGAAGAGGATGAGCTTGAGTCGAGGAGCGACTCCATTTCAAGAGGGGGAGGATGATGAGGACATCACTCCTTTGGATGCACCCGCTGATCCTCCAACCGTGAAAATGCAAGGTCCCAATGACCCGAGCTCGAATGCTACGACAATTAAATCTAGAGGTGAGCTCGTTCTTAAGCGATGCCTTTTCACAGTTTTGAGAATAGATTGCTACCTAATGATGTTATTTTGCTTCTGTAGAAACATTGGAGAGGATCATGAAACAAACTTGAGAAGGTGTGGAGGCGGAGAAGACCAGCAAGGACACCCAGACAAGCCGGAGGCCCAGTCCAACTCGAGTTCGAGCTGCTCGGAACTTCAGAACAGCCTGCAGTAAAACGGACGCCCAGGACGCATACGGAACTCCGTTTTCAACGATCCACATATGCATGGAAAGATAATTTTGTAAGCTAACCAATGGCTTTGGTTTGACGTCCAAATTCCACCGGAGTCAACGGAAATCGTCGAAACAAGTCAGCGTCCAGAATCCTGCCAGGGTACCGTACTTTTGGCCCGTTGGGCCGTGTATCATCTCTAGAGCCTGTTAGAGGGTGCATCCAGGGGTGTAACGACCCTTACACTATATATTCAGTAGCCGCCACCCAACGTTAGGTTTGGGTTTTGCTTTAATCAATCTGTATTAGAACAGTCCCGTCATCGGTGTGTGAAACCCCAACTTCGAGTGCTTAATCATTCATCTGCAATTGTCACTTTAATTGAGTTGCGTACTTTCGTCTTGCTTTGTTCTTCATTTCGCAGCAGGATTAGCCTTCTTGGCGAGTCAACCGGATTTGTGACACGGTTGATATACCAGAGGAATCGTAGATGCTTAAGGTTGCAGGAAATCGGATCTTCTGATCTGAAGCCGGATCGGTGTGTCGCGTTCCACCAAAAACGAAAGCTATCTATCTGACGGAAGATTGGGAACCCCGTACCTCATCAGATGGCAAAGGCAATAAATCAATAGGAGCACAAGGCACTAAACCGTAAACAATCTCAAATGGGCACATCTTTGTAGAAGAATGCAACGAGCAATTATAAGCAAATTCAATATGAGGAAGGCATTCTTCCCACATTTTAATGTTCTTCTTCAAAACAGCCCTTAACATAGTGGACAAAGTTCTATTCACAACTTTAGTTTGACCATCAGTTTGGGGATGACAAGTAGTAGTGTCGATGTTTTACACTGGCAATATGAATATGGGGCTACTCGGTGGATGAAACTCGAAGTGATTGCAAAGGAACAAGGAGAGGTGTCGATGTTTTACACCGGCAATATAACTATAGGGCTACTCGGCAAGGGGAAACTCGGTGGATTGCAAAGAAACCCAAGGAGATTTTATACTGGTTCAGGCCCTCGAGGTGAGGTAATACCCTACGTCCAGTTATGGTGGTATTCCTTTGAGGATTGGTATCAATCAATGATCTCATGCCCTCAGGGGGCGCCCTGCCTCCCCTTATACTGGGGATGGGGGGTACTAGTAGGAATCTCAGCCGGATACAGCCAAGGATTTCCTTCTTAGAAATACATCTTACCGGCTAAGATTGTATAATTCCTTTCTGTACAAGACAAAAATCTACTCGGGTGCTTATTATATCTCTAAGTACAAGACTCAGCCCATCCGCTTCTATCTGCGTGGCCCATATGCTTGTGATGAGGTACCTGGGGCCCATGGCCTCCACAGTAGCCCCTAAGACCTTCATAGTTGAATCACAGCTGATGCCGAGTGCTCATCCTCCACGGTGAAGACTACCCGAGCCGCATCGCTTCCCGAGTACTCTTTGTCTGAGTAGTCTTCTTCCGAGTCCTACTTCATGTTAGTTGGCAGCGAGGCTATGAAGGGCTTCATGTTGATGTATGAATAGTGTGCGCCGAATAGGCGCACCTATTAGGTGTAGCCCCGACTTTGTGCTTAATTGTGAAAGACAATTAAACATAAAGTCACAAAGATCTTTAACCTTTATAGTCTTTCCCGAGTAGTATACTACTGGTATATGAGACTCTTCGGTATCATGTTAACCGGAATATGATTTATAGTCTTGCCGAGTAGCATGCTACTCATATATAAGACTCTTTAGCTTCATGTCAGCCAAAAAGGGGGGTTTATAGTCGTTCCCGTGTGGCGTCCCACTCGGAAGTTAGACTCCTCAGCATCATGTTAGCTGAAAAAACATTTATAGCCTTTCCCGAGTAGTGCACTACTAGAAAGTTAGACTTTTCAGCGTCATGTTGGCTGGAATAATGTCGCTCATGGCAACTGTTGGCCAAGCATGTAGGCCGAGTACCACTTTATGAAAATAAATCCATTTGCGTGGTCAGTGTAGTCGAGAAAGGATACCTGCATCCCCAATTTTAATGAAGACTAGCTCGTGATCCTTATAAGGATATATCCTCGATACCTAGTGGATAAAACAGATATCCAAACATATATGTTTAGCAATTAGGCCTTCATGAAGCATATCCGTTTACCTCATTGGTTCCTATTAGTAGCACATGTACTGTGATTTTAACATAGCCAGCGTACGGACCATATTGAACGTGCTACTGTAGAAACTTATATCTTAGTGGCCCAATACCGACTGTGTAGGCCCAAGCCCATTAGTCGGCATAGGCTCTATAAAGGCTGGGGAGAGAGAAAAGATTCCTCTATCTTCCCCAAGCGACCAATCGTTTCATCTTCCCAGCTCCGCGCCGAAATTTCGCCTCCCTCTCCACTAGGGTTTGGCATTGTTTGCTCCTCCCCAACAAAGCTCGAGCGATTCCGCCTTCCCTTGTCTATTCCAAGCCCCGACCACATTTCCCCCCAAATTTCCTCGTCCCCTCGACCATTGCCGAAGGTTCCAGATTTCGCCAGGGCATCGGACAAGGGGTGGCCGACCTTGGATTGCGGCTAGTGGAAGCTGGAGAAGTCACTGTGGCTGCAATGCCACGATATAATCCGCTGGTGTCCGGCTGAGGGTGAGTCGGTTCCAAATCCCCAAGCCAGCGAAACTGTCGTTGTTGCCTCTTTCTTTGACTGGGGTTTGTTTCTTCCGTCCTCTGCATTCCTCCGCCGTCTTCTTAGTTTCTACGGATTGGAGTTGGTGAATCTGAATCCCAACTCAATCCTACAAATCTCTATCTTTGTGACTCTTTGCGAGTGCTATCTGGGTGTAGAGCCCCACTTTAATTTCTTCAGGCACTTGTTCCACATTAAGCCCCAACCCTCCAAGAATAGGGTCCAGGTGATTGGGGGGCTGGTCTTCAGTTGAGGAGTGAGATGAAGAAAACATATATCGATCTTCCTTTGAAATCCTCTCTGAAAGGTTGGCATAAGGAGTGGTTCTACTATTCTGATCTGGAACCCTCCCTGCCTCCATTCACCGGAAAGCCCCCGGCGGTCTTGCCCGGTTGGTCGTCGGATCCAACCTTCGAAGAGATGGGCCAAGTACATCAGCTGCTGGCGAAGTTGGAGAAATTCAAGTCAGCCGGCCTGACTAGCCCCTGGGTCGCTAAGCGCTTCCTGACCCGGCGCAACCAACTGTTGAAGCTGAGGAGCGCGTTCTGCTGGGATTACCAAGGGAAAAATGACCCCGACCAAGAGAGCAAAGAGGTGGCCGACGAGCAAAAAGTGACCGTGAAACATGTTTCGTTATATTCTCCAACAAGGGTGATTGAGACTGAGGACAAAAGCGCTCCATCGATGGCTGCTATAACTGAAACCGGCCTCGTCCGGGTAACCTCTAATCTTCTTCTGTGATGAATGCTTGTAACATATGTATCCATAATTGTCTTGCATAGTGTGATGTGTACTGTTTGAATCATTTGGAGTGGTGTGAGGAGTTTGAGATGACTCCTTATCCTCTTTATCAGCCACAAAAAACTCGAAGAAGAGGCCAAGAAGTCCTTCTGCCGCCAGCCCGACTCCGAGAAACCAGGAAGAAACCAATTGTAGACCGGGCAAGGAGAAGTTGTGAGGCCCGAGTGCCGCAGCCGGGAGCTTAAGGATAAGGGGACCCCGCCAGCACAGCACCTAGGCCTTCGAGTCCCCGACTGGGACCAGCGCAGTCAAGCTCAACAACATCGAGCCCAACCCAAGTGCAGCCGAGTACAAGGTCGACACCAGCGCCGCCGAGTACCCGAGCATCCCAGCTGACCGGACCACGACGGGGCCAACCAGGACAGAAATGCCCGCCAACCAGGACGGAAATGCCACGCTGCGGACTGTTGCGCCCTCAGCCCGACAGCAGCAGCCCTCTAGTGCCGCCTCAACTCTCCTGGACAGAAGCTCAAGTTCTCCAAGAGGTAGGGCCCGTTCTGTGTCTTTTAAAAATCAGTTCAGCGTTGTAGCTGCCTTGATGCTTGACTGTTATGCAGAAAGCGGGTCAACATCAATCCCAAGGAAGTCACGCTGACTGCCCCTGCTGTCGACCCTGTCCTAGCTGATCTAGAGCTAGCGAGCACGCCTACTGAGCCGGCAGCGGGCCCAGTCGCAGAGGCTGAGACCGTCTGATGAGGACATCATGTCTTTAGATACACACTTACAACCTCTTCATGGTGAACAAGATGTGCAACTGATCCAAGGACCAATTACTTGCGCACGTGGCTGTCAACTTAATCGCCAGGTGAATGCGTTCCTAAGCTTACATGAGAATATTTCTATGAATGGCATGCTATATAATTCTTGTGATGATTTTATTGTTCTTAGGAACCAGGGAGAAGACCATGAAGAATAGCTCAAGACACCACATATTGAAGTGGAGACAACAAGTGCAAGTAAACTCCTATTCCCGAGACTCATTCAGTTTCGGGCTGGAGACAGTGTCAATTTCAAACGGCCATAACTTTTGATCCAGAAGGAGTTACAGGGCCTACAAGTACTTGCTAGAAAGTTTATGAAGTCTACTTTCAGATGGTTTTGGTTTCATATCAAAATTCCTCCTGAGCTATCCAAAATCATCAAAATAAGACATATACCTCTTCCAGTCCGAGTCTGTTTTGGGCTTTGGGCCTTGTAATTGTGTCGTGGGCTAAACCTATGAGGAGTGCGCCCCTCACAGGGCAAACCCTCATCCTAGGATGTCCTAACTCGTATATATTCCATAGCCGCCACTGTTTAAGTTAGGTTTTGCTTAGATTATTCTGTCCTTGAACAGTTTCGCCGTTTATCGGTTTGTGAGACCCCAACTCGAGAGTATAATCATTCATCTGCAATTGAGTTGCAATCTTTCTTGTTCTTGCTTGTGTTCTTCGATTCGCATGCAGGAATTAGCCTTCTGTGGCCAAGGTCAACCGGGCAGCGCATGGTGATAACTAGAGGAGACATGGTGCTGCGATTGTAGGAGTTCAGGTCTTGGTGATCAAAAAATCCGGATCGTGAGTGTCGATTCTCCACCAAATCGATAGTTATCTTTACCAAACGGAAGATCGGGCACCCCGTTGCCATCAAATGGTATCAGAGCGAAGGTTGCCCGTTAGGTATTATTCTGTTCCGTCCTGTTTCAATTTTTGTTTCTTATGACCTAGTGTAACGACCCGTTTCCTTTTTCCCTGTTGAAAACTTGTTTTCGGGATCTTAATCCTTTCCTATCCTATCAGCTGTGCCTCCGTTTTCCCTCTCCCCGGCCAGCCGACTACCTTCTCCCTTGAGCCGAGTAGATTGCTACTCAGTCCTTGTATCCTGCCCTTTCCTTTGTTTTACTCGGACCTCCTTGCTGCCGACTAAGCCTGTGAAGTGGCCGACTACCTTGTTATTTTACCTGTTGTTTCATCGTCTCACCGAGTTGCGCCCGCCCGTTGGACGCCGACTACCGAAGTAGAGAAGAATCAGTCTTCACCTACCCGCAGCACCGCTTGGACCGATGGACAATAACCCGCTGCATCGCTTGGACTAGTGGTCAGTCCGAAACCCTGTCAGTGAGACTTCTCCAACCTGTCCTAGCGACAACCTTAATGTCTCATCGCCGCTACAGTGCCGACCAACTCCACTGACCACGCCGGACTCCGAAGTCAATCCCTGCGTGGATATCAAATCCTTTGTTAGTTCATCTTGACTTTTTCTCCCTACCCGTTGCCCAGCCCCTACCGTGCTTCAACTTTGCACGTCGGCTATATGTATATATATGGCCTACCGTGCCTCCTCTTTCTCTTGTTTTGCAACCGGCCAGCTCTGCTAAGTTCTCATTCTCCTCTCAAGCTTTGGAGCTCTATCGCCCGGTTCGCAAGCCTGGTTCAGCCGACTACTTCGTTGATCCTTTTTCTTGGTGTTTTGCCCCTCCTGCTTATCAGTGTTTCCTTTCTGCTTGTTCAGAGCCTGAACCGGTGGACGATCCCGAAGCCATCTTCGTCGAGGAAGATCCTTCCTTGGAACAAGCAAGCCTCTTTGATCATATTGTTTCCCATATATGCAAAACTATGTTGGTTGTAAAATATGCATGCTTAGTTCACACTTTAAACTGATTGGCCTCGGTTTGCAAGCGCAACCGATGGACCTACCTAGTAGTAGCACTTATTTTGGTAGGATGTTGATGTATCCCCTTGGTAGCCCCGCAAATGGCACGCTGGCATCCTATCTACGGATTCGATGGCCGAGTAGAATGGCTTAGCCCTGCAATGTTGTATTGTCGTTGGGAAAACGATGGTCTTTACTAAACTGCTTGAAAAACCCGATACTTTGCGTATCGGCGTGTTTCTGAAATAAATGAAAGATTTGTGAAAATCTTGATGTACAGAGACAGTGCCTGTGTGGCTTGGCTATGTATTATCATTAAGGACCATTTCCTTTGGGAATTTCATCCGAGCATCTTACAGTACGACCATACAGGCATTGTGGGATGCCCCTGGCCGAGTAAATTGTAGGTTTAGGGAAGTTCAGTGCCGACTGGAGTGGACTCATCTGAGTTGTGGCTCGTGAGCCCTGGTGCTGAAGGTGGTTGTAGCCATTCTGAAGCACTGATCCTGTGTGGATCCTTCGGCTGGCATTGGATAACCCTGGACTGGCTTTGAAAATGGCCTTGTCACGAACTTTCGGGTACAGGCCAGTACTCGGTGTAAGTTTCGTGTCGGATGGGTAAAGCGTACACCCTCTGCAGAGTTTAGCAGAACTGTTCGAACAGTCGTGCCCACGGTTAAGGGCGATGTTAGGTGATTCCCATAGCGTAGATTTGTTTGCCTGTGGTTTGTGAAAAAGTTTGATGGGAATGGAACCATGACCAGAGTTTGCCGAGTAAGCAAACAGAAGGCCTGTGTGGCCAGAAACGGGTCTGTGTGATCCAGGGTGTTAAGCACCATAAGCATGTGTGTGAAAAGTAAACAGGATGAAGATCATGCTCCCGGGTTGTAGCTAGGGCAGCAAAGTTTAAGCCCCCGGGTTGTTGCCAGGGCGGCAGTTAAGTCTTCGGGTTGTAGCCAGAAGATGGTGATGATCATGCTCCCGGGTTGTAGCCAGGGCAGCAATGTTTGAGCCCCCGGGTTGTAGCCAGGGCGGCAGATGAGCTAGCTGGTTGTAGCCAGTGTAGCGGGCATTAAGTGCCATAGCTGAGATTTGGTTGTAGCCGAGTCTCAGGGTCAACGAGTGGTTGTAGCTACTCGGGACACACCGGACCGACAAATGCGAATTAAAAGATGATATCGTTATACTTGATTCATTAAGTGGCAAGTTGTTGAAAAGCAACTTGCGGAATGGATCGAGGCGTGAGCCTCTTTCCGACAACTAAAATTTGGATCTCACTAGCGTTTGCAAAGAAAAGTGTTTCTACAGGCAGTTTTTCGCAAATAAAACCTTTAGCCTCTTTGTCTGACCGACATGGCATCTTTTCCCGGCTTGCTGAGTACGAAAGTACTCACCCTTGTTCATATATATGTCTAGTAGGTTTTGGAGAAGCAGACGAAGACCCGACTGCCGCAGAGTTCCTCCAAGACCAGGCGGACTACGAAGACTTCTGAGGTTTCGAGCCTAGTCCCCAACCGAGCCTGTGGTGTAGCCGAGTTCTTTTGCCCAGTAGTTTTATCCCCCTTTCGCCCTGTCTGTGCTGTTCTCGCTAGTTTACCTGTTGATGCTTTTGTCCATCCAAGGTCTGTCCTGGATGGAATTCCCTTGTAATATATATGTATGTACCCTGTTATGTAATTATTGTAACTCTGGGTTGTATCACTGATGACTGTTGTGCGTACCCGACTACTGATCCTGGGATCGGGTGCTGTATGCACATGGTGGGCTTCCACCGAGTTGGGAGCGCCGCGACAAGAGGTGGTATTAGAGCAAAGGTTGGCCCTAGGAGCGAAACCCTACGCGTGTAGATGTCTTTGAGGATCTTATTTTGAAAACTATACTATTTGCAAAAATCTAGGACTTGTCTGAGTATCTTCTCTGCTTTGTAGATTTTGTAAATGTTTCTAAACTCTTGGTTATCTCCGTACCTTTGGTTCCTGCGCAAGCCCTTAGGTTCCAGTGCCCTATCTATCGTCTTTTCGTTGTGGCTGGGTTCCCGAGTGTGTTCTTTGTTCTGCTGCTTGAATCCATCTTGCTGATCTTGTTGCTCCTTCATCTGTTCCATCGGTTTGGTTGCCGATATCCTTGCTGAGCCTTTCTCCCTTGGTTGCCCTTTTCTAGGACCAGATGGCAGAACGTCAGCACCGTAACGTTCGTGTTCCAGCTCGCCTGGGATTTGAGGACCAAGTTCCAGCCTTCAACAACGTGCTTCCTGCCGCGGATGAGCAAGAAGTGGAGCAGACTCATGATCGGATGTCCGGAAATGGTCATGCAGCCGGCCTTGGTGCCTCTGCCACTACAACAGCGAACCCTGGAGGATTGCCTCAACCTCCTCAGCTTCCGGTGGACCCCCAGCAGCTTATGGCCATCCAGACCCAGATCTTGCAAGGCATTGCTCAGAATCTGGCCGCAATGCAGCCTCTCCTCCATCAAGCTCGACCAGCACAAGCCCATGGCCGCTCCAAGCTTGCCGACTTCATGAGGTCCCGTCCGGCTGAGTTCTCGCAGACTGCTGAGCCAGTAGAGGTGGACGACTGGCTGAAGGATATGGATAGAAAGTTGAATCTAGTGCAGTGCACACCCATGAAGAAAACCCTGTTTGCTGCACATCAACTTCGTGGTCCAGCAGCCGACTGGTGGGAGAACTACTGTGCTGCTCATCAGGATGCCACCAACATCGCCTGGGCCGAGTTTGTTGAAGCCTTTAAGGCTGTACATGTCCCAGAAGGAGTAATAGACATTAAGAGAGAAGAGTTCAACAACCTCAAGCAAGGACATTCCAGCATCAGCGAGTACCTGAGCAGGTTCAACTACCTAGCTCGCTATGCACCCGAGGACGTGAATACGGACAAGAAGAAAATCAGAAGGTTTCTGAAGGGAATGAATGTGGCAATGAAGATCCAGCTTCTTGCCCATGACTTCCCTACTTTCCAGCACATGGTCAACAGAGCCCTAGTGGTTGAAGACGCGAGGAAGGAGATCGAAGTTTTTCGCAAGCGCAAGGCCTCCTAGATGCCGACTCGTAGTGGTCCGAGTTCCAGGCCCAATCACCCTAGTCCTTCCCCCTCAGTTTGCCCCACCCCAGTTTCAGGAGCGGGCGTTTCGCCCGACTGCCTCTCGCCCGGCTTCATCTGTTCAGTCCCGACCCCTCAGTGCAAGTACCGGTGCAAGCCGCCCTACCCCAGCCGGCCTACAGCAGAGGAGTATCCCGAGTGCCCCAGGAAGCCGATGCTACAACTGCAACGAGTTGGGTCACTTTGCCCGTCACTGCCCCCAGAAGCAAGTTCCCGCAGCCTCTAGACGCCCCAACGCCAGTGCTTTAAGAGCCCCTGTGTTCAGTCGAGGACAGCCGACTACACAAGCTAGTGGATCTGCCTCCCGCGCCACGCCTACCTTTGGATGAGGCCGTGTCAACCATATCCAGTCGGAGACAGCCCGAGAAGCTTCAGATGTTGTAATGGGTACGTTTCTTGTCAACTCCATACCTGCAGTTGTTCTGTTTGATTCTGGAGCATCGCATTCCTTTATTTCTCAATCTTTTGTGGATAAGTATGGTTGGGATGTTCAAGGCCTTAGGATACCTATGGTCATACACTCCCCTGGCAAGGAGTTTAGGTCAGACCAATCTTGCCCTGGAGTTAACCTGGTAATTGAAGGAGTTAGTTTCTCAGCCAACCCCATTGTCCTGGAATCACAAGGCTTGGATTTGATTCTAGGCATGGACTGGTTAGCCGAGCACAAAGGCCAAATAGACTATGCAACCAGCACCATAACCCTGTAGTGCCCTTTTGGACAAGAAGTGAAGTTTGCCTCACCTGGAAACCCTAAAAGCCAATCTCTCCTGAGCTCTGTGCAAGTCGTCCCTCTGGAAGAAGTGCCGGTGATCAATGAGTACCCTGATGTCTTTCCAGACAGTCTACCCAGAATGCCCCCTGATAGAGAGATTGAGTTCTCTATAGAGTTACTACCCAGCACAGCACCAATATCCAAGAGACCCTATAGAATGGCGGCTAATGAGTTAGCTGAAGTGAAGAAACAGATAGAACTCGAGGGCCTAGGTTTTGTGCACCCTAGCACATCACCATGGGGAGCTCCAGTGCTCCTAGTGGAAAAGAAGGACAAGACGAAGAGGATGTGCGTAGATTACCGCGCACTGAACGGAGTAACCATCAAGAATAAGTACCCGTTGCCAAGGATAGATGATCTGTTCGACCAGCTACAAGGAGCTAAAGTTTTCTCTAAGGTTGATTTGAGATCAGGATACCATCAGTTGAAGATTAGACCTGAGGATATACCCAAGACAGCTTTCTTGACCCGTTATGGATTATATGAGTATACGGTGATGTCCTTTGGACTCACTAATGCTCCAGCCTTCTTCATGAGCCTTATGAATAAGGTATTCATGGAATATCTCGACAAGTTTGTCGTGGTATTCATGGATATATCCTAATCTTCTCCAAGGACGAGCAAGAACATGTTGGACATTTGAGGATGGTTCTCGGGAAGCTAAGAGAACACTAGTTATTTGCCAAGTACTCGAAGTGTGAGTTTTGGCTAGACCGAGTTGCTTTCCTAGGACACATTGTTACTGCCCAAGGAGTGGAAGTGGACCCAGGCAAAGTAAGAGACGTGCTTTCTTGGAAATCCCCGACTACAGTCACAGAAGTAAGGAGTTTCCTAGGTTTGGCTGGATACTACCGGAGATTCATTGAAGGATTTTCAAGGATTGCCAAACCAATGACAGGCTTACTAAAGAAGGAAAAGAAGTTTGAATGGAATGATGCCTGTGAGAAAAGTTTTCAGGAATTAAGAAAAAGGCTGACTACCCCACCGGTGTTGATCCTTCCGGATATCAAGAAAGACTTTGAGGTATACTGTGATGCATCCCGACTAGGCATAGGCTGTGTGCTTATGCAGAAAGGAAGAGTGGTTGCATATGCCTCAAGACAGTTACGACCTCATGAGAAGAATTACCCTACCCATGACCTAGAGTTGTCAGCAGTAGTGCATGCCTTGAAGATATGGCGACACTACCTGGTTGGAAACCGGTGTGAAGTATACACCGATCATAAGAGCCTGAAGTACATCTTCACTCAGACCGAGCTTAATCTCAGACAAAGACGATGGCTCGAGTTAATTAAGGACTACGACCTTGGAATACATTACCACCCTGGTAAGGCAAATGTGGTTGCGGATGCCTTAAGTTGGAAAATCCATTGTAATGCCATCCTGACCTTGCCCCTTCAACCCGAGTTAAGTCGAGAATTGGAAAAGCTAAGGATAAATATGGTCAAGCCAGGAATGCTGGCGACTTTGCTGATTCAACCTACCCTGGAAGATCAGATCAGCGAAGCTCAAAGGGAAGATGAAAAGATTGTGTCTATTAGAGAAAACATGGCCAAAGGGAAAGCCCCTGAGTATTCCGTTGACAGCAAAGGGACTGTTTGGTTTGTAAAACGCATTTGCGTGCCTGACAGAAAGGAAATCCGAGACTTGATCTTGAGAGAAGCCCATGAAGCCCATGACTTGGGAAAAGCCGAACAAGGTACCCGAACCTTGCATTAGCAGAGGGTTCGGCTGGTGACCCTCATGGGGTGTACCCTATCCAACAGAGTTATAGCCAAGCTAGGCACCCGAATCTTGCATTAGCATAGGATTCGGCTGGCGACCCTCATGGGGCGTACCCAACCTGACAGAGTTGCGGCCAAATAAGGTACCCGAACCTAGCATTAGCGTAGGATTCGGCTGGCGACCCTCATGGGGCGTACCCTACTTAGCCGAGGGGTACACAGCCCCGACTGGCGCCGGGGGCCGATTGTTAGCTCCCATGGAGCGTAGTCGGGGAAGATGACGTCCTGACTGGCGCAAGTACTCGGTAAGTAGCCCTCATGGAGCATCCCGAGTGTATTTCGGCAGACTTGTCCAGCCCCCGAGCGTAGGAGATAGGCTCGAAGCCCTGAGTTCCTGTCACGCATATCCGGAGCTGGGCCTGCAATATAAAAATATCGGATGAGTAGCATCTGATGATGAAAATAACCACCCGAATAAAATGTATTTTACAATGTATGTAAATACGTGTTCTTCCTCTTTTTGATATTAATTTCCTTGAGTAGTTGACCCCTTACGTTTAAGCACTCTGCGCGACTAGTCATAGCCCCCTAGCGTCGGGAGTTGGCTCATGGCTCTTTCCCAGGCACGCGTTTTGGGTGACTTGAGTTCGTCTTACATGGAGCAGAGTTTCACGGATCGAGATTTATGCTACTCGAGTACTTTTGTAATCATTTAAGAGCAAAAACGGAAAAAAGTAAATGCGCAGCTTATACACCTATTAGGTGTAAGCGGCTGTGGCACTAGCAAGGCCGAGTGAGGAGATGTTTATCAGAAAGCGACTTAGCTGTTCGGTATTTGGGAGTGGGGATGCCATCCTCGTGTTTGAGCTTGTGAGCCCCCGAGCATGTCACTTGTTGTTCTGATAATCCTCAGTTGTTGAAGGTCGAAGGCGGTCGTGACCGACTGCCACAATGGAGCCGTCTGACTTGCGTTTGTGATTCCCAGCTTTAGTTGGGACCGCGTCGTCGGTGTCGTCCCGCTTCTTCTGTCAGGGTGACTTGTTGTCATCGAGGGCCTCGGCAACAGTGTGGCCGAGTCGGCGTACTTGTTTGCCATGTCGAATAGGGCCTGACAGAGTTGGGAGGCTTCCGCGTGAATTTGTCAATGAACGAGTGTCTTTGACTCCTTTCGAAAGGCGGCGATGACGACCTCATCCTTGACGTTTGGATGAGTTCTTCTTCTCAGAAAACCTCTTGATGAAGTCACGAAGAGACTCGTTCTTCCTTTGATGCAACTGATATAAGTCGTACTCGGAAGATGCCTCTCGTATGTTCCCTGGAAGTTGGCGATGAAGCGTTTCCGGAGTTCTCCCCATGAGTCGATTGATTGCTTGGGAAGTCCTACTAGCCATGTCCTCGCTGAGTCGGCTAAAGCGACTGGGAGGTAGTTAGCCATGACTTTCTGATTTCCCCCAGCTGCTCGAATCGCCAGAGTGTAGACCGTGAGCCAGGACTCGGGATTAGTCTTGCCATCGTATTTGTTGATGCCTGTAGGCTTGAAACTTGACGGCCAGTCGACTTGTTGTAGCTCCTGAGTGAAGGCCGGTACTCCATCGTCTTCATGAGGACTCCGACCTCGACTACGGCGGCGAAACCGCTCGTAGTGGAGGCCGAATTGCTCGTTCTCGTCTTCCAGTTGGCGTTGCTCGTCTTCTTCTCGTTTGCGGCGCCGAGCATTAATGTCTTGCTGAAGGTCGCGCCGCAGTCGGTCTCGGAGGTCCTGGCTGTCCCGACGGTCGCTTCGACGTTGCCGGTTGTTGTGGTTGCCGAGTGACGTCTGGCTTGACTCCGCGTGCTGCCGACTAGAGCCGGCCGCTCGACGTCGCTTTGAGGTGGATAAGACTGCCGCTGGGAAGTTGATTGACTGGTCAGTACGAGTGTGTTGCCCGACTGTTGGTGCTGCTGACATGCGGCAGCGGTAAGCATGGCTTTTATCCTTGCGATCGTCGGGTGGCCTGGTGATCAGGCCCCGACCTGGACCGTGTCCAGTAGGGTTACGGCTGCCACGACGTTCTGCTGTGGCGTGACGAAGACGTTGTGGTCGCCGACTTTTGTTTGGAGGGTTTGTTGCTGAGCGGTTCGCCCAGCCCTGCGTAGGCCGTCGTTGTGGGCGTGCAGGCGTCTTGTTTCTTCCTCCTGTTGTTCTCGCAGACGGCAGGCCTCCTCCTCTTGTTGTTCGTGTAGTCGGCGTGATTCCTGAGTAGGAGTAGAGCCTTTGGATGCCATGAAGATTTCTCGTGGCGGGGAGAAGCTTGCCGAGCTGGTATCCGACTTGGAGTCGGAATCCGACTGGGAATCGTAGTCCGACTGAGAGTCGTAGTCGGAATAGTTGATGGGGGTGATTACAACTCCGACCTCCCTAGATCCGATCTCGAGCGGCTCGGAGCCGTATCCGAGTCGAACTCCAGGGGATCGGGTTTGCCGCGTCGGATGTAGATTGTAGATATCCGCGGCGTCGCTGAGTCCGAACGGGAAGTTGACGATCTCTTCCCTTCTCGGCCCGATCTCGGCCGGCTCAGAACCGAGTCCGAGTCGAACACTGGAAGGAAGAGTTGTCCCTGGACTCGGGCGTATTGGAGATCGCCGCAGCATGTCGTCGAAGATTGCCGCAGCGTCGTGTGGGCCGACTGGCGCGGAGTCAGCTGGTTCCTCGGCCGGTTGGATCGGGTCCGTGTCGACCGGGGTGAGATTGCCGATCTGGTCGGCGACGAAGTCAAGGCTTCTGAATGCGATTGTATCTCCGGGGGAGAGTTTGCCGCCGTCGACTTCGGTTGCTGGATCCATCGAGCTTGCAGATGTAGATCGCGCCGGATCCCCTACCTGGCGCGCCAACTGTCGATGTTTTACACCGGCAATAAATATATGGGGCTACTCGGCGGATGGAAACTCGGTGGATTGCAAAGGAACACAAGAAAATTTTATACTGGTTCAGGCCCTCGATGTGAGGTAATACCCTACGTCCAGTTTGTATGTATTCCTTTGAGGATATACGGTGGTAGTTCTGATGAACTGTATGGCCGTGTGCTTCTATGAGCTCTTCTTCTGCCCTCATGGGGCGCCCTGCCTCCCCTTATATACTGGGGAACAAGGTTACAAGGTAGGAGTCCCCATCGGATTACGACTAGGAGATCTCCCCTTAGAGATATAACGTACCCGACTAGAACTGTATATTCCTTTCTATACAAGGCGAAGTCTGCCGAATCTAGCTATATCTCTAATTACAAGGCTAGGCCCATCCTCTATCCGAGTGGCCCATATGCTTGTCATGAGGTACCCGGGGCCCATGGCACCCACATGTTCTCTGCCTTGGTGAATCCTAAACATTTGTTTGGGACACTTATTGAATTCATAAAATTTGGTAAAAATAACTGGATATAGAGGAGAATGTGGTTAACCTGCTGACCAATTTCCAGGGTTAGAAGTGGTCTGGTTCATCTTCGGTGAAATTGCAAAGTAGGGGGATTGATCCAGTTTTTCTGCAGTTTAATTTATGTCCCTAGGGCTTTGCTCCTATTATTTTATGTGACTTCTTTGGGAATTAAATTGTACCAAAATTACTGGTGGTAGGGTTCATGTTGGTACACACTTTGGCAAAAGGGCTCTGTCTAATTAATCTTCATTTTCATTTGGTGAATTTTAGAGGAATACCTATTCATTTCAGCTAGCTTCCTAGTTTTGCTGAATTGAGGGATTTTATTGAAGTACCAAATGAAGTGATAAAATCATGTAAAATTTACAGTGGATTGATTATGTGGTAAAGTGTTCACAGGAAATTTTCCATGATTTGATGTTTAACCCATCATTTTTAGAAATTCCTTAGGCTATACCAATGCATACGCATCCTATTATGAAAGTGCACTCTAATGATAGTAGGGCATAACCCTAATTACCTGAAATTAGATTTAGGGCTGTGACATTGAGCGCGCTGCCTCCGTCTATGAGAACCTTCTTCAACTTGATGTTCTTGACAATCGGGTCCAGGACGAGTGGATAGCGTCCCGGGTGCGAAACCCGATCTGGATGATCGGCGCGGGTGAACGTGATGGACGTCTCCGACCAGCAAAAATATTAGGGCACGTCTACTATAGAGATTGCATTGATGTCGCGTGCTGTTAGCTTCTGCTTGCGCTTAGACTCATACGCAGACGGCCCTCCGAAGATGTGGTTGAGTTTGGCCTGTGGATCTTGAAAATCGTCAGCCGGGTCTTGATCTGGCTTGTCCTTGTTCTTGTTGGTGCCAGATGTTGAAGCTTGCTCGGAAGCAAACTTCTTGAGCATGAAGCAGTCTTTGGCCGTGTGCTTGCCCTTGGGGTGAAAGGGGCATGGCCCGTTCATGACCTTCTGGTAGTCATTGTTCCGTTGGGACCGTGACTTAATTCGCTCCATGTTGGCCACCTCGTTGTCCGACTTCCGCTTGCGGTTGCCGGACTTGTTCTGTGATGGCTCGTTGTTGGCTTTCACCTTCTGGTCCTTCTGTCGGGACTCTTTTTTCTCATCGAGGGCCTCGGTGACCACTTCAGCCAAGTCGGCATATTTGTACGCCATGTCGAAGAGAGCCCGGACAGATGATGGTGGCTTCCGAGTGAATTTTGCGATGAACAGGGCGTCCTTTACTCCCTTGCGGAAGGCAGCGATGATGGCCTTGTCCTTAATCATTGGGATTTTGTTGCACTTCTCGAAGAACCTCTTGATAAATTCGCGCAGAGACTCATTCTTCTTCTGGTGCAGTTGATATAGATCATGCTCGGAAGACGGCCTCTCGTAGGTCCCTTGAAAGTTAGCGATGAACTGCTCCCTGAGTTCTCCCTAGGAACCGATCGACGGCCTCAGGAGCCCTGTCAGCCATGTCCTCGCTGAGTTGGCTAGTGCGACTGGGAGGTAGTTAGCCATGGCTTTGTGGTCACCACCGGCAGCTCGAATTGCCAGGGTGTATACGGTGAGCCAGGACTTAGGGTTGGTTTTGCCGTTGTATTTCTCGATCCCCGTAGGCTTGAAGCCCGACGGCCAGTCAACCTCTTGGATCTCGTGGGTGAAAGCCGGAACGCCTTCGTCTTCGAGAGGGCTCCGGCTCCGATTACGGCGGTTAAACTGCTCATGGTTGAGGCCGAAACAGTCGTAGTCGTCCTCCAATCAGCGACGCTCGTCTTCTTCGCGTTCGTGGCGCCGAGCATTAATGGTATGTCGGAGGGCGCGGTGTAGACAAACTCGGAGATCTTGGTTGGGCCGGCGATCGTACTGGTGACGCCGCCGATTGTTGTTGTTGGTGTCGCCGAGTGATGTTTGTCGCGATTCCTCATGTGGCCGACTAGAGCTAGCCGCCCGGCATCATGCTGACGTAGATGATCCTACCGCCGGAGAACCCAACCGATTGGTCGGCACAAGTGAGTCACCCGACTGCTGTTGCTGCTGACAGGCGGTAGCTGTAATGATCGCCTTGATCTTGGCGATAGTCGGGGTGGCCTGGTGGTTAGGCCCGAGCTGGAGTGTGTCCAGCAGGGTTGCAGCGGCCACGACATTCTATTGTGGCATGACGAAGATGTCATGGTCGCCGACATTGGTCTAGAGAATTTGTTGCTGGGCAATTCGCCCAGCCTTGCGTAGCCCATCGTTGCGAACTGCGCGGTCAACTTCCTCCTATTGTCTTAGCCGGCACGCCACCTCCGGCTGCTCCTCTTGTAGTCGGCGCACCTCGGGTGGTGGTGTTGAAGCCATGAAGCTCTCACGGGGCAGGAGAAAGCTTGCCAGACTGGAGTCCGAACTAGTGTTCGAACCGTTGTCCGACCTGGAGTTGGAGTCCGAGTAATTCATCGAAGTAAGAACAACTCCGACCTGTCTAGATCCAATCTGAAAGCTTGGTTGTGTCCAACATGAATCGCAGGAGATCGGGTCTGCCGCGTGGGATGTAGATCCGCGGTGTCACCGGGTCTGCCAGGGAGATTAACAATCTCTCCCCCTCTTAGCCCTACCCAGGCCGGCTCGAGGCCAAGCGCGAGCCGGATGCCGAAGGAGAGAGTTGTCCCGAGACCCGGCAAGGTGGTAGATTGCCGCAGCAACTCGGTGAGTGTGGCTGGAACGTCTTGTATGCCGACTATCATGGAGTCGGCTGGTTCCTCGGCCGGTTGGATCAGATCTGCGTCGGCCAAGGTGAGATCGCCGAATTGATTGGCGATGAAGTCGAGGCTTCCGAAGGTTATTGTATCTCCAGGAGAGAACTTGCCGCCATCGACTCTGGTTGCTGGATCCATCGAGCATGTAGATGTGAAACTCGCCGGAGCCCCTACCTAGCGCGCCAACTGTCGATGTTTTACATCGGCAATATAACTATAGGGCTACTCAGCAAGGGGAAACTCGGTGGATTGCAAAGGAACACAAGGAGATTTTATACTAGTTCAAGCCCTCGAGGTGAGGTAATACCCTACGTCCAGTTGTGGTGGTATTCCTTTGAGGATTTGTGTTGATCAATGATCTCGTGCCCCCTACCTCCCGTTATATACTGGGGGGTAGGGGTACAAGGTAGGAATCCCAGCCGGATACGGCCAAGGGATTTCCTTCTTAGAGATACATCTTACCTGGCTAAGATTGTATATTCCTTTTTGTACAAGGCATAATCTACCGGGTGCTACCATATCTCTAACTACAAGGCTTTGCCCATCGTCTATCCGAGTGGCCCATATGCTTGTGATGAGGTACCCAGGGCCCATGGCCTCCACACAAGTCATGAAAGGCTGGACATGCCTCGACGATAATATGGCGGCATATTGTTAGGAGGTACGAAAGCTAGAAAATAAGTTCGATGGGCTGGAGATAACTCATGTATTGTGACAACACAATGAAGCTGCAGACAAATTGGCCAACATGGGATCCAAGTGAGAAGTGGTCTTGACTGGGAACTTTGTCGAGCAACTATTAGAGCCATCAGTTAAGAAGAAACCAGTGCTTGAACAGTCAGGGGTTGAACCTACCCCAGCAACAAATAAAGTTCTAATCATCTTTCAAGACTAGTGGACTTCAATTGTCAAATTCCTCTTGGATGACGAACTCCCAAAAGATCGCAGTGAAGCCGAATGGATTTCCGCCGCCCCTTTCGGTAAGCCTCTCCGCCGGCAGTCAGCCGTGGATTTCCGCTGACCCACTCGGTCTTTTTCTCCCCTAACACGTTCTACACCTTCGCCAAGTCCTCTTAAACCTGGTCCACACCTTCGTCATTGCTGTGCGCCGCCAGAACACCATCACCGTCGGCTACCCGAACCTCGCTGCCGCCAAACCCCTCTAATCGTTGTTGTCTACCACTCTCCGTCTGTCGCCGCACCTCGGTGAGCACTCGGCTGCATTCCTCACCTCCTCCGCCACTCGCTGCTGCCCTCCGCTGCGCCGGATGGTCGTCGGCAGCGACCATCGGGCCGCGCGTGCTGTCGCCGGCCGTGCAGGCCGGCAGGGCTCGTTCCCAACTTGGTCTGAGCCATCCGATCTGGCTCGGCAGATCGGGACCACTCATGTGCCTGTGTCCGTGGTCGCACACGCGTGGACCGAGTCCACCGTGCACTGTACTCTCATGCGCCACTGACCCACGGGTCCCGCTTGTCGGCGCCAGTTCCCCGTGGTCCGCTGACGCATTAAATCCTTGTTAATGCGCAATAAATTGTTTAGAAATTGTTTTTGCATAGGAAAATCACAGTAAAACTTTTAAAATTCATAACTAATTCATACAAGTTCAGATTAATCCCATCCAAATTTCATTAAATCCAGAAAAATGCCAAGAATCCATTATAAATACTTTTAGCCCCTGTTTTAGTGTCCACATGTTCTGTTTTTAATTCTTTGTGCTTTGTTTGCTATAGAAACCGACGCTGTCAACCCTCTAGTTTACTACGAAGTCGTTGCTAAAGTTGCCGAGCCGGAGCAAGGTGAGTCACATCGTTTCCTCGATCATTTTGTACCCATTTATTGCAAAGTATTTGTTTTAAATTAATAAACATGCATTATTTCATCATTTCATGTGGGAAGGGTGACCTATATAAATGCAATTTTAATTGCTCTGACTTTATTCCACCTGTATAGCTTTGTGAGACAATTTTATTCTGTTTGTAAGACGTACTTTGTATGGCAACTTGGTATTGTGTACCCTGACTTTCCTGGATAGGGATTTAATACACAGAAATGTTCAGAATTCTGGTTACGAATTTTTGGGTGTTACAAAGTTGGTATCAGAGCCGAACTTGACCGTAGGACTAGCCAAATGGAAACCCTAAGACCCCTCTAAAATTTTCATTTGCATATGCTTTTTTGCACTTGGAGTTATTTCGGGGAAAATTGGGAATTTGTTCTTGGATTGTGATAAAATCTTGGACTTTATTCGACTAAAATTTTTGAGTCAGGTTAAAGCTAGGGTAGAAATTTTATTCGAGGGTTATGGCATATGGGTCCAAATTTTGGGAAAAACATTGGTTATTGGGGTGATGTACGATTTTAAGCATGCATAAAATATTTTTTTACTTGTTTCGCCATTATTATTTAAAATTAATTCGTTACTGTGTGGTTCTGTTATACTATTTCGTCGGGTTCTCAATAAAGTTTATATGTAAAATTATTTCATGCATAAAATTGTTGTTTATTCCAAATGATTTACTATTCACTCTATTTGGATCTGAGCATACCTTGATTCCCCCTCCTTGCCTTCCATAGATGGACAGTCTCCCCAACTAGCGCGGTGTAGACATGGGTGGATTTGTGGAGGAGCTTCGTATGATGAGTTTCACTTTGGGGTACAGCCATGCCCCGGAGAACACCGCAATGGAGACCATGGAGGGTGAGCTTCCACATCATGTTTGCTTGGAGCTACCAGGCGAACTATACCTCCTACCAGCTATGGAGGTTGAGATCGACAGGCGTACCTACGACCACGCCTGCTAGGGGGCAGCTTTTCGTCTGATTGGAGAGCTACGCCAGAGACACCACTCCACCCTCCACACCACCGCCTACTGCTACCTCCCCAGCCGGGCTCACTACTAGGCCTACAGCACCTTGTAGCCGGCTGACAACGAGAATGACACCACCATTGTCCACATGAGGTGGTCGATGTGGGCCATGGACTACATGCACGCCAACTGGGTGTGTGCAGCCCACGACAGGGAGGATGCCAATAGGGTGACCATTATTGGTCTCCAGAACCAGATCGACCATCTGAAGGAGGTCACGGAGTTGAAGGGACAGCCGCCACCCGGTGGGGCCAGGATCCGTCTAACCCCGAGGAAGAGGACGCTTCCTCTGGTGCGTTTTCAGTTGGTCCCCAGGAACGGGCCACACGCAACGCCAGCTCCTACACCAGCTCCAGCTCTAGCTCCAACTCTAGCACCCACGCCATCACCAACCGATGGCATGATCAGCGCGTTGTCAAGTGGCGGCAGCTCTCAGGGAGGTACCAGAATCCATGGGGGCTTCACCTCCACTGACGACAGCATCTCCCTCAGCAGATCCCGTACCGGCAGTGAGGCTAGTTCGTCGGCTCATGGTAGTGAGGACTACGCGAGCGGATCCAGGAGCCGCACTGACGACGAGGTGGGCGACGAGCAGGAGCTGGAGTATAATTCGGATGACCACTGGAGCTGTTCAAAGCACTAGGCGCGCCATCCTTAGCTTTGACATTTTTCTAGTTTGATTTCATGTTTAGTTGTAAGGTTAGGATGTTTGCTTTGGGGTAGTTGGTGGTTCATACCGTTTGTTGTGGTATGGCCGCCTCAGTTAGGAGTTGAATTGCTTTTGTTATGTTTCCAAACATTGCACTTTAGTTAATTTAATTCAATCACTTAATTATCACTCCTTTTCTGAGCCACCTGTTTTTCTCCTTTCATCCCATTTCCATCTCCCCCTTCAGATGGTGAACACTAGGAATGGTAACCGCGACAGCAATGCCATCACGACGAATCAACAGGATGGAGTGCCACGGTACAATGGGGCTCTCCAACACATGCCACCTACTCTACCTGAGAACCCCACACTCGCCTAGGTTCTGGCCAACAAGAACCAGATGATGGCGATCATGATGCAGCAGATGTAGCATAATAACTTGCAACAGCAGCACCAGCAACCTCACACCCCGGCCTTCGCTCCTCAGTCTAAGCTGCCTGAGTTCTTGAGGGTCAGGCCGCCTACTTTCTCCAGCACCACCAACCCCATGGACACCAACAACTGGCTGTTGGAGATCATGAAGAAGCTCAACCTCCTCCAATGCAATGACCAAGAAAAGGTCACCTTCACCACGCACCAGCTCCAGGGTACCGCCTCAGCTTGGTAGGACAACTTCCTTGTGACCCACACCACCACAATGGTGGTCACTTGGGCTGAATTCTGCCATAACTTTCGGAAGTCTTAGATTCCAGCCGGTATTATGGCACAAAAGAAGAGGGAATTTCGAGATTTGGTGCCGGGAAGTAGGAGAGTCATAGAGTATCTCCATGACTTTAACCGCTTGGCACGCTACACGCCAGAGGACGTCTGCACGGATGCGAAGAGGCAGGAGAAGTTCCTGAAGGGACTCGACGACGAGTTGACCAACCAGCTTCTCTCCAGTGACTACCCTAACTTTGAGAAGTTGGTGGACAAGGCGATCCACCAAGAAAGTCAATGCAACAAGATGGACCGCAAATGGAAGGTGGCCCAATTTCGAGCCCACCAGGGGTAGCACCAGAGGCCAAGGGTGATGCTGGGACATCAGGGTGGATCTTCCACCATGATCGTCTGCCAGCAGCGCCCATTCCAACCAGGGCACTTTGGAGGCAGCAGCATGTCACACCCCAATTTTAGCCACACAAAATAATACCTGAGAAAATGATCCAAGAAAAATAAAATTTAAATAGCCAAATGAATTATTTAAATGTGAGAAAAGCAGAATAATAAGCTACTATGGCTGGGAACATTTTTCCTATGTTCCCCTTGCCAGAATATAATAACTGGATTTTTATTGGAATTTTTAGACCACAGGAACTATTTTTAATAAATCAAAATGATTATCAAAATTAAATTCACTCTGGAAATGATTTTCTATTTTCTTTTCCTTCGGTTTTCTCTTTTTCTTCCTTTTCCTCCCGCTGGGCCACAATCCAGCACTGTGCCGCTGGCCTCCTCACGGCCCGCGCGTAGCCACGCCGTGCCTCAGGCCCACCTGCCAGCCGCTCGTTCCCGCCTCTCCGTCGCTGTGCTGCGGGGCCTGCCAGTCAGGTCGCCGCTCCCCGCGTGCCCGCGCATTTACCCTCTGATAGGCCGGGCCCGCCTGTCAGCCCTTTCTTCCTGCTCTGTCCGAATTGGATGGAGGGGAAAACATCCCCTCCGCCGTCCGATCAACGCCGCATCCTGCCTCCGTGCCCACTCGCTCCTGGTTCAAACGAGGGTAGACTGGGTCCTCGCCCACTCCCCCACTTCCTCCAGTGTCCTCACCCACTCCTGCGTGGGAATCGCGCGCACGACCTCGTCGCCACCGCTGTCATAGCCCTAAATCCAATTTCAGGTAATTGGTGTTATACCCTACTATCATTAGAGTGTGCAAATCACATTCTTGCACTGTCACTTCATACGAGATTAAAGTTTGCAAATATTTTCAAACTCTCGATAATTAAACCGTAATCGGCGGAAACCAAACATTACCAAAATGTGCATCAAAGTAAACAGAAGCATATATGGGAAATAATTTATTCAAATACTAGTTTATTTATCATGAATCAATATAATTTTTCCAGAATTTATTTCATTAGTTTAGACCTCTTAAAAATTCAAACGAATTTCAGCCTGGATCCTTTTCCTTGACCTATGCATTTGTATAGTCTAAGGATTTTCTAAAGATATTTGGTTGCACATAAAATCATGGAAAAATTCCTGTAACCATTATCTCACCTAATTAATCCACTGTAAATTTTACATGATTTTACTACTTAAATAAATACTTCAACAAAATCCCTCAAATCAGCAAAGCTAGGAAGCTAGCTGAAATAAATTGGTTTATTTCTGAAATTCACCAAATAAAAATGAAGATTAATTAGGCAGTGAAATTCTACCAACAGGTGTGTCAACAAGAACCCTACCACTAGTAATTTTGGTTCAATTTAATTCCCATATAAGTCGCATAAAATAATAAGAGCAAAGCCCTAGGGACATAAATTAAACTGCAGAAAAACTGGATCAATCCCCCTACTTTGCAATTTCACCAAAGATGAACTAGACCACATCTAACCCTGAATTTTGGTCAGCAGGTTAAACACATCTTTCTCTACCTCCAATAATTTTATCATAATTTATGCTCCTCATTAACCTAGTAAAACAGTAATACCAAGACTGCATGTTGGACAGCTCACAAGACTTAGCTCCTAGAGGTTTCTCCTCTCTCAAGTCACTAACCAGTGGGACCCACAAGACCCTGGCCCACTTGTCAGCCTTACTACAGCATGGGATAGTGTGTTTCACCAACATTCCTACCCATACTCCTCTCTTCTCCCTAGGAACTAACTTCTTGGACCCACAAGTCATAGAGTAAACCTAGCCAAATATGTGTAGAAAAAAATTGTCTTACATGTGGGACCCACCTTGACTACTGTGCAATGGGTACACCTCAGCAGGCCCCAGCAAACGTGTCACTGCCTCCTTCTTCCTCCCTCTCACAGTATACAGAGCAGCCTGGGCAAGCACACCTCTGGGAAACATCGACCATTTTGCTCCAAATCTCGCCAACAGAACCCTCTTCTCTTCCTCTCCCCGTTCCCACCGAGAAAAACCAAGAAAACCTCCAAGGATCACCGGAGACAGAGCCATCTTCTCCTCTGCTGAAGGTGTTCGGTTGAGCCCGAGCTAGCCCCGGTAAATTCTATCCCTTCTTGACCCCGGGAACGTGATCTACAAGCTTTGATCGTTCCATATTTGCACTTAGCCGTCCTAGGTTTGCTGGCCGAAGTCACCCTGGCACCACCGTCCCTGCTCTCTGCGCTGTCGAACCGCCGCCGCTCGGGTTGTCGCCGTTCCGGCCGACCCAGTACACCGCCGACCGAACCTCCGCGCCTCCAGCGTCGCCTCACCTCCAGGAGCCCACTGACCAGAGGAATTGAACTGCAAAGCCCCGAGCGAGGAGATCGGCCGTCATCTTCTCCGGTTCCGGCCGAGATCCACCGCGACTGTTCCCACTACACCAGTGAGCTATCCTCCGATTCCTTGCGTGAGCAGCCTCCTCGTTGCCTCACTGACCTCTTGCGTGGTTTAAATCGCTAGTTGGTTAGCCGAAGATAGCTATCGTCATCGCCTTGCTGATTCTTGCCGCCGCCGGGAGTACTTCGCCGTCGTCGGACCTCGCGCGAGATCGCCCAGCCTATCCCGAAGCATGGTGAGCCTCCTCATGACCCCTAGCGCCTGTTCCATTATTTTCCTGGCTCGGTTTGTAGCTTTTTTGGCACGTCCATATGCAACCCGAGCTAGTCTGCCGCCTCCGCCGTCATCGCCGTCGACTCCGGTCACCCAAGGTAGCAAGGCGACCACCTACAGCTTCGCTTGAGACTCCTCTTCATTTTCTTTTTTGGCTGCGCCGTCTGAAATGCCGCCGTTCGCCGTCGCCGCCGAGAAGCTCGCCGGCCCAGCCAGCCTGCGCCTCCTCTGTTTTGGTGCCGCCGACAGATGGGCCCTAGCTGAGGAAAAATAAGGAAAAGAGAAGAAAAGATTAACCGATTTAATTTCCAACAGAAAATTTACCAAATTTGGAAAATCCATAACTATTTCATGTTAACTCCTTTTTGAGTGAAACCAATTTTGTTAGTTCTGTAATTTGGTGAACTTTAATCCTGTCAAATAAAATATGACCACTTCTGTACAGAAAATATCCATAAAATAATATGAAGCAAAAACAACCTATTTTGTGCTTAAGAACTTGAAATATTTCTATAAAATCCATTATAACTCCTTTTGAGGTGAACCAAATTTCTATGGATTCATAAAAATGTTCTACTTAATTTTGTAAAATAAAAAGTGAGAACTTCTGTGTAGGATTTTTCTCTAAAAATAGAAATATCTATTATATACATCTTTATAACCTAGAAGTTTATAAATTTCTAGGAAATTCATCCTAATTGGTAGAAATGTGAAACCACTTTTATTTAACTCAGAAAATTGTAACCTTTACTGTGGACAATTTGTATTTGACAAAATACCTCCCAAAATAGGCCCAAAGTAATTTTCTAACCCTTCTTTTTGATAAACTTGTTAAATTCACAACTAAATTATTTTTAATCAAATTTCAGTGAACCAAATTTTGTCAGAACCAAGAAGATGTGTATTTTCACATAAAAATGCTCACACTCATAAAATCCTACCAGAGAATGCAAGTATATATTTTCCACTTAGGGTTTTTTCTATAGTTTGGGCTTTTGACATTTTCAGCTTTAGGGTCTTGTTATTTTTGTATCTCCCAATCTAGAGATGCAAATTACTTGGTTCTTTCTCCTAAAATCTTGTTAGGACATGCCCTACCTACTGTTTTTATCTCATAATTAATTGATCATTTCTGCATAGACATGTTTAATTGCTTCTTATTTGCATATTCAGTTTTTATCGATAGATTCGGAAGTTTCGGAGTACGAGGAAACTAATCTAGAGGTTGAGTGTGACCACTCGCTGCAGCAAGGCAAGCATCTAAGAATATTGAACCCATATTTTCAATAAATTGATTTGTTTGTGAAAGCAATATCTATATGCATGTTACGGTCTATTTAAAATGGGAAAAACGGGTAGAGTCAAGATTACCCAATTGTATGCATTTCCATTCCTTGGTTGTTGATTCCATGTTTATACCTTGTCACCCCTGGTTAAGGACTTTGGAATACTTTTATTTTACCGAATGCTTAGCCATGCTTATTTCTAGACTTAGAAAAATCCGATAGAAGGAGCTATCGGTTCAAAACTAGTTTAATACGAATGGATGGGTTAAAATCTGAAAAAAATAACCTCTGATTAATAATTGAGAATATGTTTGACTTGGACGGATGATAGGGCGATGACGAGATGGTGTTTCCCCGATGCAAGTAGCTCCGTCTGGGTCGTTAAGGATTGAACAAGTTGGCGTCTATTCAAGCACCCTACGTACTTCCACACGTCGGGAATGGGATGGCTTAACTAAGTAGCACAGGAGGCTGTGGCCATCTACGCCCGTCCGTCAGTCGTGAGGATGGTTTTTCCTGTGGAGGGCCTCGAGCACGCCTGGTTTTGGCCAGAGGTGCCTCCCGCGACGGTGAGCCCGCCTTAGTCACCACGCACGCATGTGGCTAAGTCGTCAGGGGCCCAGACGTGGTTTAGGTGGTTGGAGCTAAGCGTGGGAAAGGTTTTGTTGTGACCTCTAGTTCGCACTCAATGTGTAGAGTGTGGGTACCGGCAGGTACGGATCAAACTAGAGTGTAGCCATTTGGACTCTATCACATCATGTGGGTAAAGATGTACACCTCTGATCAGAGTAAGAACTATTCGAATAACCGTGTCCACGGTTATAGGACGATCGCTTGATGTGTTAGTTACTCATGTTAGCATCCAACTTGGGATATGTGATTATGGGATTATGTTGTGTGGGAGCCATGGGCCCCGGGTACCTCATTACCAGCACATGGGCCACTCGGATAGAGGATGGGCCAGATCATGTAGTTAGAGATAAGATAGTACCCGGCAGGCTGTGCCTTGTACAATAAGGAAACCTAGCCTTAGTCGGATAGGATTCTATCTCTAAGAAGGAAGTCCCTTTGTCGTATCCGACTGGGATCCTTACCATGTACCCCTGTCCCCTAGTATATAAAGGGAGGCAGGGCGCCCCATGAGGGCAAGCAAGATCATTCATCACAAAACCACCTCAGAGGAATAACACCTCAACTGGACGTAGGGTATTACCTCACATCGAGGGCCTGAACCAGTATAATTCTCTTGTGTTCCTCTGCAATCCACCGAATTCCAGGTCGCCGAGTAGCCCCATAGTATTATTGCCGGTGCAAAGCATCGACAGTTGGCACGCCAGGTAGGGGCCCGGCGAATTCTTCATCAACAGATTCGATAGATCCCATCAACGTAGTCAAGGGCAACAAGTTCTCCAATGGAGACACCATCACCTTTGGGAGTCTTGATTTCGTCGCCGATCAACTCGGAAATCTTTCCTCGGCTGAAGCAGATCCAATCTCGCCAGCCGAGGAGCCAGCCGCCGTTGCGCCAGTCAGCCCCAGGGACGTCGCCATCTCCTTCGACGATCTACTACGACAGTCCCTCACATCGCCGGACATCGGGACAACTCTCTCCTTCGGCGTCCGACTCGCGCTAGGCCTTGAGCCAGCGCGGGTTAGGCCAAGAAGGGGAGAGATCGTCAATCTCCCGTACGGATTCGGCGACACTGTGCATCTACAACCCACGCAGCAGACCCGACCTCCAGCGATTCAGTTTGGACACGGTCATGAACCGTTTCAGATTGGATCTAGGGAGGTCGGAGTCGTCCTAACTCCGATAAACTACTCGGAGTCCGATACTAAGTCGGATGGCGATTCGAGCACCAACTCGGACTCCACCTTGGCAAGCTTCCTCCTCCCCCGCGAAATCTTCATGGCTTCAACACCACCTTCCGAGGTGCGCCGACTGCAAGAGGAGCAGCAAGAGGAGGCGCGCCGACTACAACAACAAGAGGAGGCCAACCGACAAGCTCGCAATGACGGGCTTCGACAGGCTGGGCGAGCCGCCCAGTAGCAGATCCTCCAAACCAAAGTCGGCGACCACGACGTCTTCGTCACGCCACAACAGAACGTCGTGGCCGCCGCAACTCTGCTGGACACGCTCCAGCTTGGGCCGGATCATCAGGCCACACCAACTATCGCCAAGATCAAGGCGATGATTACTGCTGCCGCCTGCCAGCAGCAAGAACAGTCAGGCAACACTCACATACCGACCCATCGAACGGGCTCTCCAGTGGCGGAGTCATCTGCATCAGCGCGACGTCAGGCGGCCGGCTCCACCCGGCAGCACGAAGAGTCCCGCCAAACAACACTCGGCAAAACCAACTACGACAACCGGTGGCGTCACCAATACGACCGCCGACCCAATCAAGACCTCCGAATGCGATTACAACGCGATCTTCGCCACACCCTAAGGGCCCGGCGCGAAGAACGCGAAGAGGATGAACGCCGCCGACTGGAGGATGAACACGAGCGCTTCGGTCTCCACTACGAACGGCTACACCGCCAAAACCGAAGCCCAAGTCCTCACGATAACGAAGGCATTCCAGCCTTTACTCGGGAGTTACAGGACGTCTGCTGGCTAGTCGGCTTTAAGCCTACCGGAATCGAAAAGTACGACGGCAAGACAAACCAAGAATCCTGGCTCACCGTTTACGTCCTAGCAGTTCAAACTGCTGGGGGTGACAGCAGAGCCATGGCTAACTACCTCCCAGTCGCATTAGCCGACTCGGCGAGGACATGGCTGACAGGCCTCCCAAGGCGGTCGATCGGTTCCTGGGGACAACTCAGGGAGCGGTTCATCGCTAACTTCCAGGGGACCTACGAGAGACCGGCTTCCGAGCACGACCTTTACCAGCTGCATCAGAAAAAGAATGAGTCTCTGCGTGAATTCATCAAATGGTTTTCCGAGAAGCGCAATCAAATCCCAAGCATCAAAGACGAGGTCGTCATCGCCGCCTTCCGCAAGGGAGTAAAAGACGCCCCGCTCATCGCGAAGTTCACTCGGAAGCCACCATCCACTGTCCGGACTCTCTTCGACATGGCCAACAAATACGTCGACTCGGCTGAAGCCGTCGCTGAGGCCTTCGACGAGAAGAAGGAGCCCCGACAAAGAGACAACAGGGCGAAAGCCGACAACGAGCCGCCTCAGAACAAGCCTGGCAGCCGCAAGCGGAAGTCGGACAACGAGGTGGCCAACATGGAGCGCAGTCGGTCGCGGCCCTAGCGGAACAATGACTATCAGAAAGTCATGAGCGGGCCTTGCCCCTTTCACCCCAAGGGCCGGCACGCGGCCAAGGACTGCCACATGCTCAAGAAGTTTGCCTCCGAGCAAGCTTCATCGTCTGGCGCCGACAAGGACAAGGACAAACCAGACTCGGGTCCGGCTGATGATTTCCAGGACCCCCAAGCCGAACTCAACCACATCTTCGGGGGGCCACTCGCGTACGAATCCAAGCGCAAGCAGAAGTTATCAGCGCGGGACATTAACGCGGTCTCCACGACGGATACCCCCCAATACCTGCGCTGGTCAGAGATGGCCATCACCTTCAACTGCGCAGATCACCCAGATCGGGTTTCCCACCCGGGACGATACCCACTCGTCCTGGACCCGGTCGTCAGAAATATCAGGCTGAAGGAAACCCTCATCGACGGAGGCAGTGCGCTCAACATCCTGTTCGCCAAGACTTTGGACGAGATGAGAATTCCTCGTTCAGAACTACGCCGAGCACCGCGCCCTTCCATGGGATAATTCCCGGCTTGTCATCAACCCCACTCGGCAGATAACCTTGCCGGTGACCTTCGCACGCGGGACAACTTCCGTACAGAAAACATCTCCTTCGAGGTCGCCGACATCGAGACCGCGTATCACGCGATACTCGGACGACCGGCCCTCGCCAAATTCATGCGATACCGCACTATACGTACATGTGCTGAAGATGCCCGGGCAGCAGGATCCTCTCCCTCCGCAGCGACGCTAAGCAAGCCTTCACCTGCGACAAAGAGAGCTGCAAACTGGCTCAAACACAAGAAGCGGCAGTCGGGCGCGACAGCATCCGGCAAGCCGCTACACCCGAAGTCGATCAAGATCCAGTTCCGGCGAAAAAAGCAGCGAAGTCGGGAATTTCAGCGGACTCTGACACGAAGAAGATCCCCCTGGACCCTTCCGACCCCTCCAAGACTGCCTTAGTCGGGACTGGACTCGACCCCAAATAGGAAGACGCGCTCGTCACCTTCCTCCAAGCCAACAAAGATATCTTCGCGTGGAAACCGTCCGACATGCCGGGCGTACCAAGGGAGGTGATCGAGCATGCCCTACACGTCAAGACAGACGCCAAGCCCGTCAAACAACGGCTGCGGCGCTTCGCTCAAGACCGCAAGGACACTATCCGGGAGGAAATCACCAAGCTCCTCGCAGCCGGGTTCATCAAGGAAGTCTACCACCCGGACTGGCTGGCAAACCCAGTTCTGGTCCGGAAGAAAAACGGTAAATGGCGCATGTGCGTCGATTACACCGACCTCAACAAAGCGTGCCCCAAGGACCCATTTGGTCTTCCTAGGATAGATCAGGTGGTTGACTCCACAGTGGGGTGCGACCTACTTAGTTTTCTCGACTGCTACTCGGGATATCATCAAATTAGCCTGAGGGAACAAGACTGTTTAAAAACATCTTTCATCACGCCGTTTGGAGCGTATTGCTATATCACAATGCCGTTCGGTCTGAAAAACGCAGGCGCAACTTACCAACGTGCTATTCAGCGCTGTTTGCACACCCAGATCGGGCGCAACGTGGAAGCCTACGTCGACGACGTGGTGATCAAGACCAAGTCCAGAGAAGATCTCATTGCCGACTTGGAAGAAACCTTCCAAAACCTCCGAAGATTCAAGATGAAGTTGAACCCGGAAAAGTGCACCTTCGGAGTGCCGTCTGGAAAGTTACTTGGCTTCATCGTCTCGCATCGCGGCATCAAGGCCAACCCGGAGAAAGTTAACGCCATCAGGAACATGGTGCCCCCGACCAACCTTAAAGACGTCCAGAAATTGACAGGTTGCATGGCGGCACTCAGCCGGTTTATCTCCCGACTGGGCGAACGGGGCGTGCCTTTCTTCAAGATCCTCAAAAAGGCGGACACCTTCAAATGGACCCCGGAAGCTCAACAAGCCTTCGAAGACTTCAAACAGTTCCTCACGTCACCTCCTGTGTTGGCCTCACCCTTACCCCAGGAACCGCTAATGCTATACCTGGCGGCAACCACCCACGTAGTCAGCACGGTGCTGGTAGTGGAGCGATCCGAACAGGGTCATCTTCAGAAAATACAACGGCCAATCTATTTTGCCAGCGAGGTCCTTGCCGACTCCAAAACGAGATACCCGCAGGTCCAGAAGCTGCTATACGGCCTACTCATCACAGTCCGAAAGCTGGTGCACTACTTTCAAGCACATCAAGTCACGGTGGCCACAGCGTTTCCACTCGGGGATGTCCTTCATAATCGCGAGGCCACTGGCCGGATCGCTAAATGGGCACTCGAGTTGATGGCGTTCGACATCACTTTCCAGCCACGGACAGCTATCAAATCTCAAGCTCTAGCCGACTTCGTGGCCGAGTGGACAGAAGTTCAACTCCCAATACCAACAGCAAAGCTAGAGTACTGGACAATGTACTTCGACGGTTCCCTACGGATCGGTGGCGCCGGGGCGGGAGTTATATTGACATCCCCCACTGGCGAAAAACTGAAGTACGTTCTACAAATCCACTTCCCGGCTTCCCACAACGTCGCCGAGTACGAGGCACTCGTTCATGGGCTCCGCATCGCCATATCACTCGGCATACGTCGACTGGTTGTGCGCGGAGATTCCCAACTCGTGGTAAACCAAGTCATGAAAGACTGGACCTGTCTCGACGATACCATGGCGGCATACTGTCAGGAGGTCCGCAAGCTGGAAAATAAGTTCGACGGGCTGGAAATCACACACGTCCTGCGCCAATACAACGACACGGCGGATGAGCTGGCAAACATGGGATCCAAGCGAGAAGCAGTTCTGACTGGAATCTTTGTCGAGCAACTTATGGAGCCATCAGTCAAGAAGAAACCGGCACAAGAGCAGTCGGGAGGCGAGCCTACCTCGACCACCGACGAAGTGCTGCACATATGTCAAGACTGGAGGGGTCCTGTTCTCAAATTCCTCCTGGACGATGAACTCCCAGAAGATCGCAGTCAAGCCGAGCAGATCAAGCGTCGAAGCAAAAGCTTCCTGCTAGTCGGAGAAGACCTGTACCGAAGGAGCGCATCCGGTGTCCTCATGCGCTGTGTCACCACCGAGCAAGGCAAGCAGATCCTGCATTCAATCCACTCGGGCATATGTGGCAACCACGCTGCATCCAGGACGTTAGTCGGAAAGGCTTACCGGCAGGGATTCTTCTGGCCCACCGCAGTCACAGACGCCAAAGACATCGTTCGCAAGTGCGAGGGTTGCCAGTTCTTCACAAGACAGACAAATCTCCCCGCCCAGGAACTCCAGACTATCCCTATTTCTTGGCCATTCGCAGTATGGGGGCTTGACATGGTCGGGCCATTCAAGAAAGCGCCAGGAGGGTTCACGCATCTATTCGTCGCGGTGGATAAGTTCACCAAGTGGATTGAGGCTAAACCCGTCGCAACAATTATAGCAGCACGAGCAAAGGACTTCATCATGAGTATATTATACCGGTTCGGAGTCCCTAACCGCATCATCACCGACAACGGTACTCAGTTCGCGGCGGGCCTATTCCAAGATTTCTGCGACGACTTCGGCATCAAGATTTGCTATGCATCTGTGGCACACCCGCGGAGCAACGGGCAGGTTGAGCGAGCCAACGGCATGGTCTTACAAGGCATCAAGGCCAGGATATTCGACCGACTACAACCATATGCGGGTCGGTGGGTACAAGAACTCCCATCCGTTCTCTGGTCTCTCAGAACCACAGTTAGTCGGTCAACAGGGCAATCCCCTTTCTTCCTGGTCTACGGTACCGAGGCCATGCTACCGACAGAGATACAGTTCGGCTCTCCGCGAGTTCGGGCTTACTTCGAAGACGACTCCAACAACACCCGACTGATCGAATTAGATCCGCTGGAAGAAGCAAGAGACGCCGCAACAATTCAGTCGGCAAGGTATCTTCAAGGCTTGCATCGCTACCACAATCGCAATGTCCGTGGCCGCGCCTTTTTGGTTGGGGATCTCGTTCTAAGGAAGATACAAACCACCAAAGACAGGCACAAATTATCCCCCATCTGGGAAGGGCCGTTCATTGTTGCCGAGGTCACGCGGCCAGGCGCCTACCGACTGAAGACTAAAGACGGCGTCCTCATCACCAACTCATGGAACATAGAACAGCTACGTCCTTTCTATACCTGAGTTTTACATTTCCCATGTGTACAGTCTTTCTGACTCACTACGCCGCTTATTCCAACCGAGTAGTGAGTCGGGGGCTGCATGTATATATGTGTTCTGTCAATAACATACAAGCTTATTTCACCCTGGTTATGAAGCCTTGCCACTACTGATGCGTTCGCCCGAGTGTAGCATCTTACTCCGAACGTTTTTTATCAAGTTCTATCAGACTAACTCGGTGCATGCTGTTAGTGATATGCCCTAGAGGCAACATGGAGATGTTATATATATCACATGCTATGTTTATAATGTATTGATTTGTTCCTTGAAATAGACATTATCATTGTTGATCAATGAGTATGTGACTTATTCATGAGACTCTTAATGTCAAATATTGCTATTTCTAAATGATCCCTGATCATATATCATATGAGGAACAAATATGATTGTAATATCAGCATATGTATTGATTGATGATCATGTCTCATGGATCATGGTATGGAGATACCAAATCGATAATATGAACATATGTTAGTGAACATATGTTGGATAGACCCGCCATGAGATACTGCAGAGATTTCATGTGTCATCAGTTAGTCTCAAGTAGTGTTTATGTAGAGTCCTTACACTTGAGATCATCATGGTTCCCAACATACGTAGTAGCTTATTTTGGGACTACTAAACACTACTCCGTAACTGGGTAGTCATAAAAGTGGTCTTCGGGTTTGCTATGAAACATGTAGTGGGATATGACTGATCAAGATAGAATTTGCCCCTCCTTATGGGAGAGATATCTCTGGGCCCCTCGAAGTAATGGATTATGGAAGTGCATGGCCATGCTACGGTGATTGAGGTGTCAATCACAAGTTTGTAATCCATCACAGGATCGAGAGAGTGATTGAGCTATTAAGAGGATGACACAAGTCTCGCCTTGAGCTCAATCGATATCGTGAGGCAAAGGGATTTGTACATAAGGACATTACAGGTTCAGCCGATATGATCTTTACGTATATCTTGGGGCTAATATGCCTTGCTAGAGGCCGCTATTAATAGGGTGACCAGAAAGGCGTTTCTGGGTCGTGACAAAATATACGTGAACCTACAGGGTCACACACTTAATGGGTTGGAACACTTATTCGAATGTGATTCGAATATGGGCTCGATTCGGATAGAGATCCGAGTAGACTCTTACTGGGCCTCAGTCCACGAGGCCCGAGTAAGGTGGTCTATATATAGGGAGGCGAGGGGCTGAGGAGTTTCACGTGTGTTTTCTGTTAGCCTTGAGCAAAACCCTAGCCGCCACCTTCCGAGCCGAACCCTAGCCGCTCACGAGTGCTAGTACACTCGCGATCGGTGTTTCAGCCCCGGACGTGTGGATACCCGTAGAGGCGCTGCTCGTTGCGGCGTTGATCGGCCGGAGATCGACTACTTCCACTACTACCTCGACGCGCGCGTGGTTGGACCGGCTTCTCCAACTCTTCCTCCGCTGCACTGCGCGTCTAGTGGTAACGATCCATGATCCCTTCTTTCGCATGATGTCCTGGTGTGCGCGGTAGAATTTTTTATTTTTGCTATCGTAGCCTACGCGTACTCCTTCACATGCTACATGGTCGGGTAAAGCTAATGACAACCAAATAATAAGCTTGGCGGCACGACACATATATTTACACATGATCGTATATGAAAGCATATATATATACCGACTACAAAATGTATTGCCTTTACAGACCCAGGTCTCGGGTAATCACTTCAGCAGTCGGCTTCGCCTGCGAGATCAGCTCCAGCGCTTCCTCGGGCGTCGTGTCCTCGGAAAATCCCTCCCCGATGGCCTTAATGTCTGCCCTCGGGTAGATGGACTTGGTCATTGCTAGGGTTTGGGCCACGCCGGCGGCAACCCGCTCGTCTGAGTACCTTTTCAAGGCACTCGGCGCATCCTCGAGACGCCCCATTATCTGAGGAATTCTGCTACAGCTGGTCCCCACTGGGCGGGGATCTACAAGGTCAAGGAGCCCTTTCACGGACCCGACGAGGGCCTCCCGTGACTCCCTGATTGACCTTATCTCCTCCGTGTAGAACCAGTACTGGCCCTGGACGTTAGCTCTCATGCCTGCCCAGATCGGCCGGCAAGTAAGCTTGTCAAATTCGGCTCACACAGGATAACTAGTGGATTGGCTGAGATCACAGTCGGGTTGAGGACTTAGTTTCCTAATCGGCCTCCCACCCGGCCACGGTCTTCTCCAGTTCGGCCTTCTCCTTACCGAGCTTGACGACGGCCTTCTCCAACTCGGACTTCTCCCGGTCAAGCTCGGTTTTGGCCTTTGTCAGGTCGGCCTTGACCCTTTCGAGCTCGGCCTTGGCTTCTTCAGCCTCCTTCAGCTGCGACTCCCTCTCTGCTCGGGTCTTCAACTCCGCTTCGAGGTCTGCACCACAGATTAGCCAAGAGCTCAACCGTGCAGTCGTGACACCACCGGGCAGTCGGGATCGACGCGGCTGGATGAATACATCAACGGTTCAGCCGGGAAGATGTACTCGAGGATTTTACCTCCGATCTTCTCGGCTAGGGCCCATGTCTACGCCCTGAGCTGATCGGCGCCGCTCTTCAGCCAGGCCTCCCTCCTCGTGTGACGCACCTCCATCTCGGCCTTCAATGCCCGGAGTTGTTGCAATTCTGTGAGGTGGGGAGCCATCTCGACCAGGATCTCCGTCATCGCCTCGTTGCGGTCGATGAGCTTCTGCTCGGGACAAGGAACAAACCGACGACAGAGTCAAACATCAAAACAAGAAGATTGCTGGAGCTCTACTACAAGAATCGTACCGCGACCCCTTGGGACCCGCTGATGGCGGCACGAAGCAGGCTCTCGCGCTCTCTCCTTGCAACGACTTCATCGAGCCTGAAGCTTTTCATAGTGCCGTCGCGAGTGGTCCACGTAAAGGTCCGGGGCATCACACGTGGGGGAGCTTCAATCCGAGGCAAATGCGGGATCTCGAGCGGTGGCGGTAGCGGCGGCGAAGGCGATGACGATAACCACGATGGCGACGGGGTCCTGGCCTCGGCACCGCCTTCCCCTACAACATCGGGGACCGGCTTGGGGGCTCCGTCCCCCGCTTCCGCGACGTACGGTGCCTCGGGGGCTGGGGCCTCAGTTTCAACAGCCACCTCTCGGTCGGGTGGTGGTAGCGGCCCTGTAGTCGGAGCCACCTCGGTCTCAGCAACCGGGCTGGCCGCCGGCTCAACAGGTGTGTTCGCCGCCGCTGGCTCGGCTGGGGCAGGCTCATCAAGTGGAGCAGATGGGTCAACCTTTTTGAGATCGATATCGGCCCGCTTCCTGCACGACGAAGCAAGACATCAGGACTGTATTCTAACATACCACGACTACAGAAGACCCGGAGTAGCGCACCTCTTGGAGAACCTCAGCTTCCTGCCAGCCTGCCCGCCCCCCGGCGAAGCGCTAGCGTCGGCAGTCTCCCCGGTCGGCATCATCAATGGCAGAGGCGCATCAGCCCGAGTCGGCCCCGACTCTGGTATGGTTGGTTCGGGTTCCTTCGCCCCAATCGGCCTCTGCTCTGGTTGGCCCCTTGGTGGCGCTGTTGCTGAGTACGACAACGTTGGGCCCAAGCCTGCTGATCTCAGCCTGGGACTCGACCGCGTGGGTGTTGTGGCAGCGGTGTCCTTTATTTTCAAGCTGCCGCTCATGGCGCGCGCTGTCATGGCCCCCTCGCCCCGATATAAAATCGGCTTCTTCCCCGCTCTCTTAGTGTCGGGTTGGGCAGCGGAGGGACTCCTTGGCCTCTTCTTCAACGCGACCGCCGACAATGGACGAGAGTCTTCATCAAATTCCTCATGCCACTACAAGCAAGTTGACAAGATACCATCACGCAAGGTTGAACAATCACCGTTCCACAGGCGTTCACCACAGAAGAAGGTAGAAGGTTACCTTGGTCCGCGGCCGGATGAAGCTATAGGCAGCAACTCGGCGGTTATCATCTTCGGTGGCAACCACCCCTTCGGAGAAGTAGCCAAACAAGGTATCGGTCACTGCCCCCTTGTCCGCCGTCTCGCTGCTCACTCGGTCGGGATCATGTTTACCTTTGAAGGCCCAGCCGAAGGCGCTTCTCAACTTCAGCGGCTGGACGCGCCTCGTCAGAAAACGACGAGCCACCCAAGGCCCCGTCAAGCCGGCCCTCTTGAGGTCATCTATCTTCGTCAGCAATATATGTGCCTGGCCCAGTTCTTCAAAGGTTGGCTCCGAGGACCAGCTTGGCAACACCGCCGGCGGCATACCAGTAAACGGGCGCAAGGAAGGAGCCAGATCGGCGCAATAAAACCACTCCTTGTGCCAGCCCTTCAGAGAAGATTTCAAGGGCAAATCGATATACGTTTTCTTCCCATCACTCCTCAGTTGAAGACCAGCCCCTCCAATCACACTGATATTACTCTTGGAAGGTTGGGGCTTGACATGGAACAGGTGTCGGAAGAGGATGAAATGGGGTTCAACACCCAGAAAGCACTCACAAAGAGTAACAAATATGGAGATTTGAAGGATTGAGTTGGGATTTAAATGCACCAACTCCAGCCCGTAGAAATCAAGGATGCGGCGGAAGAAATCAGACGAGGGAAGACACAAGCCCCGATCAAAGAAAGAGGCGAAAACTACCGTTTCGCCAGGCCAGGGGTTGGGGCTCGACTCATCCCTCGCCGACCGCCAACGCATCACTTCTTGGCCGGGCAACTTCAGCTCGCTCTCCAGCTGTCTCAGCTTCACCGAGCCACAATCTGAGATCGGCCAAGAACTCTCTGGCGCACCCGCAGGATTCGTCGCCTTCGGCATGACTGCAGGTGGTGAGATTTGGGGGAAAGCAAATCGGGGGCTTGGAATAAACGAAGAGGATTGAAATCGCCCGAGTCCGGGTGGGGAACGGCTGCTGCTAACCCTAGCCGGGCGGGAGGCGAAAAGCTAGGCGCGAAGGTGGAAGACGAAGAGATTGGCTGATTTGGCGAAGACGACGGAATCTTTTTCTCTCTCCCCATCTTTTTATAGCCTGTACCGACTAGATGGGCCCAGGCCTACGCAGTCGGTATTGGGCCGACAAGATATGAGTTCCTACAGTAGCATGCTCTATGTGGGCCGTCCGCAGGCTGAGTTGAAATTATAGCGCTGGTGCTACCCACAAGAACCGATGAGGTAAATAGATATGCTTCATGAAAGCCTTACTGCTAAACATATATGTTTGGGTATCTGTTTTATCCACCAGGTCTCGAGGATATATCCTTACAAGGATCACAAGCTGGTCTTCATTAAAATTGGGGATGCATGTATCTTTCTCGAGAACACCTGACCACGTAATGGATTTATTTTCATAAAGTGGCACTCGGCCTACATGCGTGGCCATCAGTTGCCATGAGCAACATTATTCCAGCCGACATGACGCTGAAGAGTCTAACTCTCGAGTAGTGCACTACTCGGGAGAGACTATAAATATTTATTCCCGCTGACATGATGTGGAAGAGTCTAGCTTTTGAGTGGGACGCCACTCGGAAAAGACTATAAACTCATATTCCGACTGACATGAAGTCGAAGAGTCCTATATACGAGTAGTCTCCTACTCGGCAAGACTATAAACTATATTCCGGTTGACATGATACCGAAGAGTCTCATATACCAGTAGTAATCTACTCGGGAAAGACTTCCAGGTTAAAGATCTTTGACTTTATGTTTAATTGTCTTCACAATTAAGCACAAAGTCGGGGGCTACACCTAATAGGTGCGCCTATTCGGCGCACACTATTAATATATCTACATGAAGCCCTTCATAGCCTCGCTGCCAGCTGACATGAAGCAGGACTCGGGAGGACTTACTCGGACAAAGAATACTCGGGAGCATCGCACTCGGGTAACCTTCACCCTGGAGGATGAGCACTCGGCATCAGCTATGACTCAACTATGAAGGTCTCAGGGGCTACTGTGGGAGCCGTGGGCCCCGGGTACCTCATTACCAGCACATGGGCCACTCGGATAGAGGATGGGCCAGATCATGTAGTTAGAGATAAGATAGTACCCGGCAGGCTGTGCCTTGTACAATAAGGAAACCTAGCCTTAGTCGGATAGGATTCTATCTCTAAGAAGGAAGTCCCTTGGTCGTATCCGACTGGGATCCTTACCATGTACCCCTGTCCCCTAGTATATAAAGGGAGGCAGGGCGCCCCATGAGGGCAAGCAAGATCATTCATCACAAAACCACCTCAGAGGAATAACACCTCAACTGGACGTAGGGTATTACCTCACATCGAGGGCCTGAACCAGTATAATTCTCTTGTGTTCCTCTGCAATCCACCGAATTCCAGGTCGCCGAGTAGCCCCATAGTATTATTGCCGGTGCAAAGCATTGACATGTTGTTATACCATGACTTAGGATAGTCATGGAATGGATAGGTTTATATAAGGAGGCTTGATGTTAAAATTTGGCTTGGTTTTAGCCATGAAAGATGGTATGCTTGTGTAGCATAACTATTTTGGGCAATGGTGGCCCATTGTAGATGTTAGAGCATGGGATTGTGCTCATTTTTACTTCCATTTTTAGAACTATACCAGCTTGCTGTCCTAAATTTTCAGATTGAGCTATTTCACAATTGCTTATGTTTTAAATGTTTTACTTGCTCAATAAAATCAGCTTTATGCAAAATCAGATCGACATAGTCATACTCCTTGATGTAGAGACTAGCATTACCCCTTTGTTCTATTATTATTGTATAAGCCTAGCTGAGTACTTGTTGTACTCATGCTGCATATCTTTCAGGTGAGGATATCGACAACATTGATGTGATCTACTATTATCCCACCGAGGGTGGCCGAGGATAATGTGTAGTTGAAGTTATGCTCTATCCCCAGTCGGTTGCCCTGTGGTTTGGTTTGGTACCATTGGTTTTATCCTTTATGTTTATATTTTTCCACTGCTATCTTTTGGGTTACTTTGTGATGAATTAGGGTGTGAGCCCTCTACGTAATATACATAACTCTGCTGCTCATTTATCCATATTTAGAGTACTTGTGATGTTTATCAATTGCTTGCGATGAAAGTGTGTAGTTAGTCACTTTCCTAGGGACTAGCTGAACATGAGTATGAATTTAGAAATGATGAGATGTATGGATGTTGGTTCAACCGTAGACCATGTCCCCAGAAGTGTGTATCGTGTTTGGTCGCCACCTTCGTGTGGTTTGACGGGCACACTTCGCCGTTTGGGACTGGTGAATCAACTCTCCAAATATCTCTTTATTTCTGAATTCGACGCGTTGGATTTGTATTGTGAGTGGGTAAAGATAATGGCAAGGTTGCGATGAGGATGGATGGTTACCATTTATTCGATTTTTATTCGAGACCCCATCCATCTAGATATTTCACGTTGTCATAATAATTACTCTCCATAATGCACTTCCGGGGTGCCCACAGCCGCCCTCAATCCACAGCGCGATTGGAGCCGTTCGGCCACGATCTCACTCGCCCGAGCGCATAAAAAGCTTTCCCGCTCCCTTCTCCACCTTTTCCCCAACCTACCGCGTCTCCCCATGCTCTCAAACACCATCACCACCGTGCACCCGAGCTTCTGCCGCCTTTCACCAACTCCAGCCGTTCGCTCGCCGGCCGTTCCAGACACCACAAGCCGCGCTACCACCGCCATCGTCTCCGCCGTGCTGAGGAGTCCGTCGGCCGCCGCTTCATGGAAGCCGAAGCCCGCCGGAACGCTCTGCCCTCATGCACGGTGAGCTCCGGTCCTCTGTCCTCTCTCTGGCCGGCCAATTCCATAGTGCCGCGCCTCCTTACTCCGTCCTAACTCTTTTCTCGTCTTCCCCATCTCCTAGAGCACCTCGGCCATCGCTTCCCGTCTCCCCATCGCCGTCGAAGTGCCGTTACCGACGCTGTCCCGTAGCCACCGCCGCTTCTGCCTCGCCGCCATCATCCTCGCGCCATCGCTCGCCGCCGCGAGCCGCCGTTGAGCTCCCCGCCGTTTCCCAGTCCCTTTTTGCCTCTCCGCGTGCCCGCCGCCACGCCGTGTGGTCGTCGCCGGCGACCATTGGGACGCGCGCGCTCTCGCCTCCCGCTCGGGATGGCCGGCATGTGGCCGGCGCGTCCCCGGGCCATCCGATCTGCCACACGGCAGATCGTGGCCATCCGTCGGCTGCCCGCGTGGCCACCGCGTGGCTGCTGCGTCGGCGCCACGTGTGCGCCATGTGGCACACCCGTTCCCGGCTCGGTGGATTGACTCCACCGTGCGCCAGTGCCTTTGAGTCCCTATCAGGTGGGGCCTGCTGGTCGGCGCCGCCTCTCCCTTGGGTGACGCCATTAATCGATTAATTGCGAATTAAACCATATAATATTTACTTTCATATTGGAAAACACAGTAAAACTTCAACAATTCATATCTAATTCATATGAGCTCCGATTAAGTCCATTCAAATTGCATTAAATCCAAAAAATGTCTAGAATTCATTAAAAATATTTTCAGCTCCTGTTTGATTGCCCACTGTCGATGTTTTACACCGGCAATATAACTATAGGGCTACTCGGCAAGGGAAAACTCGGTGGATTGCAAAGGAACACAAGGAAATTTTATACTGGTTCAGGCCCTCGATATGAGGTAATACTGTCGATGCTTTGCACCGGCAATAATACTATGGGGTACTCAGCGACCTGGAATTCGGTGGATTGCAGAGGAACACGAGGGAATTATACTGGTTCAGGCCCTCAATGTGAGGTAATACCCTACGTCCAGTTGAGGTGTTATTCCTCTGAGGTGGATTTGTGATCAATGATCTGGTGTGTCCTCATAGGGCGCCCTGCCTCCCTTTATATACTAGGGGACAGCGGTACATGGTAAGGATCCCAGTCGGATACGACCAAGGGATTTCCTTATTAGAGATAGAATCCTATCCGACTAAGGCTATGTTTCCTTATTGTACAAGACACAGCCTGCCGGGTGCTATCTTATCTCTAATTACATGGTCTGGCCCATCCTCTATCCGAGTGGCCCATGTGCTGGTAATGAGGTACCTGGGGCCCATGGCTCCCACAAATACCCTACGTCCAATTGTGGTGGTATTCCTTTAAGGATGTGTGTTGATCAATGATCTTCTGTGTTGTTCTGCCCTCAGGGGAAGCCCTGCCTCCCCATATATACCGGGGGACAGGGGTACAAGATAGGAATCCCAGCCGGATACGGCCAAGGAATTTCCTTCTTAGAGATACATCTTACCCGGTTAAGACTGTATATTCCTTTCTGTACAAGGCAAAATCTACCGAGTGCTATTATATCTCTAATTACAAGTCCTAGCCCGTCCTCTATCTGAGTGGCCCATATGCTTGTGATGAGGTACCTGGGGCCCATGGCCTCCACAGTAGCCCTGAGACCTTCATAGTTGAGTCACAGCTGATGCTGAATGCTCATCCTCCATGGTGAAGATTGCCCGAGTGCATTGCTCCCGAGTACTTCTTGTCTGAGTGCTTCTTCTTCCCGAGTCCTGCTTCATGTCAGCTGGCAACGAGGCTATGAAGGGCTTCATGTTGGTGTATGAATAGTGTGCGCAGAATAGGCGCACCTATTAGGTGTAGCCCCCAACTTTGTGCTTAATTGTGAAGACAATTAAACATAAAGTCAAAGATCTTTAACCTTGCAGTCTTTCCCGAGTAGATTACAACTGGTATATGAGACTCTTCGGTATCATGTCAACCGGAATATGATCTATAGTCTTGCCGAGTAGCATGCCACTCGTATATGGGACTCTTCAGCTTCATGTCAGCTGGAAAAAGGGGTCGATAGTCTTTCCCGGGTGGCATCCCACTCGAGAGCTAGACTCTTTAGCGTCATGTTGTCGATGTTTTACACCGGCAATAAAACTATAGGGCTACTCGGCAAGGGGAAACTCGGTGGATTGCAGAGGAACGCAAAGGGATTTTATACTGGTTTCAGGCCCTCGATGTGAAGTAATACTGTACGTCCAGTTGTGGTGTTATTCCTCTGAGAGGTTATGTCAATCAATGATCTTCCCATGCCCTCATGGGGCGCCCTGCCTCCCTTTATATACTAGCAGACAAGGGTACATGATAATGATCCCAGCCGGATACGGCCAAGGGATTTCCCTCTTAGAGATAGAAACTTATCCGACTAAGACTGTTTTCCTTATCATACAAGGTAAAACCTGCCGGGTGCTATCTTATCTCTAATTACATAATTCGGCCCATCCTCTATCCGAGTGGCCCATATGCCGGTAGTGAGGTACCCAGGGCCCATGGCCTACATAGTAACCCCTGAGACCTTCATAGTTGAGTCGCAAGCTGATGCCGAGTGCATATCCTCCACGGTGAAGATTGCCCGAGTGTGATGCTCCCGAGTACTCTTTTGTCTGAGTGCTTCTTCTTCCCGAGTCCTACTTCATGTTAGCTGGCAGCAAGGCTATGAAGGGCTTCACGTAGAAATATGAACAGTGTGTGCCGAATAGGCGCACCTATTAGGTGTAGCCCCTGACTTTGTGCTTAATTATGAAGACAATTAAACATAAAGACAAAGATCTTTAACCTTGCAGTCTTTCCCAAGTAGATTACTACTGGTATATGAGACTCTTCGGTATCATCTCAACCGGAATATGATTTATAGTCTTGCCGAGTAGGGAACTACTCGTATGTAGGACTCTTCGACTTCATGTCAGTCGGAATGGGTGTTTATAGTCTTGCCGAGTAGGATGCTACTTGTTTATAGGACTCTTCAGCGTCATATCAGCTGGAAAGGGGGGTTTATAGTCTTTCCCGTGTGGCGTCCCACCCAGAGGTTAGACTCCTCCGCGTCATGTCAGCGGGAATATGTTTATAGTCTCTCCCGAGTAGTGCGCTACTCGAGAGTTAGACTCCTCAGCGTCATATCGGCTGGAATGATGTTGCTCATGGCAACTGATGTCCACGCACGTAGGCCGAGTACCACTTTATGAAAATAAATCCATGGCGTAGTCAGGTGTACTCGAGAAAGATACCTGCATCCCCAATTTTAATGAAGACTAGCTTATGATCCTTCTAAGGATATATCCTCGAGACCTGGTGGATAAAACAGATACCCAAACATATATGTTTAGCAATAAGGCTCTCATGAAGCATATCCGTTTACCTCATCGGCTCCTGTTGGTAGCACTAGCGCTATAATTTCAACTCAGCCTACGGGTGGCCCACATGGAGCATGCTACTGTATTAACTCATATCTTGGTGGCCCAGCACCGACTGTGTAGGCCCAAGCCCATTTAGTCGGCACAGGCTCTATAAATAACGGGGAGAGAGAAAAAGATTCCTTCGTCTTCCCCAACTCAGCCAATCGTTTCGTCTTCTGTCTCTGCGCCCAAATTTTGCCTTTTGCTCGGCTAGGGTTATCTGCTGCTGCTGTTCCCTACTCGAACTCAGGCAATTCCAGTCTGCTTCGTCTGTTCCAAGCCCCCAATTCGCTTTTCCCCCAAATCTTCCTGCTCCCAACCATGCCGAAAGCTTCGGATCTTACGGGTGCGCCGGGGAATGCCTGGCCGACTTCGGATTGCGGCTCGGTGAAACTGACGCTGCTGGAGAGTCAATTGAAGTTGCCTAGTCAAGAGGTGATCCGATGGCGGCCGGCTAAGGGTGAGTCGGTCCCAAATCCCCAATCTGGCGAAACAGTAGGTTTTGCCTCTTTTTTCGATCGGGGTTTGTGCCTTCCCTCTTCTGATTTCTTCCGCCGCATCCTTAACTTCTATGGGTTGGAGTTGGTGAATTCGAATCCCAACTCGATTCTTCAAATCTCCATATTTGTTACTCTCTGCGAGTGCTCTTTGGGTGTGAAACCCCATTTTAATTTCTTTAGGCATCTGTTCCACATCAAACGCCAGCCCTCCAAAAATAATGTCAATGTGATTGGGGGCGCTAGTCTCCAGTTGAGGAGTGATAGGAAGAAAACATATCTTGATCTCCCCTTGAAATCTTCCCTGAAAGGCTGGCACAAGGAGTGGTTCTATTGCACAGATCTGGCTCCCTCGCGTCCATTCACCAGCTTGCCACCGGTAGTTTTACCAAATTGGTCAGCAGATCCCACCATTGAGGAGATGGGCCAAGTGCATCAATTGCTGGAGAAATTGGATAAGCTTAAAGAAGCTAGCTTAACTGGGCCTTGGGTGGCACGACGTTTCCTGACTTGACGTATCCAGCCGCTGAAGCTGAGGAGCGCGTTCGGCTGGGATTTCCAAGGCAAACTTGATCCTGACCGAGTAAGCCACGAGTCGGCCAATATTTTCAAGGTAACCGAGACCCTGTTTGGTTACTTCTTCGAGGGGGTGATCGAGATCGAGGATGATAAACGCCGGATTGCTGCTTATAGCTTCCTTAGGCGCCGCCCCAAGGTAATCTTCGTCCCTCATTTGTGACGAATGCTAGTGGGTCTGTATGTGTGATTGCCCGGCATTATGTGATAGATGTCATTGAATCTTCTGTAGGAATGCGTGGAGTTTGATGAGGACTCCCGCCTATTGTCAGCTGTTAAAACGAAGAAGAGGCCGAGGAGCCTTGCTGCTGCCCAACCTGACTCCAAGAGAGCCGGGAAAAAGCCCGTTCTATATCGGGGCGAAGGGGCCATGACGCCGCCTGTCGTGGTAGGAGGTTTGAAGATAAAGGACACCGCCGCCGTGGCGCCCAGGCGATCAAGTCCCAGGTTGAGACCAGTACAGCCAAGCTCAACATTGCCGAGCCCGACAAGAGCACCACTGAGTACAAGGTCCGAGCAGGCGCCACCAAGCATACGGGTGCCCGAGTCGGCCACGCCACCAATGGGGCCGGCTCCGGCTGCTACACCGCCACCGACTGATTCGTTGACCAGGACAACAACCATGCGTAGCACTCCACTGGGACCCGGATCGCTAGGCGGGAGACTCCAGTTCTCCAAAAGGTAAGCTGCTCTGGATCTTCTGAGATTCTTGTCCGTTGCAGTAGTATTTTGATGTCTGTCTTGCGATGCAGGAAGCGTGCCGATATCGATCTCAAGGAGACCGCTCTGACTGCTCCCCTTGAAGAGCCCGCTGTGGAGGCCATGGGCCTGGGGTAGCTCATCACCAGTATATGGGCCACTTGGATAGAGTATGGGCCGAATCATGTAATTAGAGATAAGATAGCACCCGGCAGGCCTTACCTTGAACGATAAGGAATAGCAATCTTAGTCGGATATGTTTCTATCTCTAAGAAGGAAATCCCTTGGCCGTATCCGGCTGGGATCCTTATCATGTACCCCTGTCCCCCAGTATATAAGGGGAGGCAGGGTGCCTCTCAAGGGCGACGGGATCATTGATCGACATAATCTCTCAGAGGAATAACACCACAACTGGATGTAGGGTATTACCTAACATCGAGGGCCTGAACTAGTATAAAACCACTTTGCGTTCCTCTGCAATCCACTGAGTTTTCCCTTGTCGAGTAGCCCTATAATTCTATTGCCGGTGTAAAACATTGACAGTTGGCACGCCAGGTAGGGGCTCTGGCGAGTTTTACATCTACAAGCTCGATGGATCCAGCAACCAAGATCGACGGCGACAAGTTCTCTCCTGGAGACGTTATTTCATTCGGAAGCCTCGATTTCATCGCTGACCAGATTGGCAACCTTACCTTAGCCGAAGCAGATCCAATCCAGCCGGCCGAGGAACCAGCCGATGTTGCACCAGTCAGCGCACAGGACGCCGCAATCTCCTTTAGCAATCTACTGCAGCAGTCCTTCACTTCGCTGAGTATGGGGACAATCCTCTCCTTCGGTGTCCGACTCGCGCTGGGCCTTGAGCTAGCTCGGGTTGGGCCGAGAAGGGGAGAAATCATCAATCTCCCACACGGACTCGGCGACGCTGCGGATCTACATCCCGCACCACAGACCCAATCTCCTGCGATTCAGTTTGGACACGGCCAAGCGCCGTTTCAGATTGGATCTAGAGAGGTTGGGGTCGTTCTCACTTTGATAAACTACTCAAAGTCCGACTCCAAGTCAGATAATGGTTCGAACGCTAGTTCGGACTCCAGTCTGGCGAGTCTCTGGCTTTCACTCGGGAGCTACAGGACGTCCACTGGCTGGCTGGCTTTAAGCCCACAGGGATTGAAAAGTACGACGGCAAAACAAACCCCGAATCCTGGTTCACCGTATATACCATAGCAGTCTGAGCTGCCGGGGGCGACAACAAAGCCATGGCTAACTACCTCCCAATTGCGCTAGCCGACTTGGCAAGGACATGGCAAACAGGGCTCCCGAGGCGGTCGATCGGTTCTTGGGGAGAACTCAGGGAGCTGTTCATCGCCAACTTTCAGGGGACCTACGAGAGACCATCTTCTGAGCATGATCTATATCAACTACACCAGAAGAAGAACGAGTCTCTACGTGATTTTATTAAGAGGTTCTCCGAGAAGCGCAACAAGATCCCCATGATCCGCGATGAGGCCGTCATCGCTGCCTTCCGCAAAGGAGTAAAGGATGCCCCATTCATCACGAAGTTCACTCGGAAGCCACCACCCTCTGTCCGGGCTCTTTTCGACATGGCCAACAAATACGCCGACTCGGCTGAAGCGGTCGCAGAGGCCCTCGATGAGAAGGAGTCCCAATAGAAGGATCAGAAGGTGAAGGTCGACAACGAGCCATCTCAAAACAAGTCTGGCAGCCGCACGTGGAAGTCGGACAACGAGGTGGCCAACATGGAATGCACTCGGTCGCGGCCCCAACGGGATAACGACTACTAGAAGGTCATGAGTGGACCATGCCCCTTCCACCCCAAGGGCAAGCACGCGGCCAAAGATTGCTACATGCTTAAGAAGTTTGCCTTTGAGCAGGCTTCATCATCTGGCGCCGACAAGGACAAAGACAAGCCAGATCAGGGTCCGGCCGACAATTTCCAAGATCCTCAGGCCAGTAACCTTCGGCACCCGGGATAACTTTCGCATGGAAAACTACGGCCGAGCACTGCGCCCTTCCACGGGATAATTCCCGGCCTGTCATCAACTCCACTCGGGCAGATCACATTGCCAGTAACCTTCGGCACCCGGGATAACTTTCGCACGGAAAACGTCTGCTTCGAGGTTGCCGACTTCGAGACCGCATACCATGTGATACTCAGACGACCGGCACTCGCCAAATTCATGGTGATACCACACTACACACATATGGTGCTCAAGATGCCTGGGCCAGCAAGAGTCCTCTCCCTCTGCAGCAACATCAAGCAAGCCTTCACCTACGACAAGGAGAGCTGCAAACTGGCTCAATCACAAGTGGCGGCAGTCGGGCGCGATAGCATTCAGCAAGCTGTCACAACTGAAGTCGAGCAAGATCAAGTTCAGGCAAAAAAAGCGGTGAAGTCGGGAATTTCAGCGGACTCTGACACGAAGAAGATCCCCCTGGACCCTTCCGACCCCTCCAAGATTGCCCTAGTCGGGACTGGACTCGACCCCAAATAAGAAGACGCGCTCGTCACCTTCCTACAAGCCAATAAAGACATCTTCGCATGGAAACCATCCAACATGCTGGGCATACCAAGGGAGGTGATCGAGCATGCCCTAAACATGAAGACAGATGCCAAGCCAGTCAAGCAACGGCTGCGGCGCTTCGCTCAAGACCGCAAGGATGCTATCCGGGAGGAGATCACCAAGCTCCTCGCAGCCGGGTTCATCAAGGAGGTCTATCACCCGGATTGGCTGGCTAACCCAGTTCTGGTCCGGAAGAAAAAGGTAAATGGAGCATGTGCGTCGACTACACCAATCTCAACAAGGCGTGCCCCAAGGACCTATTCGGTCTTCCCAGGATAGATCAGGTGGTAGATTCCACGACTGGGTGCAACCTACTCAGCTTTCTCGACTGCTACTCGGGATACCATCAAATCAGCCTGAGGGAGGAAGACTGCTTAAAGACATCTTTCATCACGCCGTTTGGAGCGTACTGCTATATCACAATGCCGTTTGGTTTGAAGAATGCTGGAGCAACCTATCAACGAGCAATTCAGCAGTGTCTGCACACACAGATCGGGTGCAACGTGGAAGCCTACGTCGACAACGTGGTGATCAAGACCAAGTCCAAAGAAGACCTCATCGTTGACCTGGAAGAAACCTTCCATAATCTTCGATGATTCAAAATGAAGTTGAACCCTAAAAAATGCGCCTTCGGAGTGTCCGACAAGTTACTCGGCTTCATCATCTCGCATCGTGGCATCGAGGCTAACCTGGAGAAAGTCAACACCATAATGAACATGGCTCCCCCGACTAACCAGAAGGACGTCCAGAAGCTGACAGGCTACATGGCGGCACTCAATCGATTTATTTCTCGACTGGGCGAACGGGGTATGCCCTTCTTCAAGCTACTCAAAAAGGCGGACAATTTCCAATGGACTCCAGACGCCCAACAAGCCTTCGAAGACTTCAAACAATTTCTCACATCACCTCCCGTGTTGGCATCACCTATGCCCCAACAACCACTAATGCTATATTTGGCGGCAACCACTCAGGTAGTCAGCACGGTGCTGGTGGTCAAGCGATCCGAAAAGGGTCACATCTAGAAAATACAATGGCCAGTTTACTTTGTCAGCGAGGTGCTTGCCGACTCGAAGACGAGATATCCGCAGGTCCAGAAGCTGCTACATGGCCTACTTATCACAGTCCGGAAGCTGGTGCATTATTTCCAAGCACATCAAGTCACGGTGGTCACAGCGTTTCCACTCGAGGAAGTCCTTCACAATCGCGAGGCCACCGGCCGAATCGCTAAATGGGCACTCGAGTTGATGGCGTTTGATATCACCTTTTAGCCATGGACAGTAATTAAATCACAAGCTCTAGCCGACTTCGTGGCCGAGTGGACAGAAGTTCAACTGCCTACATCAACAGCAAAGCTAGAGTATTGGACAATGTACTTCAACGGTTCTCTACGGATCGGCGGCGCCGGGGCTGGAGTCATATTGACGTCCCCCACTGGCGAAAAACTAAAGAACGTCTTACAAATCCACTTCTCGGCTTCCCACAACGTCGCCGAGTACGAAGCACTTATCCACGGGCTCCGCATCGCTATATCACTAGGCATACGTCGACTGGTTGTGCGCGGGGATTCTCAACTCGTGGTGAACCAAGTCATGAAAGACTGGACTTGTCTCGATGGCACCATGGTAGCATACTGTCAGGAGGTTCGCAAGCAGGAAAACAAGTTCGACGGGCTGGAAATAACACATGTCCTGCGTCAATACAACGACGCGGCAGATGAGCTGGCAAATATGGGATCCAAGCGAGAAGTGGTTCCTACTGGAATCTTTGTCGAGCAACTCATGGAGCCATCAGTCAAGAAGAAACTGGCGCCAAAGCAGTCGGGAGGCAAACCTACCCCGGCTACAGACGAGGTGTTGCACACATGTCAAGACTGGCGGACTCCTGTTGTCAAATTTCTCCTGGACGACGAACTCCCAGAAGATCACAGTCAAACCGAGCAGATCAAGCGTCGAAGCAAAAGCTTCCTACTAGTCGGAGAAGACCTATACCGAAGGAGCGCATCCGGTGTCCTCATGCGTTGCGTCACCACCGAGGAGGGCAAGCAGATCCTGTAGTCGATCCACTCGGGCATATGTGGCAACCATGCCGCATCCAGGACGTTAGTAGGAAAGGCTTACCGGCAGGGATTTTTCTAGCCTACAGCAGTAACAGACACCAAGGACATTGTTCGCAAGTGCGAGGGTTGCCAGTTCTACGCAAGACAAACAAATCTCCCAGCCCAAGAACTCCAAACTATCCCTATTTCTTGGCCATTCGTAGTATGGGGGCTCGACATGGTCGGGCCTTTCAAGAAAGCGCTAGGAGGGTTCACACATCTATTCGTCATAGTTGACAAGTTCACCAAGTGGATTGAGGCAAAACCCATTGCAACTATAACAGCAGCATGAGCAAAGGACTTCATCAGGAGTATACTATACCGATTTGGGGTTCCTAACCGCATAATCACCGACAACGGTACTCAGTTCACGGGCAGCGTATTCCAAGACTTTTGCAAAGATTTCGGCATTAAGATCTGCTATGCATCCGTGGCACACCCACGGAGCAACGGCCAGGTCGAATGAGCCAACGGTATGGTCTTACAAGGCATCAAGGCTAGGATATTCGACCGACTACAACCATACACGGGCCGATGGGTACAAGAACTCCCATCTGTTCTCTGGTCTCTCAGAACCACGGTTACTCAGGCAACAGGGCAATCCCCTTTCTTCCTGGTCTATGGTGCCGAGGCTATGCTACCGACAGAGTTGCAGTTCAACTCTCTGTGAGTCCGGGCTTACTCCGAAGATGTCTCAAATAATACCCGACTGGTCGAGCTAGATCAGTTGGAAGAAGCAAGGGACACCGCAACAATCTAGTCGGCAAGGTATCTTCAAGGCCTGCGTCGCTACCACAACTGCAATGTCTGTGGTCACGCCTTTTTGGTCGGGGATCTCGTCTTGAGGAAAATACAAACCACCAAAGACAGGCACAAATTATCCCCAATCTAGGAAGGGCCGTTCATTATAGCCGAGGTCACACGGCCAGGCGCCTACCAACTGAAGACCGAGGACGGCGTTCTCATCAGCAACTCATGGAACATAGAACAGCTATGTCCTTTCTATACCTGAGTTTTACAATTTTCCATGTGTATAGTTTCTCTGACTCACTACGCCGCTTGTATCAACCGAGGAGTGAGTCGGGGGCTGCATGTATATATGTGTTCTGTCAATAATATACGAGCTTATCCCACTCCAGTTATGAAGCTTTACTACGACTGTTGCGTTTGCCCGAGTATAGCTTCTTACATTGAACGATTTTATTAAGTTCTGATAGACTAACTTGGCGTAGACTACATGGTCAAGTAAAGCTAATGACGACTGAGTGATAAACTTGGCAGCAGTGCACATATATTTACACATGTTTTCTACAAAAGTTTATACACACCGACTACATGACACGCTGCCCCTACAGACCCAGGTCTCGGGTAATTATCTCAGCAGTCGGCTTCGCCCGGGCAATCAGCTCCAGCGCCTCTTCGGGCGTCATCTCCTCGGCAAACCCCTCTCCGATGGCTTCAATGTCTTCCCTCGGGTAGATCGATTTGGTCATCGCCAGGGTCTGGGCCACGCCGGCAATGACATGCTCATCCGAGTATTTCTTCAAGGCACTTGGTGCATCCTCAAGACGCGCCTCTATTTGGGGGATCCTGCTGCAGCTAGTTCCCACAGGGTTGGGATCTATCAGGTCAAGGAGCCCTTTTGCGGACCCGACGAGGGCTTCCCATGACTCCCTAATGACTCTTATCTCCTCTGTGTAGAACCGATACTAGGCCTAGACATTGGCTCTCATGTCTGTCCAGGTCCACCAGCAAGTAAACTTGTCAGGCTCGGTTGCAGATGGAATGACTAATGGATTGGTTAAGATCACGGTCAGGTTGGGGACTTACTTTCGTAGTCAGCCTCCCACTTGGCTACGGTTTTCTCCAGTTTGGCTTTTTCTTCACCGAGCTTGACGGTGGCCTCTTTTAACTCGGCCTTTTCCTGTTCGAGCTCGGCGTTGGCCTCTATCAGGTCGGCCTTGACCTTCTCAAGCCCGGCCTTGGCTTCTTCGGCCTCCTTCAGCTGGGCTTCCCCCTCTATTCGGGTCTTCAACTCGGCTTCGAGGGCTGCACGACAGATTAGTCATGGACTCAACCTTGCGGCCAAGACGCAACTGGGCAGTCGGGAACAACGCAGCTGGAGAAATACATCAAGAGTTCAGTCGGGAAGACGCATTCGGGGGACTTACCTCTGATCTTCGCGGCTTGGGCCCAATTTTCATCCCTGAGCTGGGTGACGGCGTCCTTTAGCCAGGCTTCCCTGCCCGCGTGCCGCTCCTCCATCGTGGCCTTCAGTGCCCGGAGCTGCTCTAATTCCACAAGGTGGGGGCCATTTCGACCAAGATCTCGGTCATCTCCTTGTTGAGATCGACAAGTTTCTGCTCAAGGAAAGAACAAGCCAGTCGTGGAGTTAGACGTCAAAACAAGAAGATCACCACGACTCTGCCACAAGAATTATACCCCGACTCCCTGGGACCCGGTGATGGTGGCGCGAAGCAAGCTTTCGCGTTCCCTTCTCGCCGCGGCCTCATCAAGCCTAAAACTATTCATGGTTCCGTCGGGCGCCATCCAGGTGAACGTCCGAGGGAACCTACGTGGAGGAGCTTCAATCCGAGGAAGGTTCAGGACCTCCGGCACAAGTGACGATGATGACAACGATGACCATGATGGAGACGGGGTCCCGGCCCCCACATCGGCATTCTCTGCGGCCTCAAGGGTCGACTCGGGGGCTCCGACAGTGGCCTCGGCTGCGGGCGTCGGCTCAGGGGCTGGGGCAGTGACCTCAGCAACCACCCCTTGGTCGGGCGGCGCCAGTAGCCCCACGGTCGGGACCACCTCAGTCTCCGCGACTGGGGGTACCACCGGCTCAGCAGGTGTGTTCACCGGCGCTGACTCGACTGGGGCGAGCTCTTCAAGGGGAGCAGTCAGTGCGGTCTCCTTGAGATCGATATCAGCACGCTTCCTGCATACCGAAACACACATCAATGCACTACTGCAATAGACAAGAATCCTAGAAGATTCGGAGCAGCATACCTCTTGGAGAACTTCAGCTTCCTGCCGGGCGATCCGGGTCCTGGTTGGGCGCTACCTCCGGTTGTCGGCCCGGCTGGCGAATCAGTCGGCGGAGACGTGGTAGCTGGAGGTGGCCCTGTTGGAGGCGTAGCCGACTCGGGCACCCGCGTGCTTGGTGGATCCCGCTCGAATCGTGCACTCGGTGGTGCTTTTGCCGGGCTTGGCAATGTCGAGCTCAGCCGTACAAGTCCCAACCTGGGACTTGATTGCCTGGGCGCCGCGGCGATGATGTCCTTTATCTTCAGGCTTCCTGCCACGGCACGCGGTGTCATGGCCCCCTCGCCTCGATACAGAATAGGCTTCTTCCCCGCTCTCCTAGAGTCGGGTTGGGCAACAGAGGGGCTCCTCGGCCTCTTCTTTGATTTGACGGCTGACAACGGGCGAGAGTCCTCATTAAACTCCTTGCACCACTACAGAAGAATCCACAAAATACATCACACAATGCCAGGCAATCATACATACAGGCCCATAGGCGTTCATCACAGAAGAAGGTTGAAGATTACCTTGGTACGGGGCTGAATGAAGCTATAGGCCGCGACCGGGCGATTATCATCTTCGGTTGTGATCACCCTTCGGAGAAGTAACCGAACAGGGTCTCGGTCACTGTGCGCTTGTTAGCCGGCTTGTTGCTCACTCGGTTAGGATCATTTTTGCCCTTAAAAGCCCAGCCCGCTCCTCAGCTTCAGCGGCTAGATGCGCCAAGTCAGGAAGCGATGAGCCACCCAAGGTCTAGTCAGGCCAGCTTTCTTGAGGTCATCTTATTTCCCCAACAATTGGTGCACTTGGCCCATCTCCTCAAAGGTTGGATCTGCTGACCAATTTGGTAAAACTACCGGTGGCGAGCCGGTGAATGGACGCAAGTAGGGAGCCAGATCTGCGCAATAGAACCACTCCTTGTGCCAGCCTTTCAAGGAAAATTTCAAGGGGAGATCAAGATATGTTTTCTTCCCATCACTCCTTAGCTGGAGACCAGCCCCCCCAATCACACTAAATTATTCTTGGAGGGCTGGGGTTTGATATGGAACAGATGTCTGAAGAAATTAAAATGGGGTTCCACACCCAAAAAGCACTCGCAGAGACTAACAAATATGGAGGTCTGAAGAATCGAGTTGGGATTCAAATTCGCCAACTCTAGCTTATAGAAGTCAAGGATGCGGCGGAAGAAATCGGAAGAGGGAAGGCACAAACCCCGATCGAAAAAAGAGACGAAAACTACTATTTCGCCAGATTGGGGATTTGGGACCGACTCACCCTTAGTCAGCCGCTAGTGGATCACCTCTTGGCTAGGCAACTTCAGTTGACTCTGCAGTAGCTTCAGTTTCACTGAGCTGCAATCCGAGGTCGGCCAAGCATTCTCCGGCGCGCCTGCAAGATCCGAAGCTTTTGGCATGATTGGGAGCGGAAAGACTTGGGGAAAAGCGAATCGGGGGCTTGGAATAGACGAAGAGGAGTGGAATCGCCCGAGTTCGGGTGGGGAACAGCAGCAGCTAACCCTAGCAGAGCGGGAGATGAAAAGTTGAGCGCGAAGGTGGAAGTCGAAGCGATTGGCTGATTTCGGGAAGATGAAGGAATCTTTTTCTCTCTCCCCGCCTTTTATAGAGCCGATGTTGACTAAATGGGCTTGGGCCTACACAGTCAGCACTGGGCCACCAAGATATGAGTTCCTACAGTAGCATGCTCCATGTGGGCCGCCCGTAGGCTGAGTTGAAATTATAGCGCTGGTGCTACTAACAGGAGCCGATGAGGTAAACAGATATGCTTCATGAGAGCCTTATTGCTAAACATATATGTTTGGGTATCTGTTCTATCCACCAGGTCTCGAGGATATATCCTTACATGGATCACAAGCTGGTCTTCATTAAAATTGAGAATGCAGGTATCTTTCTCGAGTACACCTAACCACGCTGTGGATTTATTTTCATAAAGTGGTACTTGGCCTACATGCGTGGCCATCAGTTGCCATGAGCAATATTATTCCAGCCGATATGACACTGAAGAGTCTAACTTTCGAGTAGTGCACTACTCGGGAGAGACTATAAATCTCTCATTCCCGTTGACACGATGCGGAGGAGTCTAACTTCTGGGTGGGACGCCACATGGGAAAGACTATAAATTCCCTTTCCAACTGACATGAAGCTGAAGAGTCCCATATACGAGTAGCGTTGTCGATGTTTTACACCGGCAATAAATATATGGGGCTAGTCGGCGGATGGAAACTCGGTGGATTGCAAAGGAACACAAGGAGATTTTATACTGGTTCTGGCCCTCAATGTGAGGTAATACCCTACATCTAGTTATGGTGTTATTCCTTTGAGGATTTATGGTGGTGATTCTGGTGAACCAACTCAACCTGCCCTTAGGGGGCGCCCTGCCTCCCCTTATATACTGGGGGACCGGGTTACAAGGTAGGAGTCCCAACCGGATTACGGCCAAGGGATCTCCTCTTAGAGATATAACACACCCAACTAGGACTGTGTTTTCCTTATCGTACAAGGCAAAGTCTGCCGTGTGTGGCTATAACCCTAATTACAAGGCTAGGTCCATCCTCTATCCGAGTGGCCGATATGCTTGTCATGAGGTACCCGGGGCCCATGGCACCCACAGTAGCCCCTGAGACCTTCATAGTTGAGTCACAGCTGATGCCAAGTGCTCATCCTCCACGGTGAAGTCTTCCTGAGTGCATTGCTCCCGAGTACTCTTTGTCCGAGTGAGTCTTCTTCCCGAGTCCTGCTTCATATCAGCTAGCAGCGAGGCTATGAAGGGCTTCATGTAGACATATGAATAGTGTGCACCGAATAGGTGCACCTATTAGGTGTAGCCCCTGACTTTGTGCTTAATTGTGAAGACAATTAAACATAAAGTAAAAGATCTTTAACCTGGAAGTCTTTCCCGAGTAGATTACTACTGGTATAGGAGACTCTTCAGTATCATGTCAACCGGAATATGATTTATAGTCTTACCGAGCAGGGAACTACTCGTATGTAGGACTCTTCGACTTCATGTCAGTCGGAATGGGTATTTATAGTCTTGCCGAGTAGGATACTACTCGTATATGGGACTCTTCAGCGTCATGTCAGCTAGAAAGAGGGGTTTATAGTCTGTCCCGAGTGGCGTCCCACCCAGAAGTTAGACTCCTCCATGTCATGTCAGCGGGAATGAGAAATTTATAGTCTCTCCCGAGTAGTGTACTACTCGAAAGTTAGACTCCTCCGCATCATGTCAGCAGGAATAATGTTGCTCATGGCAACTGATGGCCACGCATGTAGGCCGAGTACCACTTTATGAAAATAAATCCACGGCGTGGTCAAGTGTACCCGAGAAAGATAGCTGCATCCCCAATTTTAATGAAGACCAGCTTGTGATCCTTGTAAGGATATATCCTCGAGACCTGGTGGATAAAACAGATACCCAAACATATATATTTAGCAATAAGGCTCTCATGAAGCATATCTGTTTACCTCATCAGCTCCTGTTGGTAGCATCAGTGCTATAATTTCAACTTAGCCTGTGGGCGGCCCACATGGAGCATGCTACTGTAGGAACTCATATCTTGGTGGCTGCTACCAAATAAGCCGGCCTGAGCCGACCTACCCAGCATAGCTCTATAGAAGTAGCATCCATCGCATGTCAGGATGAGTACTCAAGCATTGGTAATTGCAATCAGCCAGAAGAATCCTTGTCGGCAAGCCTTTCCGACTTATGTTCTGGATGCAGCCTAGTTGCCACCGGTGCCTGATAGGTATGTTGCAGAATCTGCTTGCCCTCCTTAGGTGTGATGCGGCACATGAGAACTCCGGATGCGCTTTGATGACATAAGTCTTCTCTGACTTCGGTAAAGCAGAATAAGGTACCCGAACCTTGCATTTGCGTAGGATTCGGCTGGCGACCCTCATGGGGGGTACCCTATCCAACAGAGTTATACCCGAGCTCCGACTGGTGCCGGAGATCGGTTATTAGCCGAATAAAGTACCTAAACCTCACATTAGCGTAGTATTCGGCTAGCGACCCACATGGGGCGTACTTTACCTAGCGAAGTTGTGATCGGATGAGGTACCCGAACCTAGCATTAGCTTAGGATTCGGCTGGCGACCCTCATGGGGCGTACCTCACCCAGCCAAGTGGTATCCGAGCTCCGACTGTCGCCGGAGGTTGGTTATTGGCACACATGGGGCATAGCCAAGGAAGATGACATCCCGACTGGCGTGAGTACCTGGTCAATAGCCCTCATGGAGCATTCCGAGTGATCCTTGGCAGACTGGTCCAGCCCCCGAGCGTAGGAGATGGGCTCGTAGCCTTGAGTTCCTGTCACGCGTATCCGGAACTGGCCCTGCATTATAAAGATATCGGATGAGTAGCATCTGATGATGAAAACAATCACCCGAATAAAATGTATTTTACAATATATGTAAATAAGTGTTCTTCCTCTTTTTGATATTAATTTCCTCGAGTAGTTGACCCCTTACGTTTAAACACTCTGCCCAACTAGTCATAGCCCCCTAGCGTCGGGAGTTGGCTCGTGGCTCTTTCCCAGACACGCGTTTTGGGTGACTTGAGTTTGTCTTTCATGGAGCAAAGTTTCATGGATCGGAATTTGCTACTCGAGTACTTTTGCAACCATTTAAGAGGAAAAACCTAAAAAAAGGGTGCAGCTTGTACACCTAATAGGTGTAAGTGGCTGCGGCATTGGCAAAGCCAAATGAGGAAATTTTTATCAGGAAGTGACTTAGCTGTTCGGTATTTGGGAGTGGGGATGCCCCCCCGAGCCTGTCACTTGTTGTTCTGATAATCTTCAGTTGTTGAAAGTCGAAGACCGTTGTGGCCGACTGCCACAATGAAGCCGTCCGACTTGCGTTTGCGATTCCCAGCTTTAGTCGGGACCGCGTCGTCGGTGCCCTCCCGCTTCTTCTATCAGGATGCCCTTTTGTCTTCAAGGACCTTAGCAACAGCGTGGGCTGAGTCAGCGTATTTGTTCGCCATGTCGAATAGAGCCTTGACAGAGTTGGGAGGCTTCCGAGTGAATTTGTTGATGAACAAGATGTCTTTGACTCCTTTTCAAAAGGCGGTGATGACGACCTCATCCTTGATCTTTGGGATTGAATTTTTCTTCTCAGAGAACCTCTTGATGAAGTCACGAAGAGACTCGTTCTTCCTTTGATGTAACCGATACAGGCCGTACTCGGAAGATGGCCTCTCGTATGTTCACTGGAAGTTGGCGATGAGGCGTTCCCAGAGTTCTCCCCAGGAGCCGATTGATTGCTTGGGAAGTCCTGTTAGCCATGTCCTCGCTGAGTTGGCTAAAGCGACTGGGAGGTAGTTAGCCATGACTTTGTGATTTCCTCCAGCTGCTCGGATCGCCAGAGTGTAAACCGTGAGCCAGGACTCGGGATTGTTCTTGCCGTCGTATTTGTCAATGCCTGTAGGCCTGAAACTCGATGGCCAGTCGACCTGTTGTAGCTCTTGGGTGAAGGCCGGTATGCCTTTGTCTTCATGAGGGCTCCGACTCCGAATACGGCGGTGAAAACTACCGTGCGGAGGCCGAAATGCTTGTTCTTATCTTCAGTTGTGCGTTTG
>RYFJ01000898.1:0-147610 GCA_003991445.1 Oryza meyeriana var. granulata
TGAGGGGACCATAGCAGGACCAAGAGAGTCAATATGAAATGCACTAAGAAACCTTCAGACAATTCCATGCCATGTTTTAGTGTAGTGTGCCATATATCATCCAAGGATCCGTGCTGTCGTACACCACCGCCATCATACTGCTGGTATCAACTACTTATAAGTACTACATGGCTCTTAGATGAAAGTCTTAAAATTCTCTTTAATTGCCAATACGTCGTAACATGTTGAGCTCCTAATCCCTCCAAAATCGGGAGCATAGTACTCTTGATGTAGCATGATACATGAAGACATCTCTGTTGACTTTTTCCCAAGAGGCCACTTTTTCTTCGTAACTCCACTTGTTATTATCATAATCTTCCTGACTCATTTCTCAGCTTGTACTGGGCTCCCACACGGGATCCTCTTATGCTAAATCATAGTCCAACATGCCAAGATTTTAGTAGCACATCGTTCTTCCACTCAGCGAAATTTGTCCCATCAAGTTTGGTGTCACCAATTTTAAGCTGCCCCAATGCCTGAAAATAAACCAATGAAAAAAAAAATATTAGTAAATATATTACATATATTAATTTGCGTTGGCTCAAATCACACATCGATGATGGCTCTTTTCTAAATTTAATCACCGTTGGCAGAAAAATTAAAAATATTATGAATGACCAAAAATAATCCTAATTACATTCACTTGGGCAGAAAATAATTAAGCCAAATTAATATATAATTTATTTGACATAAATTTTAAATTAACTTGGTCAAATAAATATTTCACATCATAAAATTCTCTAACAAACTTCCCGTTGTTCCATTCAGCTAGAAATAATTTCAGATTCTATGAATAATTTCCATAATATTTCTAGCCATTTTTAATGCCAAGAAAGCAATAAAGATTCTTTAAATAACAATGAATAAAACAGTGGGAATTGATTTAATTTCCAAGCGCGGCGCCCGGCCGGTGTGCTGGCGCGGGCCCGGCCATGCGGCGAGCACGGGCGCGGGCCGAGCGCGGGCGCCGGCCGGCAGGCGCGGGCGCCGGGCGCGGGCGACCGAGCCGGGCGCATGTCGCCGTTCCGTCGATCCAGATCGAACGGCACGTCTATCCCATCTATTTTCTACCCGTCATTCAACCACGGCTGAATTATTTTTTTCACCGGTCCAAACCATCGGGAAATCAGCCACGAAGCCCTACCCTATCCCCGTCATCCCCTTTTCTTCGCGTTTTTCTTCACCACGCGCTCGACGAGCAAGCGGCGCGTGACGCGACGCTAGCGACGACGCGCCGAGCGAAGCAGCGGGGCGGCGGCGAGTGACGACAACCAATGCCCGTCTTTCCTCTTCCCCCTCCGTCCCCAGTTCTCCTCCCCGTGCGCAACAGCAACACCGAGGTGAGCCTCGGTTCTCGCGCGGCCGAGCGACGGCGCGAGACCGGTCTGGGCAGCGGGATGGCTTAGCGGCGAGCAGGAGGTAGTTCCCGAGGCACGGATGCGAGCACATCGGCAGCGAAACGACGAACCGGGTAAGATAATCCCGATCTCATTGTATTCGCGTTGATTTTGGGTCTTATTTAAATTAGGGTTCTTCGATTTGGGGATTTTGATCTTTGCCGAGTTAATTGATGATGACTTCACTAAAGGGATGAAGATTTGGGATTAAATTCTAAGGGTTTGGCTCTGATACCACAATGTTGGAGAAAATAAAATTACAGTGTTGACTAAAAATTGATTCACTGAGTTTATCCCCTTAGAATTCAATCACCTATGCGGAAAAATTTAATTCTAATCACTGACCTGCTTGTGAAGCCATCTTGACTTGATTTCTTCTTCTTCTCTGCTTCCTCTTCTTCTTGATGCTTCTTTGCGTGTGTGCGCCGACGGACGGATTGATGAAGACGTAGAAGGACCTCACGAACCCCTTCTAGTGCGTTTTGTGGATCGGGCACAATTAGGGTTTGAAGTTGGAGACCGAGCGGCGTCCTGTTCTTCTCCAATTTCTCTTTTATATGTGCACTAGTGGGGCTCGGGAGTTTCCTTCGGTTTAGGAGGTTCGATTGAATCCACCGATCACGGATTCTATTCGTTATCTTATCTCTAAGCCGATAAAACAACCAACATACAGGACAATGCAGATTAATGACAAAAGGGGAATATACAACATGCAGGTTATCCGAAGTGGTCGTATATTCAGTATTCTCACCAATCCTTAAGAAGTTCACCGGCGACATCCTTGTAACTGACCTTTTTCTTCTTTGGAGCACCAGCAGTTGGATCTGGGGCTAGAACGCCGGTACTCTGTGTGGAACTTCCTGCTTGTTGTGCCGGAGAACCAGAATCGGGTCCAGAACTTGCTGCCTGTGCACTGGAGCCTCGTTAATTTGATGTGGAACTTTCTACCCAAGGTGGATTTTTCTCAACTTTGGCATCGGGAACACTGTTACCATCTTCCGGTTTCTTCTGCCTAAGTGATGGAATCATGTCCAGGAGCATGGCATGCAGTGGATCAACCATTTGTTCCATCTTCTCACACGTTGCGCTACTCGTTGCTTCAGCAGTGTCTGTTCTAAGAACTGTGTCGTTGATTTCATGTTTCAGGCCACGTGGTGTCTCCGTGGTACTTAATTTGATTCCTTTGGGCTCTTGCTCATCCAATGTGATAAACTGGGCACCTGAAGGCGGTTCTTGGTACATGTCATGGCCATGTTCTTCCATCTTAGAGACGGAATCTGCACCCAACTTATGCTCTTTTTGACCTGTTTCACCAGGACCACTTTCTTCAGATTCACCATAATCTGTTTTTGCATGCTGCTTCCCTCTTCTAGCCCTTGATCTTCGGACCGCTCTAGGAGCAGCAGGATGTGGCCCCTGGTCTCTGTCACTGCTCTCTTCTTCCATCTTAGAAATGTAATCTGCATCTAATTTTTTATCATTCTGTCCTGTTTCACCAGGGTCACTTTCTTCAGATTCACCATAATCAATTTTGGCATGCTGCTTTCCTCTTCTAGCCCCTGTTCGTTGGACAGGTCTAGGAGGAACTTGGTCTTTGTCGAAGTTATCTACTTCCATTTTAGAGATGTTATCTGTGTCCAGCTTTCGATCATCTTGACCTGTTTCACTAGGGTCACTTTCTTCAGGTTCAACATCATCTATTTTTGCATGTTGATGTCCTTTTCTAGCTCGTGTTCTTCGGACTGGTCTAGGAGCAGCCCTTGCAGCTCTTGAGGTACTAGTAGATGACCTTCCCCTTTTCCTCGGTACATGCTTAACATGGGATCTATCAATCTCCTCATTTTCCTCATGCTTGTCATTAGATGGTTGAACAGTTTCCTTACTGAACACAATAGAAATTTCAGTAAGAATAAAAAACTTATAACAACCAAAAGGTAAACATTGTCAATACTAAAATGTGAACATCCTGCAGCTACCTTCTTTCAATTTCTATTTCTTCCAATGTATCCGGTTTAAGACTGTAAGTGATTTCAGGCAGCTTTATTTGTTTTTCCACTGAATCTTCCAGCCACTTGTTACTGACAACATTCAATCTTTTGTCATGTAGATACCGCCTCACAGAAGGAGGGAGGCTGCATAAACCAGAATTTCTCATAAGTGTTCAACTTCCATCTCTCAGAGTTTGAATAGCAAAGAATCCTACTTTCATACAACACACCAAAAAAATTAATAAATCACTACCTCTTGTACAACATGTCAAAATTGTAGGTTTCTAGAACTGAAACTATAACCACATGAGTAGCAGGAGCAAGAATGCTGCAAACTTGACCACCATGCATGGTAAGGTCCTGCTTTACCCTCTTCAGTGCAAGATCAGATATTACATTGTAGTCCGCATTCCTCCAGAAAAGAAGAAGAGAAATAAATAAAGAGCCACATTACCTGAAAGATGATATTTGACTGTAAATAAGACTTACACCAAGGGTGCATGATAGAAGTAGACACAACAACCCTGGAAGAAGCAGAATCTCTCATCTGCACAATACTTCCTTTTGTAGTGATGTGCCATGTTTGAATCAACAATAGCTCTGTCCATGTTGCTGAAAATCTGAACAATGTACCAAAGTAAGAAGAAACATCAAAATGAATCGGTGTAAATTTGTAACTACTCCTTATCTATCAGTTCTCTACTTGGATAATGGTTCCAAGCACAAAATAGTTTTGTGACAAAACTACTTAACAGTGAACTTGGCACATCAGCAGTAGCAAAGAATAAGTAGCTTATGGAAATTGGGAAGTATTTATGCAAATTTATCCTTGGGTATTATCATACAAACCCCAACAGGGACCGTTCGATGAGTTCTGGTATGTTTGGGTGGATCAAAAGTAGGGAGATTGAAAGCAGGGAATCCCTCATACTAGATTTCTAGCTACTCATACAATTGTAGTATTGCTGTTTGCACAATTATTAATTACAGGCATACCAATTTAGCACCCAGAATGACACATTTAGCATTACAAATTATGACCAAATGCATCCACGAGATAAAGCATTTGCTGCATACAGGAAACAGACTTACCTGCTTGAGGTCAGAAATATCAATGTCCCAGTAGAAATAGTCAGCATATGAGTCGATCTCTTCAGGAAATTTGTGCCTCGCAAAATCTGCAAGAAAGAGGATATACCTGCACAGTGAAATGTGTTAGAATATTTTTGGCAAGAAAAAGTGAAGAAAGAAACATGGGCTGTAGAAGAAAGAAACATGGGCTGTAAGCAAGGGGCAGACTTAGGCTGCAAATGAAGAAGACGCTTTTCTTTACAACAGTCTAAGATCCAGGAATAATGAATGATCCTTCCCTGACGTGTGGCTGCCTGATATTTGATACCTGGGAAAACATAAGAGAATAACTTAAACTAAATTACTCCACGTTTAGAATAAGAAAAAAGATAAGTTCTAAACAGAATAAAGCTAACACCTTTTTTCTCTGCTGCTATACAATGAGTAACTGAGTCATTAAGATTCATCGAGAAAGATCCCCCATTCTCCACAACCAGTTTATGAAAATAATCGAGATTATATGATGGAGGAATGTTGACAAAATCTAAGTATGATAAGGATCGAACAAATTCAAATTTAGTGTGCATAGAAAGTATAGTCCACAAATAATATTCCAAGAAAGGATACAAAACATTGTGTTTGCAAATATTAGTGTTTCTCCCTTTAGGCCTGAGATGTCAGTCTTCATAAGATGTGAAGGGATGATCGACACATTCCTTTTCTCCCCCTTTTTGTTTGTTCTCGGCTGTTTTAAGTTAACATTCTTCAGATCATTATCATCATCTGCTGCCCTGTGAGTTGTCCCATTACTTGAATGTACGATGTCCACAAATGCTGCGACGGTCAACATTTTACAGAAGGTTGAGGTATAATCGAAATACTTACAGGGCATCAAAAGAAATGTACATTATCATAAGATAATTCAATATAAAAGGACATAATTTATATTAAAAAATAACTATTAAAGTACCCAAAAGAATTACCCTGCACATCAAGGCATTCATGCCATGGCTTATCGTATCTCACCCGTTGAATGCGGGGGAACCTTAAGCTGTATGGGGCAGCAAATACCTTTAACAGATTAAAAGCAGTTGGAGAGCAAATCAGCAGGTTGTACAAGAACAAATCTTTTCCGAGCGTAAGACTTTTAAAGACTGCAAAACATCAATGTTTATCCATAATTTGATTACCTCAGATTTAATTGTTCGAATATCGCTTGTTATGGATATTATGATTGACCTGCATTTAGTGATGCAGCAGATCAGATGCTTCCTGAACCTCAGATATTGTCTAGCAATACACCAAGAACTCCCACATAAAACTTACTTATCAGGGCTTTCTATCCAAACATCTGGCCTCTCCTTTGAATGGTTTGTCACTTCATAAAATCTGGGTGGTTTTTTGGGGTACTCATTTTTCCTGATTCAGAAATAGCCAAATATGAGGGGATAAAGTGCCTAAGTTCACACACACTAAATAGGATGCAACAGAAGAAACAAACAAAAAAGTACCTGAAATGAGGCTTCAATTTGGTGACAAGAGCATCAAGCTCTTCATCAGAAAGGCCGGTACCGACTCGACAAAAAGAAAGAAATCTTGCAAGGAAACAATACATGAAATAGGAGACATATCTCTTGACCCAGCAGAGCATATCTATTAAGACTGACATTAGGAAAACTACACTCCCTCTCTAATTAAGATCTCCACACACAGTTTTCCACACAGACACTGCCAAATATAAAAGGAGATGGTACGGGAAAAGGGTTCCCTTACCTTTTTGGATAACTATTGTCATCTGAAGGCACTGCAAGACCAACTAAAAATTGAGCAACCTATAAACAGGTTAAGAATGATCAGCACTATTTTCATCACATTCTTCTTGAAAATAAGAACATCAGCCAAAATATGCTCCCAGACTCCCAGTAAAACAAGGAAATGCAGTTCCATGCTGCGTAGCCCTAATGTTGAAAGTTGAACAGTAGACATACTGTGTAATTCAAGATAAGAACATGTACACACCTCTCCTCCTCGACGTCCTGAGCCAAAATATCCACCTAACAACAAAGGAATCGATGGCTCAATGCATTCAATCAAACAGGTGCAAAATGTTTAACGTTTATTCTTTTAAGTATGGTGGAAAGATGCTAACCTATAATAATAACATCCAGATCTGCACCAGCATGTATATAATCAGGCTTCAATTTAAGCCACTTTCCACTCCGGTCACCAGGTTCCCATTTGGACTCAAGGTCCTTTAGTACAATTCCTTCCTCTCTAAGCACAAAAAACATACTGAATAATCAGAAATTCTGAACTGAATGTTTAGTGCTATGGAAAGGTTGCAAAGTTTGTCAGTGTTTGGGGAGGTAGGAAAAAACCTGTTATCAACAGTGTCCTTGAAGAATTTCTCCACATCATCAAGATTGTGTGCAAAGATAGACCAGCATGGTTTATCTGCAAGTTGAAAATATGTTAACTGTTGGACACTACAGTAAGGGACAAAGTAGAACTAAAACACACTCAAATTAGTTATACATTACAAGAAAGTAACTCTTGCGAAGAAAATAAAGGATTTTGAAAAATAAATACAAAAAAGTTCTGTTAATATTCTGTGGAAAAGGCAACTTAGATCAATCTATTTGAATCAGATGTACAGTGGGCAAACTCACAAAGACGTTATAAACATGATACCTAAATTTTCATCAACTACCTGGTGGACGATGGATGTTCAGACCACCTGTTGGAACTAATATTTCGAGACGGCCCTTCAAAGGTCTGACAACCTTCCGCAGAATTTCATGCCGCTCTGTCAAACTTTGGTGGATAACACTGGTGTCTCCAGCATAAAGAATGTCAAAAGCAACATCTGTACATTTTTAGCGTCAAGCAAAACATGATTGTCATGAAAAGAGAAGGGAATATAAAAACCAGGATAGTGTTATCATGAAGTACCAAAGCAAACAAGAAGAAAATAATTTTCCAGAATATATTAAAATATACACAAGACTTTTCAGCAAATTGAAAAGAATAAATTTCTCATTGACGCTGGCAGCTAAGAGTAACGAGACAGAGAGCAAGAACATAAGAGAATTCAAATTGAAGGATACAGCACAACTGCAAGCAAACAAGAAAAGGAAAAAAAATCAGTTAGAAGCAAATTCTGTACAGGGATTGCTCTGAAACTAAAGAACAAAACACACAGAAGATAGTTCATGACAAAAACCTGTCGACCAGTCTCCAGCCCCTCCTTTGCGGCCTTTGCTGCAAACAAAAATTAGTTGAGTCCACTATAAATACACACAGCATAAAAAGCAAAATTCTACAATTCCCAATGAGATTCCAGAAACCTATCTCCTGGTTTGAACCAAATTCTGCAAACCGGTTAAGCACAGTATCCCAAACAAGCATTTCTCCATCCAAAATACACCTGGGGGGTTAATACAAATTCATGTCAGAATCAAGAATAGATTATCAAGTAATTTGTACTAAGAAAAAGGGTGTAACGAAAATAATTCCAACGTATTTTGAAATTTGACGATAATTCATTCATTGCATTCTTGTCTATGACCAGACTAAGCCATGTGATGAAACCTTTCGGAGAAAAAGCCATGCAATGAATACTCATTTTCCCATGCAAAATCTGGTCCCAATTCTCATGATAACTTATGTATAATTGCTCACTTTCACCCAGAAAAATGTTAGAATACTATCAAACCTTATGATCTTCCAAAAAAAACTCTTCACTAGTAATAATAAACCTTATCTTTTCTGTCAAAAAACAACAATAAACCTTACCTGTCCGCCAAGATATTTTCCTTAATAACTTTGGACATTCCAGGTGCATATTCTGAATGATCAAGAAAGCTCCTGATAAACACAGCACATTAGTGGATCAGGGTTAGCCTATCTACAATGACAAAAATATTACAGGCACAAACAGAAAATATTATGGCAAAAGAAACCAATAAGTTTCAGAATAATATGTAAGAGATAGATAGGGAGCCATTACCTTGAGAAGAAATGAATCTCTTCCCCATTCTTGTGAATTTGAATACGGTCACCATCAAATTTGCACTCAGCAACCACTTGTTTTCCGTGAAACTGGAGAGGGAGGGAGCATATAACCAAGTAAATTCTCAGATAACTGTAGAAAAAGAAAGGAGTGTCCTTAGAAATGGCTAGTTTCCATTGATACACTAGAAGCTAAAAAATAAATAGAAAGACCTTCTTCCATGCAGATGAGGCATTATTGACTCTCACAGCTAGCTGAGGTCTGACAGCCTTCCCCACTTCTATATCCTGGTCACACGGCATAGGGATATCATGCAATGATAAACTTGCTTCCGCGTAAAAAAAATGTATGCATCAGAATGGCAGCATGCAAAAAAAGAAAATCAGACATTATTAGAATCTTAGTATCAGCACCTGGCGTTTATGCCTCTGACTTTGATCGTTAAGCTTTTCACAGACCAATCTCAGGTCACAAGTGACATTGAACAAGTCTTCAGCATCAGGATGAAACTCATGGAATATGCTCTTCTCACTGATCCCCAACTTCAAATCTACGATGAAGTATGGAAAGCATCAACAGCAATGCAAAAACACTGCAGAAATGCAACCAGTAGAGCAACCTGACCTTTCAGAATAATCATCAAGAGCCACTTCATTTCAAGGGCATTGGTTTTCTTGATCAGACTAGAAAGAATCGAAGCCTTCTCAGACCTGCCAAAGCGAGGAAGAAATTCTCACTTTCCAGGCATACACAACACAAACGCTAATAGATGTATAAGCTACCTATTCTCAGTTGCAGCCAGGCGATCAAGTGCGTCATTCACCTCCTTTATCGTCAATCCTCCAGATGTCATTCCCTGTCTCCGCTGCAGCACCTGAGCAGCAACAAAAAAAAAAAAGTTAAAACAAGAAGGAAGCTACCATAAGGCACAGAACCACAACACTCAAAGCGTGTCTTGATCAAACAATCAAGCTACATGTTAATGCGTTTAACTCAATCAGAGTAGTTTTTACCACAAACTGTCTCCATTCAAATTCAACCCAATGAAACCAAACTAAGAGGACGCTCCTTCAAAACATAGCGGTTCACTCAATCAGCACAGCTCATCAAACCCCAAACACAGCAATTCAGAAATCCATCAACGACTACGCACTATGTTTTGGTTAGAGAGAGTAATTGGTGAATGTGACGGTATACCTCGGCGGCGACGAGAGCGAAGTTGCCGGCGTTGCGGCCGCCGCCCCCACGTCGCCAGTTGGTGAGCCGGACGGCGTCGGGCGAGTCCTTCGCTATCCCGAGTGCATCGACGAGGACGGAGGCCAGAGCGGCCTCCTTGAGCCCGTAAGAGCCGCGCTCCCGGTCGAGCCCCGGGAGCACGAGGCGGAGCGCGCTGAAGTAGTCGTCCCTGCCGCTGGGCCCGTAGGCGCGGTCGAGGAGCGCGCGGAGCCGGCCCCGCTTCTTCGCCGCCGTGCGGTCCCGCGACATGGCCTGGAACATCGCCACCAGTAGCCCGAACCGCACCGTCGCCGCCATCGCCGCCGGCGCCGAGTTGACCGGAAAGGGGAGGCCAAACGAGTGAAATAAAGCAATTCGAGGGTCGTTTCAAGAAAAATTCCGCTGGACTTTCCGCCTCCTCGATCTGGTCCGTACGAATATGATCCAACGGTCCATATTAACCCTTCTTTTCCGCAGGCCAGAACGTGATACCCACGAACGTATCGGGCTGGAACGGGAATCCCACACTATAGGTGGCCAAACGGGCGGACCGGGCCGGCACGGACCGAGGCACGGTCCGGCACGGCCCGCTACGGCACGGCCTGTGTAGGCACGGTTCCTGTAGCGGGCCGTGCCGTGTCGGCCCGCGTGCCTCCCCCCGGCCTAGGCACGGCACGCCGGGGTCGTGGGCCGTGCCGTGCCGGCACGGCCCGTCGGCAGCCCACCGTGCCCGGGCCGGCCCGGTCCGCCGACGCCTGCCGCTGCGCGTCCGGCGTCCCCGGCCTCCGCCGCCTGCCGCCGCCCTTCGCCGCCGCCTCCCCGTCTGCGCGCCGCCCCCGCCTTCCCGCATGCGCGCCGCCCCCTCCGCCGCCTGCCGCCGCCTCGGCCTCCTCGGCTCCTCCGCCTCGTCCCGCCGCCTCGGCCTCCTCCGCCCCCTCCGCCGCCGCCTCCCGCGCGCGCCTCCCCGGCCTCCGCCGCCTGCCGCCGCCCTCCGCCGCCACCTCCTCGCCTGCGCGCCGCCCCCCCCGAGGCCGCCTCCGCCGCCTCACCGCCTGCGCCGAGTCCCGACCGGACTGAGTCACTCTCACTTAGTGAGAGTGACTGAGTCTGAGAGAGATGAGTAAAAAAGAAAAAAAGAGACTTAAAAAAAAAAAATTAGAGGAGTGGTAAAAAAATATTAAAAAAATGTAAAAACATTATGTAAGATGAGTAAAAAATATGAGGGTATTTTTTTTGATGATATTAGAGGAGAAAATTTTTATATGTTTAAACAAGCAAAATAGAAAGAACATACATAGTTATGCAATTTAATTTCTACATAGATATAGAGAAAAATTGTGCAATGACCTTTATTGATTTTGATATTACAACAGCTGCCTCATTAAAAACTCTGTCATGTAAAAACTCAATTTTGAGAAAACCATGACAAAGAAAAAAGAGTACAGCTAAAGGTCAATACTTAAAAATAAAAAAGATTACTCTAGTTCCTCATTTTGTAGGTAAAGATTTTCGAACTGCTCAGCCAAATCTTGGTTCTCCGTGGTGTGTTGGGCACGTTCCTTAGCTAGCTCCCAGTCTTTAACCGCAAGTAGCATTTCTACCACCTCACTGCGGAGATTTCTTCTTCTCTCCTCAATAATTCTTCCGCAAAGACTGAAGGCCGATTCGGATGATACCGTAGACACAGGCACCGTGAACACATCCCGTGCTAGCTTTGAGAGCACGGGATATTGGTCTTGTGATCATTCCACCATTGAAGAACGTTGAGATCTTCCTCGTTGATCGAGTCGCTGTCCAAGTAGGTAGACAGCTCAAGAGCTTCAAGTGAAGCGTGTGCAGGACTTGCTGCGGCCGAACTTCCACCACCGGTGCTCGAAGAAGAAGAGGAACCACCCAAATTCGGCCCCACTGCAATTTTTTCTTACCTGGGACAGGGACGGGTGGGGCTCTTTGCACGCGAACTCCCTGAAACTTAGTTTCATACTTTCGAAATACTTCATACAATTTTGTCTTACAATCAGAATAGTAGTTAGTGTAATCAATATTCATTGTATCCCCAATAAGATTTAAAATATTTAGAAACCCCCTATTTTACCCCTAGGATCAAGAATAAATGCAAAAGCATACAAGTATGGAATGTTCCTCCAGTATTTAAGATATTTTGTTTCATGTTATATACTGCAAAATCCTAATAGTTGGTCATCTTCATATTCTTTTAATAAAGTGGCAATCTCAAAAATTTTATGCAAAATTAAATTAGCAGTTGGATAGTAAACACCAGACAAAGTAACAGTTGCATCATAAAATGTTTCAAGAAAGTAATAAAACCTTTCTACAACATGCCAAGACTGTTCTGTCAGTAGCGGTTGCCCGTCACTGGTAACAACATTCTTGGACTGCAAGAAAACAGTTAGCATATCTTTGTAAGGCAAGACATGTTTCAACATTAAATAAGTCGAGTTCCACCGATGGTCCGCATCCGTTTGGAACTTGCGTGGTTGCTTGTCCGAAGCGATGCAGAATCGCTTGAAGGTCGCAAGTCGAGGATTAGAACCATTCAGCCATGTTATGGCTTCACGGATAGAATCGAGATATACAGTTACTCTTTTAAAACCAGATTTAACTATAAGATTAATAATATGGCAAGCACAACGTTGATGTAAAAGAAATGATTCAGCATAAACATTGAATAAAGGCTGCAAAATTTCCATTGCTCTGGAATTTGCAGCTGCATTATCTAGAGTTACTGCAAATATTTTATTTGTGATGCCAAAATCCTCACAAACTCTAGAAATTCGTTCAGCAATATTTTCTGCATTATGTGAAACATCAATTAATTTTAAAGCTATTACTCTTTTTGTAGTTCCCATTCATCATCAACATAATGAGCAACTACACTAATATAGTCTTCCTTAGCCCTACCACTCCAAATATCAGATGTGATACTAATAGAAAATGTGCAAGTAGCAAATAATTGTTTAATATTATCCCGGCCTTGGTTGTAAACATTCACCAAGTTCCGGGTTGTAGTTTGTCTACTAACAGCTTGAAACCTAGGATTATGAGCAGTTTTAATGTAAGTCTCAAATGCAGGAGACTCACCAAAATTTAGGGGTAGATCCTGTCTAGCAATTAAACGGGTAAGGGAATCTCGTGCTACCTGAGCATCATACTCCCATGAACGTACCGTACCGTCCGGATTGAGTACCAGTTGCTGCTGTCTTAGCTGGTAACCTTGCTTCTTCGCACACGCCTCAGCATGCCGCCTCAAATGTCCTGTTCCACCAGAAGATTTTCCAGAGAGTTTAGTTTTACAAATTTTACATTTCGCGTAAGTTACCTCCCTTCCATCCGCGGCGGTCTCCTTGATCTCATCAAAATGTTGCCAGGCGGAGGAAGTTCTTGATCTCTTTGAGCCGGTTGCCGTTGACAAGCTCCCGCTCGCAGTTCCGGATCCTTGTGAAGCCGCATGTATTTCCTCCGTATGTTCTTGCGGTGTAGGAGCCGACCCGGAGTTGTCTCCTTGCGACATCGACAGATAGCTCGGGTCGAAGTCGCTCAGTTGGAACGTCGGGTAGTTCGGATCCATCCTGCAATATAAATAGAGAAAATTAGTATTAAAAAAATAGTACGAACAAAGAAGAAAATTTAAGATTTTTTACCTTGCAGGAGCACCGGAGGCTGCAGCTATTACCTATGAGAATGTGGGAAATTTTTGAATTTTAGACAAAATTTTGTCTAAAACAAAAATTTTGAGCAAAGAGAGCAAAAGAGAGGAGAATAGAGCACAAGAGGAGAGATTGGAAGGTTTGGATGAGCAAAAATGTGGCTGGGGTTCCCCTATTTATAGGAAAAAATTTCACAATTTTTCGGATTTTTTTGATATTTTTTCGGATTTTTTTGTCATGCAACGGCTAGATTCAAAATCTAGCCGTTTTTTCGGACCGTTGGGACAGGTGTCAATTTTTGACTGGGCCAACGCGGCCGAACACTGTAGCAACGGTCATCAGCAACGGGCAGATGTCAGTGCAACGGTCGCCTGCCTCCTCCTCCCGCACGCACCCGGCCAGGCCGGCCTCGACCTCCTCCCGGCCTCCTCTCCTCGGCTCCTCGGCAGCCCTCCGCCTCCTCCCGCCGCCTCGGCCTCCTCCTGGCCTCCTCGGCTCCTCCACCTCCTCCCGCCGCCTCCTCGCCTCCTCCGCCTCCTCCGCCTCCTCCTCCGCCTCCTCCTCGGCTCCTCCGCCTCCTCCCGCCTCGCCTCCTCCTCCCCCGCCTCCTCGGCTCCTCCACCTCGGCCTCCCGCCGCCTCCCGCCGCCTCGGCCTCCTCCCGGCCTCCTCGGCTCCTCCACCTCCTCCCGCCGCCTCGGCCTCCCGCCGCCTCCTCGGCTCCTCCGCCTCCTCCCGCCTCGCCTCCTCTCCTCCGCCTCCTCGGCTCCTCCACCTCGGCCTCCCGCCGCCTCCTCGGCTCCTCCGCCTCCTCCGCCTCCTCCTCGGCCTCCGCCGCCTCCTCCTCGCTCCTCCCGCCTCCTCCTCCTCCGCCTCCTCGGCTCCTCCGCCTCCTCCCGCCGCCTCGGCCTCCCGCGCCTCCTCCCGGCCTCCTCGGCTCCGCCGCCTCCTCCCGGCCGCCTCCTCCCGCACCCGCCTCCTCCCGGCTGCTGCCTCGGCCTCCGCCGGCGCCTCCGCCGGCGCCTCCTCGCCCGGCGCCTGCCCGGCCTCGCCGCCGACGCCTGCCTCGGCCTCCGCGGCCGTAGACGCCTGCCACGGCGGCGCGGCCTCCGCCGCCGCCCTCCGGGCGGGCCGTGCCGGCCCGTGCCCCGTGCCGTGCCCCGTGCCCCGTTCCCGCGCCCCGTGCCCGTGCCCGTGCCCGTGCCGTGCCCATGCCGGCCCGCTACAGTCCACGGGCCGTGCCGTGCCGGCCCGCCGTGCCGCACCGCCGGCCCAGGCACGGCACGGCTACTCGGGCCGTGCCGGCACGGCCCACGGCCAACCGTGCCGGGCCGGCCCGGGCACGGTTACTGTAGCACCGTGCCCGGGCCGGCCCGACGGGGCACGGCCCATTTGGACATCTATATCCCACACCCTTGCGGAATGAATTTTTACTGTTACTAATTTAATTTTTTTTTAATTTACAAAACTAATTTTTGATTTGGATCATTTGCAAAACTAACCTCTTGCCACCCTGGGCCACGGCGGTATTTAAAAACCGCCGTGGCCCAGGGCGGCGAATGGCATCCCGTCACCCGAGGCTAACGGCCCCGGCGGCCGTTAGCCATGGGGAGGCCACGTGGATTCGCCGCCCTGGGGGACGGAGGCGAATGCCCCCAGGGGGCCGAATGCAAAATTGCATTCGCCGCGCTGGGGAGGTGTTAACGCCAAAATTTGGCACGGTTCGCATTGGATTTGGTTAAGGAAAGAAGATATATCAGCCGTTGGAAACTAATCAGAAGAAGCCAGATTCAGGAAGGAATCGTGAGGACCACGACATGGCAGTCAATTACCTTATCTACTAATTAGGTAGTTTTGATAATTTTTAGGAAACCTGATCTCGTATCTGATCAGGGTTTGTTAGTTTTCCTTTTATAATTAGGAAACTTCTGTTTCGTGTCCTATTAGGACTGTACCAACTCGGGGTATATATACGTATGCCCGGGTACCTTGTAAACTATCAATCGATCAATTAAACTTCGGCGCATCGCCAACCTTTCGACGGGTTCTTGCTTCTCGAGCGGGGCTGCATCGGTTAGGTCCGAACTCCTGCGAGAGGGTAAGACTCGTCACCCCTTACCCAGGTGTATCTGCCCTGTCTACGGCTGCATCGGTTCGGTCCGACGTCTTAGGCCGATCAGGTATACCACATCACACGTGCGTAGATCTTATCAGTTTACTGGGGGCGATTTATCATCAGTTCGTGCTGCATCGGTTGGGTCCGACCTACTGAACTGCCAGCGATAAATCGTTCCTGCTAGGCTGATGGTTTTTGCGCAAGCGTCTTATCGGAATGTATAGCCGGTAAGTTATTTTCATCACAGTTGCATTAGGTCTATCGGCTCGTTGAGGTTCCTTTACTATTATCGATCTGTGCTGCATCAGTTAGGTTTGAACTACTAGATCGATAATAATAGATTTATCCTTGTCGGGCTGATCGGTGTATATGCGACGTTCTATCGGAGTGCTTAGCCGATAGGTTATCTTTTTATAAGGCCGACTGTATTATCCATACTGTTTTGGTCATCTGTATTATCATCGGTTTTCTAGCCGATGCATATGTGTTTCCTCGGCAGTCGGCTGGCTTACTATTTTGCTTATCTATTGATAATCGGCTCCTAGCCGATGCACATGTTATACTGACATCTTGTCTATTTACTCATAGCACTATCGGTTTCCTAGCCGATACACAGGTGCCATCGGCTATCGGCTACGAGGAGTCTATATCAGCCCGTATCGGCCGATAGCCGATTGCGCAATTGCTGCCGATCCGGGCACGAGGACCAACAAGGACCCGGACGCGAGCACGAGACCCGGGCGCGAGTATAGGCAGAGGCCCGGGCACGAGCATAGCGACATCGGCTGGAAGGAATCCGTATCGGCTTGCTGGCCGATTGGATCAGTGATCTAATTTCTTCATCTCCTTGTCAATTGCTGGGTCAAATTGACTGGCACGCCCGCGAACCTCAAATATTTTAGGACCTGCACTGGAGCTAAGCAGATCTCCCAGGCCTTCGCGTGTCACCAGACGCCGAACCAGATCGTCAGCAAGCTTTTTGGCACACCCGGCGGTTTTCGGCGTCAACAGGAGGGCGGCGAATGCAATTTTGCATTCGGCCCCCTGGGGGCATTCGCCTCCGTCCCCCAGGGCGGCGAATGCATAGGACCGTCCGCACAGCGATCGGACGGTCCGAATCCACGGCAAATTATTGTAACGCGTGCTAACTACCTTAAAACAGTCATAACTTTCGCATACGGTCTCGGAATCGGGCAAATAAGCACTCTACGGACATCTACAGAAAATTTTACATCCGCTTCCCCCCCACTTTGTCGGGTTTGTCCAAAAAATTTTTGCGAAATTCGGCCAGGAAGATTGAGTTTTTGAGGTCCGAAGTTTCAGCACGGTTTTTAAAGCACACTCATAATTTTCTACAGGCCACATCTTACATCGGTTTAAGCTGCACCTTCACGAGATTTTGCTATTCTCGTGTTGCTAGTTAAGAAAAAAATATGAAAAAAAAAGAAAAAAAATTTTTGCAGGCGGCCCCCTAGATTCGGACCGTCCGATCGCTGTGCGGACGGTCCTATGCATTCGCCGCCCTGGGAGACGGCGGCGCCCCTTCGCCGCCGTCCCCCAGGGCGGCGAATCCACGTGGCCTCCCCATGGCTAACGGCCGTCGGGGCCGTTAGCCCCGGGTGACGGGATGCCATTCGCCGCCCTGGGCCACGGCGGTTTTTAAATACCGCCGTGGCCCAGGGCGGCAAGAGGTTAGTTTTGCAAATAATCCAAATCAAAAATTAGTTTTGTAAATTAAAAAAATTAAATTAGTAACAGTAAAAATTCCTTGCGGAATATATTAGGCCGAAACGGAAATCCCAGATCCGTGGGAATATAACGTTTTGGGCCGATTTGGCGCTTGGCCCATAGGGGATATTGACCGCTGCTGGAATGCTTGGTGGTTACCCTACGTGAGAGATTTGATTGTGCAATTTGCAAATTTAGCACTGGTTTTTTATATTTTGCAAGAATATCATTCCAATGATAGTTTTGGTGGTATTTTTGTAATTTTTTAGTGGCAGCTTTATAATAACGATTTAAAACGGTGATAAATTTACAATTGGATTTTGATTATTTGATATCCTGTTCTTTATTGACTCGGATGGTTCCACACGTTATTCTCAAGAGTGTCAACATAATTAAAGTTGGAAGTGTCAAATCTTTAAATTTTACATCCTGCACTACAGAAGGAGTGGTGCTACTGCTGCATCTCCTACGAAATCCAAAGATTCTTATATTCTGTTTTGACGACTGACGAGTACTAGTATATTTCCATCATATACATGCTATAAGCTGATGCATCTTCTCTTTGGTTATAGACCTGAAGCTCTGCATGGAAGTGATGAGCGTTCACATTTTCTGGTTTTCAGTTCCCTGAATTCCTGAAATGCTTCATATTTTACCAAGACGACTTTGGCTTTCATATATGATATATGTAATCATGCTTCAGTGTTTCTTGTCTTCTTCCACTCCCGTACTGTGCACATCTGTCACCGATCTGCAATGTCGGGGAGAGATCATAACATTGATTGTTTTTGCAATTGATGTGTATTTATTTGTTCACCAATTCAGGTTGCCATTCCTTTGTCAGATACGTATGTTCTCCAAAGAATGTCTGTCCCCTTACACAATAATCAAGAGAATTCTTTTGTTGTGTTTACCACAGTGGATCTTCAGATGCTCATGAAAAGAGGGATACTGTTGCAGAAGCCTGGGGACAATCTGCAATTGGTCATGGTTTCTGCATTCCAAGGTCATAATCTGGTTCAGCACTAGATGACAGTTTATGCATACAGATCTTGCATTGCACATGCAGAGACTTATCTTTCACTGAATCAAGCTCATCATGATGTCTGGATAACAGTGTCAGCTGCTGAAAATTCGGGAGAACAAGAACGCTGAAGATCCATCTGGTCCATGGTTACCACTAAAGAGGTTTCTCTTGCAACGTACTACAGTATACAGTTTATCATTGATACACAAGCATGTTACATTGTTATTGCGCTGACGGGACCAACTGCTCGTTTGGATCATTTGCCGTTTGGACTGTTTCAGCAATGATTGTCAGATCATCAACGAATTCAGGAAAAAAAAATGGAGGAGAAACATGAGGAAAAAGGGCTCATGTTCTGAATTCTTGATCGATGGTGTGGCAGCTAGGGCCCTGTAAGATATCCCCTCAGCACCAAGATCACCTTTCAGTCATTCACCAATGAAGGGATGCTTTGAAGGTTTTGTCCCATAATTTTTGTTTGCGGAGATCTGTACTTTTTGTCGATTGTGATAGATTGCATTCATGACCTTCTTGTTCCTTAATGGTAGATTCTTAGCTAGTTTCGATGTTTGTTGATGACTCATGTCTCATGCCAACGGGTGCAAATATGAAATTTCGCAGAAAACCTAAACATACCTGAGATTTGCTTCTCCTATGGGAGAGTTTCACCATCAATCTTACATCCTTCAGAGTTCAGCCTTTTGCATTTGCAGCTATGGTTGAATGGTGTCATATCTAAAAGAAGTTGACCAATTCGAGCCCAAGATTTACTCCTTACTTCTATATGGTGACAAATGAAATTGGCCAAGATTGAACATCTCACAGAACCCCACACAGATGGCAGCCTGGAATGGCCTGCATCTGGGCAGAGACGTTTTTTTTTTGAAAGAAGGCAAAAGGATTGTCCAATTCATTAATAAAGGGGGAGTTTTACATAAATTATTTACAGAGGATATCCAAGACCTTTGTTATCTTAGGTTCTATTCTCCTAAAGATGGATAGGAATGCTCTCAGTTTTTTAGCCTCCGGTAGACAGCAAGCTCGCGTTTCCTCCTTCATCTTGACTAAAATCGTCGGCGGCATAGTTGTGATATTCCATAAGATCCTCACATTGTGCTATTTCCATAACTCCTATGATTTCAGTAGGATCATAGTGCGAAGGGGTTCTTTGGTATTGCTGGTATGCTAGCAACCACTATCCACCACCCTTCCATTATGTCGCAGTCATCCCAAAGATTAATTCGCAGATCACAATTCATTCATGTGGCCATTCCACTCTAAATTCTCCTTGAGAGCCTGTACTTAATGAAGAGGTGTATGGCCGTCTCTTGACAAAAGCAGTATAGTGGACATATTCTCTAATTTGGCAATCCTGACACCTGCAAGCGATGTGTTCTGGGCAGAGACCTGAACTTTAAGCAGTACCTTCGGCGTTGCTTCGGTGGCATGCGCCACCATTTTGAGGAACTCCCTTAACCCAGCATGCCAGCTCACATTGAAATGCATATTCATCACGTCACAATATAGCTGTTCATTGGGCCATAGTATTTTTCTATTTACTTCCAAACTGGCCAAGATTGTTCTCCAATACGATTATAAGAATAATATTGCTTGAGCAGTGATCAGTTACATTGAGATTAAATGCAGGCTTAATATAAGTGCAGAAATGGTACATAGACATACCAAAAGAATCCAACTGCTTTCAAAGCAGTGGTACATCTGGGTAAAAAAACATATATAGTTATTTACTCAATTTCACTAACTCATCAAACAGCTGGATAGTAGCAATCAAGCCATAATTTTTCACAAGCATTCGGAGCTCATAACCGAGGAATACGTGATAGAACAGAAAGGGCAAGATACAAGAAAAGACTATACAGCCAAACCCCAGCTTAACATCATCTATTTTTACTAGCCTTAATCATACCCAACATTTGTACATTTTTCTCAATTCTAACATTCCACGAAACAAACCCAAGTCAAAACATTTAAAAAGCACTTCTTAAGCAGCAGCTCTTCTAAATTCCCACACCCAGCTTGCTAAACCGCTATGACATCGATATTTGAGGTATCTTCACATCTCAAGACCAGTCCAAAAAGGTCCCTTGGGAGGACACACTTGGCCCACTGGCAACCAGTTGAGATGGGCTCTGGTGGAGGAACAATCATCAACACGTTCTCATTCTTTTGAACAACCCCCATCACACTCACGGTGCTGCCTTCCTTAATGTATCTGCAGGTGATGAAGATAAAGGCATTAGAGATTTTTACCAGGTAATTGGAGATAAAGGCACAATTTTAGCTTATAATGCAAATCAACAAAAAAAAGATAACAATACCCTTCTTTAAGGCGCATTATCCGATCATCACTTGAGAGGTTCCTTTCCCGCAGCCATCTTCGAAATTCAGGGGACATGTCTTTGTTGTCAGGATCGATGTCAATAACGACAGATTCATCCACGAATGGGGTCACTCGAGCACCATATCCTGCTTTCACCAATGCCCGGAGCCCAGATTGAAAATCTGAGATATAGAAATCAACTGCGTGTTGCTGTCATGGTTGCATGGGAATTGTCAGATGTTAAGGTCCATTAAGATCGCCCACACACACAAAAGAAAAGGTCATTAAGATCAGAGCAACAAATTCTCAAAGCTCGATATTCTTCAACAAAGCCTTTACACCATGATGTAATTGATAGCATCAATTTGTTCTTATTACCCACTTAGTAATATGAATATTTATCAATCATGGAAAAGAACTCACCTCCATTGACCTTAATCCCCAGGTAAACCGGCGATGCTGGGTATTGGCAGCTTTTGAGTCCCAACCCCTATACTCATGTAAGGTAGTAGAAGTGTACACACATCTTGGAACCCTTTGATACGAGGAATCAATAGGGAAATTTCCACAAGTAACAACCTGTGAATTTTGACATAATAGCATAGGCAATTGTATGACATATCATCTCAGAAGAAAAGATTATGCACTGAATCTATATACCAACATCTGTAATCTTCTAAACTGGAAGATGCTCATGTGAAAATAAAGCAGGAGTACTGACTGGTAGGATGATATAATAAATCAACAGTATTTTACATACCCCTGTAACCTTGATATACTGTCCATCTTTAGCAGTCCTGAGATCAGCATCAGGATAGCGATCAACAAACCCAATCACACCTCTCCTTGCCCAGCAAGCATTCCAAATGAAAAGTGCAGCAACAAAAACAAATAGTACCAGAACAACTATCAGTAGAATTGCATTGTGAACAGCACCAAGAATCAAGACACCTGCTATGAGCCCCAACACAAAGAGCACACCCACTGCCCCAAGTATTAGCTTCGAAAGGCTTCCTGTAATCGAGTAACTGTCTTCTGTGGTGATTTTAGTAACAGCCTGGTTATGAGAAAAGGATGTGGCCCGCATCTTCTTGGATGCAGCCGAATCAAGAGGTCCAGATACTTTTCTTTGAGCACCAGACGAATTCAGTGGTCCCGACATGATAGGTCCAGATGTGATAAGTCCAGTTGTAGGAAGCATAGGAGGGAGAGGGCCAGAATTCTGCCGCGCCATTGGGGTCACTCCTCCAGACTGAGGACCTGATGTTCTCTTTACAGGTTCTCCATGCTTATTGAGAGGTCCAGAGCTAGATTTTGCTCTTGCTGATCCACTGGCACCAGGAACTGATGATGGAAGAGAACCAGAGTAGTTGGACCGATCCCCAGCATTAGAGACAGGTCCAGAATTTGATGCAGCACCTCCAAATGATGCATTCCTCGAAGGTGCATTGCTTAGTGGACCAGATTTTCTTGACTTGACAGCGTGGAGCTCAAACATCTTCCCAAGCTCTCCAGACTTTTTGATATCACCACCAGTGTATGGCATCGCACTTGAACAAATGGTTGGTGCCTTCTCTTTTGGTTGCTCAGGTCGGCCAGAGACATACAGGCCATTGCTAAGCTGATGTGATGGAAACCTTGAACCCATATTTTGGAACAACAGAATAGGCTTATATCTTAGTGTTCAACCACCTCTATTGTATAACCAAGTGAGGCTATATTTGAGTTTTGATGCGCACAGCTATCCTTCTCATAGAACAACCAATATATTGCATAAGCACCTGACAAAGACATCAAGTAGAAAAGCTAATGAACATCAAATACATTTTGGTATATTACGTGCTCAGCTTAGAACAAATAGCAGTATAGCACCGAGATAAAACAGACAAAACGATTGTAAGAATCACAACATACCGATTATGAAATATCAAAGAGATTTTAGGAAGGGCTAAATACAGTAAAAAGGGTAAATTAAGGGGCTTTTGTTTTTTTTAAAAATAAATGATAGATCTTAATGTTAATGCTTAGTGCATCATGTATTTCTTTTTATGCTTTGAATTGTAGCACGGTGGAGTCCTAACAGCTATTGCTAAGCAGCTAACTGATTCTTCACTGTTTCCATTTCTGTCAAAAGGGTAAACACTAGCAAAACAAAGAAGGTGGCATGGGGAGGGGGGAATTCCTAAACAGAGATACGATGCACGGATGCAGGTCTGAGTACCAAAACCTTACTGTGGCAATGCTAGCAACGACAAAATACATGAAGGGAAATTTCTTCCGGCCTTGTAGGCCTATCACATGCTTCATCAGTAGCATAAAGAACTTGATATGAAATGCTTTGTTGAAATATTTTTTTTCCACTCCCCCCTAATCAGGCTACAGACAAACCCTCAAAACATGCAGATTTCATGGAGACGCCTCCCCCGAAAAAACTGACTATGCCAAGAATCAACATAAAATTCTGAGTAAATTTGAGATGGTGAGACGGATGGTAACATCACTGAAAACAACATTTTTTTAAGAAATGAAACCGTGTCAAATAAAAAGTTAAATATTTACCCCAAGCCCTCACAAGTTACAACGACGGATGCCAAAATCTCACCGGAATCTTGCTCCACCGACACAACGGAGCCTAAGCACAAACACTCCCAGACGGCCCGGTCTCTAGCACCACTGAGTAGGGAGGGGAGGGGAGGGGAGGGCTACAGGAGAAGAATGATATGGATACCTTCAGTGCGACTCGAATCGAGGCGGTGGTCGGCGGTGGAATGAGGCCGGCCGGCCGCTTTGCCTTCCGCGCGCGAGGAGGCCGCAGAGGGAGAGTGCTAGCCGGCTAAAGCGGGTGGTCGAGAAGGAGGCCGTCCACGCCGTGCTCCCCGAGCCTGCTCGCCGGCCGCGCGCGCGAGGAGGGGAGGCAGGGGGTTGGGCGAGAGGAGGCGGCCGGTGGTCGTGCCTGCGCTGGAAACAGAGAGGAGAGAGTGAGGGGGGAATTTAAGTATACACACTGATTTCGCGAATGATTTAGTAGTATTTGTTTTCCGTTCGAATTCATAATTCGTCCTTGTTTAAAAAAAATCATAGACAGCATTTGTCTACTCCCTCCGTCCAAAAAAATCTAACCCTTGTATTTCAAGACAATATTAGTGGTGAGAAAAAAAAATTACAATATACTTTATTAATGTAATTGTAGTATTGGTGGATAGATAGATCAGAGATATTAAGAATATAAAATTTCTTGATTTACGGATCCGAGAGAGTTGAGAAGTCAAGAATAAATTTATTTTAGATAAAATTTAACTTCTAGGAATTGATTTATTTTAAAACGGAGAGTACCTACGGTATTTTGGTACGGAGTACTTCTTTTAATTTTTTAACACAAATGGCTGGTGTGAAATAACTAGATTGTCCCTTCTTTCTCGTACTAGTATTTTTGCTCACCTTCCCTTCACATGTGAATGGAGGATCTCTTGTGGCCGGCGGTGCAGAATAGAAGCTCTGATCCGTCCGCTAAAAAATAAACGAAGAAAAAATAATTTATAGATAAAACTTTTATATATTTGTGTTATTTATATATTATAGGCTAAAGTTATTGTATATGAGCAATCGATGAGAGCCTGTTAGGGACATAACCTTAGATAGTAGAAGAGGGATGACGATCCAGTGAGTGGATATAACCATTAACTCGATAACAAAAGAGGGGTGAGGCCACAACCAATAGCACAGTGAGAAGATGAGCACATGGGTCGGCTAACGTTTGGAAGGAAAAGGAGAGGGATATAGAGGGTGTGGACCAGTGTATCCCATGCTGTTGGTTACCGTGGTAACCGCATATATCATTGGGCTACGGTAAGGATATCTGGCGGTATAGTTTACCTAAATTTTATCTAAATTTAAATTTTTAAAAAAAAATCTCAAAAAAATTCTAGTAGGTAATACTTGAACTATGGATCACTATGGTGAAGATAGTTTATGAAAATAATAAAGTTTACTTTATATTTTGGAGCTCCATCAAAATTAAAAAATAAGAGATGAGTTGGAATATAATTTCTACTTTATTTAAGTATAAAAACGATAGAAGGATTATGCAAAAAAAAAATACAATATTAAATTATTTTTTAATATATCCACAATTTTTTTGAATTTTTATAATTTTTTAAAATTTTTACTGCGTTTTATAATGTAAAAGTGGGAAAACTCTAAGGTGCGCTATCAAATGGGTTGTCAAACCATCGATTAGCTTCTAATTTTTTTAAGATAATGGAATAATTATAGAATACCGAATGGATGGCATACAAATAATTATTCAACTGACTATGCTGAATGACTGTAATGCCCCTGGATTTGTGGTCTGTTCAGATTCCAATATGTGGGTTTCCAAAGGGCAAAACTATAAAAGGAAGCCCACAAAGCACAAAGTGCCTGCCACAACTCCTAACAGCAACTCAACTTGTCTCAACTACTCTTTGTTTCTTTTCTCTTTTACTCCAAAGAGGAGGCCAATAAACAGATTCAGAAAGCAACTTCCAGCTGACAAAATAAAACTTAATTAGCTCCAGCCTCCAAGCTCCACGCTTCAGAAAGCGACCGGATTTAAGAGCTGCGTGTACCATGCGTCCAACTGATCGATCGATAATCGCTTGCAAGCGACCAATGCATCATAACTCCGATCCTCCTATGTACAAAACCTGATTAATTACACCCTCCTCGTCTTTGAGTAGATTGCACTGAAAGTCTCTGAAAAAGAAAACATCACATCTCTCTGTTTAACCCTGCAACCTTACAACTGCAGTTCAGTTCAGCAGGTGTATATCTGTACTATGCTGTACTGATGAATCAGAGCTTGATCCTGCAAATCTATGACGACTATCATGTCATCAAAACGAAGGAATGTATGGTTGCCAACGATACGATCGATCGTTCGAGATCAAGTATTTCAGGACGATGCAAGTTGCAGATGATTATTAAGAGGGAGAGGAGAGAATTATGCGTGCTGGTAACCAACGGTCGGCTCTTGTCGACCCCAAAATACGTACGTACACGTGATGCTACATGAGGTTGTTCTTCTTCCTCCCAAACGGTCATGATAATACAGGGTGATTAGTGAGCTCAAACCCACATGGTCAGGGGAGCTGAGCTGCTAGTGTGGTAGTAGCTAGGGCCCCCTCATGCATGGCCTGGTGGTTGATGCCACCTAATTTGGCATCATCTAATTCATCTATCATCAACTGATTAATTAACTGGTAGCCCTACCTTAGCTAGCTAGTCCCATACAACACATACTCTGACACTAGCTCACTGCATGCTTCATGGGATATTATGCCTCATGCATCAAAAGACCATCACACAAACATGTATACATATGCATGTCCTGTAGTTATGTATAGTATATCTTGGAGAGAGAGAGAGATTTGTAAAGTTAATCTGTGGCTTCTGGGTTAAGGGTGAGTTTGAAGGTGAGGGAAGAAGAAAAGATGATGATCACGTAAAATGAGATAAGTTATTAGCGTATGATTAATTGAGTATTAGCTATACTAAACTTAGCAAACAGATTAATATGATTTTTTAAAATCAATTTTTATATAGAAAATTTTTATAAAAACATACCGTTTAGCAGCTCAGGAAGTCTATTCATAGGAAAGGAGGGAGTTTTTAGTCCCAAAGTGGAGATTCGAACAGTCTCAAGTAAGTTGTCTGAACTTTGAAGGACTGAAGATTTCACACAACACAACACATAAGGCTAGGCTTTCCAACATGTAAGGTGGTGGAGCCAATCATCAACCGGCCGGTGTGCTGTTGTGTTCTTTAAGATCTCTCATAATAGCTAGATGTAACTAGCTTGTTTAGAGCCGCACTAATAAAGCATAAGCCCCCTTTGAAACAAAGGAAGCACACAGAAATTCTGGAGGATTTGTATTATATAGAAAACAATCCTATGGAGCCCTTTGAAATAAGAGCTTCTTTATAGTGCAACATACTACAATACACTACTAAATTGTATTAGTGGTCTAACGATTCAGATGCGCTCTATAAAACTTACACTTATAATATATGTAGTATAACTAGTATAAAGATATTATGAAAAAATAAAAAAGGCAATTATTTTTGTTTGATTATTATGTATTTTTTTACCATCCGGTCGTATGAAGATTCGTGCTAGAGGAGATGGTGTCGGGGTCCGGTCGCACTGATTATAATAGAAATATTTTTTTGGACTAAAATAACCTCAGTGGCAATGTGGGTAATTTTTATAATTAACATATCATTTACTAAAATATACATTTAAATAAATGGTTAGATTTTACCCATACTACCTCCTCCCTGTCAGTAGTACATTATACTGTAAAATCCCTCTGAAATAAAGGATTGGTTTCTACCAATTGCTTTAAAATTCCTATCAAATGGAATATCCTAGAGGAATGGAGGAAAATAAGGATGATGTCTCACTTCATGTTTTCTTTTTCCCGTGTCTTAAATTTCTTTATTTTTATGTGCCAATTAAATAATAGTTTTAAAACTTTCGTGTGTTTCAAAACCCCATAGGAGTCCAATGAGCATAATATTTTATTACTATGTTTTTTTTATCTCTATGCTTTGATCATCATGTATTTCAAAAAGGCCCTAAGTTTTTCAGAAGCAATGATCCTTAAGTACTCATTACGGATCATGGCACTATGTGCTAATCCAGCAGATAATATATAGGAGTTACGACAAATCAAATTTTAAACAAAAGAATGATCCATCTCACAACATGCTCAATAGTAGTACTTGTCCTACCTACCTTTCTTTCCTGACTACCGTATTTATATATATGTTCTTTGAGAAAAGCAGATAAATGCTGCAGAAAAATATGTATTCTAGGACTTAAAGCTGCATGAATGCAGTAGTTCTTATGATCATATCGACTGTAGGTAGAGTATTGCGGGCACTTTTTTCGCTTTGTGGCCCTCAGGAGATCTAATTTAACTTTCCATGTGAATGACAGCGCATCTGAATGATCTTCAGCTTTGGCTATTGTAGCTGGAAATGGAACCTTGGAATATGCTAACGACTAACGTGCCAAAGTTTTCAGATTCATCAGCTTTTCTTGGTGCTTGTGCTGCTTCCACAACCCACAGTTGGGGCATTTCCGAACAACAATATTCCTCAAAATTAATTAATCTTGGGCCAATTATTTACCACTGAAAAAATTGCACACTTTCTTATTTGCCATTGATGTCATTGAGAAAATAAGTGGCAAATAAGGGATTAGATAAAGTTTTGGCATCTAAGGAATTTATCTACTTGATTTCAAGTGTGAACTTAAATGGTGAGGGTGTATGTACAATACCTCGCACTTAAGTTAGCCTTAGTTTATTGTCAAAGCTAGCTTTGCATTCAGAATAAAAATAGCTAATTTATATGAATTTATTTTACAATTACATAAAAGAAGCAACGTACACCACACTCAGATATCCGTGAGTGCATCTCCTAATTATGTTTAGAAGACGGAGACCAAAGGTAACTCCATAACCTCATTAAAATCCTATTGAAAATACATTCACATGTGTATAAAATTTGTGGGCACTAAAATTTAAACCTTAATAAATAGAAATCCTATTGAAAATACATTCACATGTGTATAAAATTTGTGGGCACTAAAATTTAAACCTTAATAAATAGAGTCGTACACCTATAACTCTACCGCCTTCCAACGTGTGCTACCCCAATTTATACGAAAATTTCAACGTGAGATAAATGCATGTAGGCAAATCCACTTGGTTGCCAAATGGTTGTGCTGGTTATATTGCTCGGACAAGACATAACCACGTGGATACTGTGGGTGGGTCATGGTATCATGGGCTCGTATTTTGGTACATCCAAATATCCCTACAGTGTACATGTACAGCAGCTAGCACTGATATGGTCAGTACTGTATCTGCATGGTCTATCCGAATCTACTCATTCTCATAATTCCAGCCACTGGATGACTGGAATAGGACCAATTGCATGCATGTTCCGTTCTGGTAAATCTAGATAAGCATATGCACATTTGATGCAAAATGTATATCAAATTATGAGGGTCCTTTGATAAGGTTATTAAATGCTTCTTTCGTTTTAAAATATAACAACTTCTGTACCTACATTCTCTTTTCAACCAATCACAATCTTCCACCACAAAAGTTTTTCATCTACTTTCTCTTCTCAATCAATCACAACTTTCTCTTATTTAATTCTATAACTTTCTTAATACCCGTATTTAACTCTAAAACTTTTTATATTTTAGGACGGAGAGAGTACTATAGAGAAGATTAGATGATTATCACCAAACTAGCAGTGTATTGAAACTTGTATCAACAAAATGAGAGAAACTCTGGCCGTAAGGCACTACCCTAGGTATGCAATTGGTAATGGTATCTTCTCAAAGTTGAGAAAACAATGGAACACCAGATGCTGAAGTCAAACTGGAAGGAAATAATCTAAGGACCGACAGATGAAATTTTCTCTTAAAAATATATGAAAATTAGTACATATTGGCTTAAGCCGGCAGGTGTGCAAAAGGAATCGCCGGATCACACGTTTTTCATCATCGATCAATATCGAATCATGCACCGACAATAAACAGATTACAATATTCATTTAGTCTATGACCGGCCAAAACATCAGTTTAATGATAGGTTTTCTTCCCCAGAAACTATGCACCCAGTGTGTGACACATGGTAGAGAAAGTTTTACCTAAACAAAACCACCATGGTTACTTCTTATCTGTTCATTTAGTACATATTGCATCAACGGATGTGCAAATTATTTCTAAAAGATTGAGCATGTGAACTATCAAATGGAAAACAAAAGTTTAAAAGTACAATTTCACCTAGGCTACACTAAAACACTAGGCGTGAAAACCAACAGACAACAAGAAAGGTCAGGTAAGAAAAGGCCAAAGGCAGCCGGCTTACCGTGTGCCATACTCAAAGATCAAACAAGGGGAAACTCAGAAAGAATCCTCTCTATAGAGAACTGCATTGTATGCAGCTGTATAGATAAGTTCAGTGCAGTTATTTTGATCAAGCCTAGTAAAGAACAGGGGAGGAGACAAACCCTAACATGAGAGCATGATGCGATGATCTGGTGTTGGTGTCAAATATTATGATGGTTACCTCCAGAAAAGGACAGATCACAGATGAGAGCAAGAGCATGGTAGATGATTCTCAAAGTTGGGTCTCTGAAGAGATCAGAAACATGTTCAGACTTCAGACAAAATTCTACTCCCTCGGCCATTTCATTCATATATTTTTGTCACACAAATTTAAACTAAGATCTACAAAATTCAGGACGTGTGTGACAATTGGGTGTTTCTTAAACTGTTTGGAAAAGAAAAACTAAACTAGATTAAACCAAACTGTCGGAGGGTTGGCAGTGAGAAAACGATAGCTCTACGGAGACAGCTGCCAGGTGTAATATTCAATCTGTTTCGCTATCCCTACGAACGAACGGAGTCTCCCTCCGGCACATGCCACCCAAAGGAGAGAGAAAGATTGGAGAAAAAGACAGATAAGACACACGAGTTGGTTGAATGGTTATGAATTCATTATGTATTATGAGGGTTATGCATTGGAAATAGGGACTTTTCACCAAATGTGCAGACATAAACACATATCCTGATATCCAAATATTCAATTTGTAGTGAAAGATAGCTCATTGGATATATATGGCAAGTTGCCAGCTCCGTGAAGTTCATAGGATCCAATAGAAAAATTGTACTTGTTGACCTGTGCCAACCATGCATCGATCTATTGGATTTGGGGATGCGAAGTTGTGAACACTGAATAAAAACCCAAAGAACACAATGAGAACATTGAGCAAATCGTAGTACAAGGCACTCGATCAGAGGGCCCATGGATAGAACTATATATATATATATATATATATATATATATATATATATATATATATATATATATATATATATATATATACTGTCTCTTTCACGTACCCTAAACTTCTTTTGAAATCTTTTGCCATTTCACATTCCAAAACGGTTCAAATAAAACGGAAGCCTCCATGATTGGATCAACCACTAAAGAGAAAAAGGGAGAGGCATCGGTACTGTAAGAGAACATGGCACCAGCTTCCTAGAGCTCTTATAGCAAAGCCCAATGATGCATCATGCATGCACTGTTTCTAAGGAGAAACGTTGGAGACTTGGAGATGGATGGCACTGCTATTTCTCTTCTCTTTCTCATGCTATGTCATGATGCTAAACAAGATCCAATTGAAAATTCAAGCAACAATGACATGGATGTAACATCATAATGGTAATGTGAGAGTCTATATCCAGCGTATGATTGGCAGAGACATCTGGTGTATTTTTGTTCATACGACATTGTCATATTTGAGCGGCGACCGGCCTTGCACCAACCGCGACGTTTACACCTGACGAACAAACCCACATTCGATTAGTTGAGGGTTCACAATCCCAGTGAGTTCTGCAAGTTTCAGTACAAGCAGGTCTTCCGAGTGGAGCAGCTGGTGTTGGAGTTGGGAGCAGAATGCGTCAGTTTCTTCAGTGGAACGTGCCGTCAGAATTCTGAATACGAGATGCTGTTTCATTAAGGCGATCGAGCTTCCTTTTGACGATTGCGTCTCAACCGATCATTAGCAAAAAGGCAAGCTATATCACTACTAAGCTCTACCATAGTACCATTTCCAGGCCAAGTAGCCTGTAAGTTTCATGAGTTATGGCATTTCTTCAAGGAAAATGCATGCGCCATTTCTTACATTACAAGCGTTTCCTGAACAAATTGTTATCAGAAGTAAAGGTTATCACAAGAAGCAAGCATTATCAGCTGGAGCACAAGACAAAAACAAACAGTTCAAGATCTCTGCCTTTTTTTTTGGTTCAAGGATGATTCTGGTTTAATTGGAGGCCCAATGCGTGCACAGCACGCCCAGTGATCGAGAGCATCAAACTAGCTGAGAGCTGTCCTTTACTAATGGGCCACAGGCATTCAACCCAACCCACGACATATGTTTTTCTTTTATTCAGGAGCAGCAGCAGCATGGAACAAAGACCAGTTGATCCATACACTGTCTACAGGTACAAGTTCTGAGAGAGAACAGTGAGACCAGAGCGCAAGGCACTGCATTGTGGGAATACACGGATGGATTCATATTCATGGCATTTTGATAGCACTAACAGCACTAGGCACATCATCTTCTGAAAAGACTGATGGGATGACACGCTGGTGCTCAGGTCCATAGGCCATAGCTGTCTGTATGTACAACCATCAGCAGAATTTGACATCTCCAAGCTTCCTCTTTCTGAGGGGGTCTGCACAATATAAACACTCCAGGCTCAGAATTGTTCCCAGATGCAGTGTCAAAAATTACTTATTAAGCTAAATGCAGGTACATTCAACTAACAGTTTAGAATGTTATCTTGTAAGTCCTAATCTCTTATAACTCCAGGTGTACACTGTATAGGGGTGAGGTGTTTTGGGACATATGTATTTGGAGTCTGGAACTCTGGATCAGCAAGGGACCTTGCCAGTTGCGACACACTTTATAGGTAACCTTACTCACACAAGAAAAGTAATATTACATCAAGTTATATCAAGTTTACTCTTTTTTTTGGTTGTAAATGCACACTATAACATATGCATTTGGAGTCAGGATCAGCAAGGGGCTGCCACACACTTTATAGGTAACATTACTCACACAAGAACAGTAATATTACATCAAGTTATCTACTCTTTTTTTGGTTGCAAATGCACACTATTGAGCTATGTATCCACTGAGCGGAACCTATAGTTCTGTACTGTTCTGTCTGCTCAAAACATTTGTAATTGTTTAACATTTTTACAACAAACAACAAAGTTGCAACGTCAGGTGCATATGGCAACTTTACTTAAGTCACCTCACAGATGCGCAACAATAGGAGTATAGGACAAGAGCTATCACGAAAAGCAAATGGAGATTCAAAAGACACTCTTAGATAAAAACATTGTGACTGTTAACGGTGTTAAGTAAATATCAAGAGAAGGTAGTGATAGTAAGAATTTGCTTGGAGAATGTGAAACAACTTACCCCTGCTGAAGTGATGCAAACAAATTAGCTTTCCTCATCATCAGTTTGAGTAGCAACTTTCCTTGACATCTCCACCGGATGAGGAAATTTCCCTTTGAAAAGAAGTAATTAATCTGATCAGATAATGCTAAATGTAGAGCAAAATCAGTTAGGTTCCAATCCTCAAGGTTCACAATGTACACACATGGAGAAGTTATAAACTGAAAACCTGAAATCTACCCAACCCAACCCAGCCATAGGTAAACTCAACCATGCACACAACCCAACTCACTGCTGGTTCAAGACAATCTGGAACACCTAATGTTAGCAAAAATATTTTTTTTGTTTGCAAGAAAAGGAATCAAACGTGCACGAACAATTGAACCCAAACTATCTATGTAGCAACCATCCATAAATTCTAAAATCTAAACTTACCAACATACTGTCCTTTAGGCTCGTTTTAACTCATCAGTCATCACTTACAAACTATTAGAAAACCCTCCAGCTGGACCAAGAATAGAAATTTAAAGCATCGGTAATAAGTTCAGTTGTGCCAAAACAAGAAGCTGGGTGCTCCTGTTATTAGGTAATTACAGAATCTACATGTGAAGGCAGAAATTCTGACGCCTCATGCTATGGAGATGTATAATCGACATTGAGATCAAGTCATTAACTCTCACAAACAATCCCTGCACATTAAAAAGAATATCACAGCATTGTTTTCAAATATAAAGGTAGAGGAATCCAGGTTTAACATCTGCATGAATCAGGTGGATGGAAGATTTACTGGAAGCTCTGTTTAAAATTGCTTTGAGTTAACTAAAATAGTACAGATCAAATTTGCGAAGCCAAAACTAGGTGCAGAATTTTCTTCATGTCAAGCTCATGAAGTAAAAGGTGACCTAAAACTGCATAATAAGGTGAATTGAAAACTATTAGAACCATGGTGTCATACATTATACATACAATTTATGACCACCTCTCCGAATCCAAAATAAACTAATAATACTATGCAGTGGCTGCAGATGAGGGGAAGATAGTCCATCTACAGCTGTTTCATACTTCACCTATTCACTATACGCTCAACCTAAACAATTATGAATTTCCAATGCTTCATCGACCACACAAATACTGCGGTTGCCCCCTAACCAATTCTACTCACGAAAAACACCGCAACAATTTCCATTTTGCAATCCAACAAAAATGCTACGTACCGCAACAACATGCATTTTTTGCAATTAATGAACGCTAACTTGATCGAGTAACTAAACTTTCGACGGTTAGACAATCTCATCGAACTCACCTTCGACGAAGTACTCCGCTGACGGCCACCCCCGCACGGTGGTAAGGCACATCATCTCCTCCTCCGTCATCACCTCCGCGTTCCGGGCGCCCGTAGCGCTGTAGACGACAGCGCCGACGAGGTCGGCGACCCCGCGCCGCATCTCCGGAACCCAGTAGGAGCCCCCCGGCACGAAGTGGAGCCAGTCCGGCGCCGCCCGACGCACGAGAATCCCGTGTATGGCGTCCTCCAGCCGCCTCATCCCCATCTCCTCCGGTGCAGAGCCGCCGCCCTCGACGCCGGATGAGGAGGAGGAGGAGGGGGCGGGGGCGTCCTCCGACAGGTCGATCTCGATGAACTCCACCTTGGACGAGAGACCACGCAGGGGGCGGTGGGAGCAGGAGGGCAAAGGCGAGGGGCGGGCGCGGGCTAAGGAGAGGGTTCGCGAGAGGAGGCGGGCCATGGGAGAGAGCGGGAGAAGGGATTGCTTTGGATTGGCGCGGATGGAAGAGTCGAGACGCGACAGGGTGAGTAGGCGACGAAGACGACGAAGGACGAAGATATCGGGTGAAATGAGCCCACGTGTCAGTGACACAGGGTTGGAAACGATGGCTGGAGAGTGGGCCCACCTCTCCGCGTGCCTGTCCGTCGTGGGCCCATATGTCAGTGGCTACCGTGGCGTGCTAAGAAGAAATCATCAGCTACGCAAAAGTCTACCCCGCTCCCCTGATCGGACGATCGATGTTGCTCCGGTGACGTGCATTGCGGAATCTGGGCCGTCGATCCTCACAAGAAGTGGATCCTTCGGGTGAGTCAGATCGTACCCGCAGAGACATCGAGCTTGTCTCTCGCGTCTCCCATGGCGGAAGCCGAGGCCCAAACCCAGAGCCGCGCCCAACCCTCGGCGGCGCCACCGGCTGCTGCGGAGGCGGCCGGTGAACCAATCGGGTACCCCCAGGTCAGTGACCTTCTTCCTGTCCCTTTTCTTTCTGTCTGAGGTCACCGGATGGAACTGTAGCGAGAGACCGGCTCTTGTTACATGGCGCCTAGATTTAGTGGGAATTCGGGGTGTTGGTGGTAGAGTTAGGATTTTATGAGCTGTAATTTTATGGGATTTGTGGGGAAGATGGCTTATTTGGGACTTTTACCGGTGTTTTGGCTCGTCCAAGTTGGAATTTGGTCGAGGTTTTGATGCCGTTGGGTGCATAAGTTGACCCCCTTTTTAGTTTTCGTTTGTGTTTGATTCTTGCAATTCAGATCGGATAGTTTTGATGTAATTGGTAGACACTACGTATTGTATCAGGGGAACATTTTTTAGTCGTAGTTATTGACCTAGTCTGATGGTATTCATGTTGCTGATGATGATGATAATGCAGAATGGCGCTACAGATGGGGCTCCGCTGATGTTTCCGGTCATGTACCCTATGCTTATGACTGGAATGCATGCTCAGCAGACCCTGGATGATCAGTCTCAGGGTCCAGGGATCTATGCCATACAGCAGAATCAATTCATGGGGAGTACACTCATGCCACTCACTTACAGGATTCCAACGTAAGATATTTCCTTCTGATGCTGTGCATCTATTATGCATACGAATTCGCTGTCTAGACTCTCTAGCCTTTGTGTCACATGCCTTCATCGTAACCAACATAATAGTAGGGAGGAAATGTGGAACAAAGTTAGAAAGGGTTTTGAGATCTGAATGCCTATCTTTTATTCTTCGGTACTCGGTAGGGATTTTTGTAAGCAAAGAGCATTGACTACTACAAACATAAAGTCATGTTCACAGGTGACTACCTTAAGATCTTCAGTAAATAATATTCCATCTACCTTATTGTGCTAATGGCAACCCATGAATTCACGAATATATTCATAATTTCCTTATATGCTATGCTACTTTATCTATGAATTTACTTCAATTAGTGCCCAACTTAGCAACTTCATACACAAAACCTCATTTGATTGTGGTTATGAACTAGAGCACAGGCCGAACAACACCATTCATCTGCCTTGTGTTATGAGATATGTTGATGCCAGAATGTAGTATGTGAGCCTTACCATGCTATATACTGAGATCTTGATGTTTAACCTTATTCCTCAAATGTAGATGCATTCTTGCTTTCATTATGTTGGGATTGAATCACACAATCCCTTTGGAACTACTCACTAATTCCACACAATAGTGTTTTTCACAAACACATATTTCTATTGCCAACCATTATATTACATATGTGGGTTACATGTCATAGAAGTGACCTACAAAACTGCTGCTCATTTCTAGCTAAGTGTTAACTAGACTCACAAGTCAATTTGCTTTTGATTTCCTTTTTGACAGCCATGCAACTTCATGTTGCTTTTTGACAACTCACATCTAAGTAAGCTCTAGTTCACCTAGGTAGTAAATTCCTATTTGATTTTCTGTTTCTACTACTGTACCTACACTTCTGCTGTTAGAACCTTCATGGGCCATCTACAGCTTGCTATTAGAGCATGCCAATATACATGCATGCATCCAATCTCAATTTTTCTTCCTATTTCTTTGCTACCAGTATGCACATGGTAACACTAAATATCATACAACAAAATTAATCCCAACACATTATGATGGCATGAACTTCCCATAATAACTATGATTTGATTAATAATGAGTGACAGCTCAAAAGTTGCAAGTTTATTGCCCATGTAAGTGAATCCTAAAATCTACCTTCTTTTGAGAAAACGACAAAACCTTTGCTGTTTGCTAATATGTTTATTGCTTTCTCATGCTGATTTGTGGGTACCTAGAAATGGTGCAAATTATTATGGTGTGTTCCACAAAGTGAGTAGTGAGTTTGTTCTCTCCTTGTTTGTTCCATCCTTTGTATTAATAGGGAAAGTGTCGGTGCCGTGGGTGGTGAAGAGCAAGCACAGGATGCTAGGCAACAACATGGCCCTCAGAGACAAGTTGTTGTGAGGAGGTTTCACTTTGCTTTTCAGCTTGACTTGGCCCTGATCATCAAGTTAGCAGCAGTTGTCTTTCTGTTTAGTCAGGAAGGATCAAAACAAAGGCTGTTTCTTCTCATACTGTTTGCCTCAGTGATTTACTTGTGAGTACTTTGCTGCTTCTTTTTTTTTTTTGACCAAACTACTCTGCTTCTTTGCTCAATTGCTCATCATTTTTTTTCTTATTTTGTATGGTTTATTGTATGTCGATACATGACTTGGTTGTTCCATCTCTTGCAGATATCAAACTGGCGCAATTACACCTTTACTAAGATGGCTGCAGCGAGCAGGAGGTGCTCGTCCTCCACAGGCTCCAGCTCACCCAGAGAACCATGCTCCACTAGCTGCCCGGAATGACGGCAATGTTCAACCACCTGGTAGATATCTTAAAATACACTTCATATTGTATATCCATTATGCATTTAATCTGTCTTATCGCATTATTGCATTCACCAGATTCACCATTTGAACATTTATACATCATCATGACATTGTAATTTTCCTTTCAACTGCTGCCAATACCTCGATGGAGGTTCATACTGTTAGTTTAAAGCATTTCCAGACACTTGGATGGTATAAGAACATACAGATATTGCAAAATGATGTTACTAGCACCAACAAATACTTAAATAGGATGGATATTTAGTCTGCCTGTCATGTTGATCCCTTGGTTCGTGTAATGGTGCCTCCTGCTCTAATATGCCAGGCCATTTTCTGATTTTCAGGCAGTATCGAGAAGTTATATTTCTCATTTAAGTTTTAACAGGCAGCATCTAGTGATATTTCTCATTTAGCAGGCATTATAAAATAATTTGTAGTTCTTTTTGGATATCAATATATGTTTGTTTTTATATAATTTCATTTTGCTTCTCAGGGGCAAATCTTGCAGACCCGGCAAACAATGACCAAGCTGCAGACAACCAGGAACCAGGGGCAGCAGCTGGTAATGATAATCGGCAAGGGGCCGAGGGAGAAGGGAACAGGCACAATTGGCTTGGAGGCATCTTGAAAGAAGTCCAATTGGTGGTTGTAGGGTTTGTTGCATCACTTCTTCCTGGCTTTCAGCACAATGACTAGTGTTAATCCCATCACCGCCTAATCTTTCCATTGGCAATGTAACTGTTTATTGTGACATAGGCGTGAACAGAAAAATGATATAAAACGGCAAAGAAGAGTTTGTTACAGAACCAAATACAGTGTTGTTGTTAATATATTATTTTCTTTCAAGTGCTATTGTTATATATGATTGTTTTTCATGCGGCGTACGAGCATATGACTTCAGATTGGTCTTTTAGTGGGCAGAGGTGACTGTCTATTCTTCAAGTTGGGTCCTTCAGTGGGCATCACTGCAGAAGTGACTGTCTATTCTGCAAGAGACAGTTCGTATGTAAAAAGTGAGATACAACTCCACCAAAATAATTGAACCGTTTTTACAAGCTTCTTGTCAACTGTATGATCGTATGAGGTTTGTTTTGCTACTCACCACAAGAATCATGATAGCTCGATTTATAACGTTTTCTTCGCATTCTGGACTGACACAAAGCCACCTTGTTGCACTGTGAGGCGGAGCAGAGTGAAATGCTGTAAATTGTCCGTCTCTATCGATCTCCTTGCAAAGCGTTTTCCTTGCTTTGTTCTCAGTTTAAGAGTGCTAGTGAAAATATAGTATGTGAATAGCAATCAAGTATAAGTACGGTACAGCAAACTACTGAAAAATTGTTCAATGAAATATCTCTGCGCTATACAGTACTCATCTCCTTTTCGCTACATTGATTACGAATTTACAATCACTTGAGGAACATGCTCAGGAGGAGAAAACGGCGAAGAGAAGTCATAAAATGCTTGAACTCAGTCTCAGACTCTGCTGTGCCATTTGATCGTAGAATTTGGCAAAAAGGCAGTTCATGTGCAGATAGCAGGTGTGCTCCTTCGTACCAATCCGTGAATCAGCAAGCAAAAATGCACCGTACGCGTAAAGTTTCCATGGTGTGTTCCAAACCTGATGATCACCAAGCAGATAATGCGCAAGTAATTTGTTTAGGGCATGTAGTGGTTTTATGATGAAAGCTAATACATATATAAATTCATGAGCACTATACCTGAAAACCAATGCGTTTATGAATTATGATCTCCATGTCCTACATTTCGTTCTGTTCAAGTGCGCCATATGATGCTGATGCAACTCAATTTCTAGTGACTAGTGGTGATACTTCTGTCCTTTGATTATAGTCCATGCCCTGCAAAAATGTGATCCTAGTGAATGGTTGATATCATAATTAACAGGACTATTTGCTATATATGCATGAATATGATTATGCAGAGAGAGTTCATGATCGTACCTGCCTTACACCATTTGGTGCATCCGTGCAAAGATTAAGCATGTTAAAACACTAAAGATTGTCCCCATTGGAATTATGAAAGCAAATCCAGCTGATGGATTGGAGAGGTCATTGCTCACCTGTAGAGCTGCTCCATTAGAACTATTAAAGCAACTTGATGGTTCAAAACCATTGAGGATAGACTAATTGTTGCATCTGCACGCTCTCGTACTTGTGCCCCAAGACCATATGGCCCACCAATACAAAATGTGAGCCTTGACGATCCCTAAAACGTTCGAAAAACTCATTAGTCGCACACGTCCTCCCTCAAAAATTTCCAGCAAGTTTGAACAGAGCGTACCGTGTTGCCAGCATCCCCAACCAGATCAGCTACTTGCTCAGACGTGATATCCTTCCCGTTTTCATCCAGCACAACCACCTAAACATGCATACTGATGTCAAACCACGAAACAATAAAGTTATAATGAATTGTATGTCTATATATGAGCTCTAGCTAAGGCCGTACTGAAACATACAAAATCTTCAGGCTTGAGCTGCAGCATTATAGCCACGTCTTCTGCCTCAACTTGGACATTAACATCACTAAAAAAACGAAGATAGGAGGTGCATCAGAAATGAACTTCTTAACAGTCTACATCCAATTGCAATGATGTGTAAAGTTACCAATCAAAACACTTTCTACTAATATCAGGATTCAGGAATAATCTCACAATAGCATAACAGCAGTGCAAGACAGCCTCTGGGGATGAATTGACTAGAATGTTGTCCTACCTTGTAAGCTTTGGGTTGGATTTGATAAGCACGTCCTCAATATCACAGTAGTAACCAAGCTTATCCTTGTATTCTTCAAGGATTAACTGTGTTCCTCGGGACCTCTTCTTTCCGACTGTTAGCACACGCATAGGCATTGCTCTCTGCAAATAAGACCAAAACAGACATCAAAACCTTATCAGACGCCTTCAGCCGTTGCTTTTGCTATGCAATACATATGGAGAATATTTATGGACGAAGAATGAAACTTTGTATTGGGCTGAAGACTTCAACCCCTTCAGATTTCTCTAATACGAACTTACGAAGTACTACCTCCGTCCCATAATATTATTTTAGTTCAAGAACTACAAAGGCACTAATATTATCGCTAGTACTGAATTTACTGATACAAAATCCATGTCTCAGAAAGCACTTTCTTCTTGTTCTCTCCTTGCTCAGTAAAATCCTATGAAGCTATAAATGTTAACTGAGATCAGTCAGCAGGCCTCCACCCAGCAATCAATAAAAGCGAAAACTAAATGCTTTTCCTTGAGAAGAAACGAACATAAAGAAGGAGGAAATGTTTGCACTCCTTACCACTGATTGTCCCGAGTACTTCGATCTCTTGTCTGCATACCCAAAGGAAAAATAGGAATTTTAAGTCAGAATTACGACAACCATCACAAAATCCAGGATAAATTAAGCATAGACAAAATAATCAAGAAAAAGGCATTCTAGGACAGTTAGACTCGCGACTCTGAGAGAGAGAGAGAGAGAGGGAGAGGGAGAGAGAGAGAAATGGGAAGAGGTTGTACCAGGAGGCGAAGGCGACGGTGCACCTCTGTTCTTGGCAGGGGAGCGGCTGATCCCACAGCGGCAGCTCCACGGCAAGACTGCCATCGAGGAGACGCGAGGCCCGCGAGCTTGACGGGGCGCAACCCGCTGTCGCCGTGGATGGGGAGAGAAGAGGAGGAAGACGTTTTCCTTCTCGAGAGACGTCTTTTGTACTGCACCGAAGGCCGGAAGCGACCTTTCCGCTCTCCGTGGCTGCACTTGGACCAATCTTGACCGCTCCATTGCGATCTGACGGTGTTCGTAGGTCCAAATGGGTCGCTACTCGCCACCAATGGTTTGCGATCCGATACTCGGGGCCCTAATTACTAATTCCAAGTAATGCAGGGATTCTTCTAATAAACCGTTCTCTGCCACTCGACTACAATTAATCTGGTCCGGTTGCGTTTGAAAATATAAGACGTATTAGATTTTTTATAATATATTATCAATATCTATAAAATTAATATCATATAAAAATATTATCAAATACTAATCTAGAGATACTACATAGTTAAAATTTTTAAATGTTGACTGTCGTAATTGTATTTCTAGATACTTTCAAGCCATTGATAACATACATCCGTGTCCCTGCTCATTAGTTTGGACACTTGAATAGTACCATTAAGCAATGAAACTAAAAGCATTTTCATTCACAATGACAAGACAATCTCTAATCTGAGGTCTGAACAACACTGCTAGACAGCTTGACCTCTGAATTTTACAACAGAATACAGTATTGTACACACAAACATATCGTTGTATCATCAGTGCTATGATGCTACCCCCCTTGGTCTCATTGTCTCAAGCACATGATGGTACAAACATGCCTGCTCCCCTCCTACCCTCGTCTCAGGAAGACGAAGAGCGAGCCTCTGGATCCTTTTCCTAGCCTGATCTTCTCGTCGACATAGGTGATCTCCAGCTTAACTTCGCTCTCGCCACCATACTGAAACCCCAGGGAACCCACCTTCACTTCTGGCGGCTCAAATATGACCTGAATCCATTTACCATCCAGCACATTCAGATTGCCTGCATACCCAACATAACAATAACTTTATGTCATAACATTCAAGATCGTTGCATATTCGTTGCGCGCAGTCTGAATAGAGAATGAGTTGACATACGGTGCCCGTATACCTTTCAGAGATACCACACCATCGAAACCAAAGACGGAGAAGGACACCTTATTCCTTACAACATCAGGTGCTTCCACCACCTGGACCATTTCATCAGTTTTGAATATCAGGCGGCCGAGAGGAGTCCGGTAAAGGCCTCCGGGTGATGTCGGTACCGAGCAGTACACAACCTCCCACTCTGGCAGGTCAGGTCAGGTGCAAATAAGCAATCAACTTAGGATGGGATGAAATTCTACAGTGTGTTGCAATACAGCCGAAACCTCAATGTTTGCTCATTAGTTTACAGTGTGACACAAATGAATTTTGGAGATATTATTTGGAGAACCATGCTAGGAATTTTCACTATTCCATTACCTCCAAATATTAGTGGAGACTTGACAGGATCGTCTATGCAGTACTTCGCCAGCTGCAATGCGACATCGGCAACTTCCTGATGCCCATCTTTAGGAAGCAAAACTCCACGGTCAGTTCCCTTCACCTGTTGGTATCATGTTATGACAATTAAGAGTTTAAGACACCAAATTTACATGCTGAATTCCTGATGGAGGTTTACTTGCACGAGCCTGAGAAAGCAAAAAATACAAGGAACTGAAAACGGCAGAGGGGGGAAATGTGGAATTGTTGGAACCAATTATAAAGTAAGTGTACAGGATTTACTTTAAAAAATCGATTTTTTAAGAAGCAAACTAATTGAGGCTAAAATTAGTACTCGTAGCATGAAACACCAGCCTTCGATAATTTCTCGGGCAGGAAACGGGTTCTAATGTGGAGGAAGATTGCATAAACTGAGCAGCAGCTAGGAATCTGGGAGTGCACCAAAGAAGACCGAAGAGAGATGATGTTTAGCGTCACCTTGGAGAGGATGGAGTCGATGAGCTCCGGCGGCGCCCGGAGACCGGACGCTGCGGCGAGGGAGCATCGGACGGACGGGGTGCACCGGCGGCGCGGCCGTCGGAGAGCGGTCAGTGCAGGCGCGGCGGAGGAGAAGCGGATGTGCAGCGAGGGCGCTGCAGAAGCCGGCATTTCCTTCTGCGGTTTTGTGTGGTAGCTGAAGCCTTGCTTCGCCTTGCCTATTTCTTTTGTGGGGAAAAAAAGAATTTTCTTGTGCGCTGTTTTTTCTGAATAATTTGATATCTGTTCCCTGTTTCTGCCGGAGGTCGAGCATACCACGAAATATTTCCATCACATTTAAATTTCGATTAATGAAAAAAATCCTCCCCGATTACGCATTGTTACTGTGTGAATGCGAGTCAATGCAAAACATGAACAATTGAGATAAATAAACAAGAAATTTTACGGTTTGAGAGCTATCATATTTTCTATTTTCTACTCCCTCCAGCTAAAGTAAAAGATGACTTTGCTCCGCTCCGCTCTCAGGGTAGAAGTTATACTAAACGGTCCAATTCTTTAGTAAGGGAGCATTTTAAACATTTTACCTCAATCGTTAATCTACTCAAAAACTTCAAAAATAGATATATTTTAAGACGGAGAGAGCAGTTGCCACCGGGACACAGAGGTACAAACTTTATATTGAATTAATGGTAATTCTCGGTACTATATCTTTAAGGACCGTAAGACCCTATGTTTGAAAGCTTTATGAATAAATCAATAAAAATGGCCTCAATAATGCATCTCTCCTAGTTACAATAAGCTTGATATACATGACGGAGTCTGCAGCTAGAAATCAAGAGAAATGGGCTAGTAGAAAAACAAGGTAAGCCTAGAGAAATTGTATTCAGGAGTGGCAATGACCTGACGTGGAGATCTGAACCACCCTAATGCTGCGGCGTATGCCTTCTCCTCTACCTATTTCTATACCAGCTATTGTTAATAAATCTGCTGTTCTCTTCCAATTTACAAAGATTTCTGTAACAAAATGTCTCCTATATATCCACTAGTATGGGGGGATTTTGAGTGTAGGATACTCATGCACTCTGCAGAACTCAAAAAAGGGTGTAGTTTGAGAACAAGTTCATGAGGTTGTTTATGGATTCAGGATAGAACTTCCTCGCAAACAAGTAGCACGGTCTCTTCACTCCATTCCATAAGCAAGGTTTCTGCGTAACCACTTTCTGTACAAGCATGAAAAGCGCGTCAGTGCTTTTTATCTTCCTTAAAAAGTATGTTGGGTTTTGCATTTCATATAGAGAATGGTGACATGCGGAAGGAAAGACCATTTGAACAGAGTGGACTGATAGTACCAAAAACAAAATTACAAGCCTTAGTAGGAGTATATTTATTTGGTGGCTTGCTGACTTTAGGTGTAGAGAACCAGGGGTATGGCACCTTTTCTAGAAACTGCTGATTTTGCATAGCAATTTCACATTTACACTAGGTTAATAATGTAAGTATGCAACTAACACGATTTCAGCTGAGAGCCATATCTAGAAATACAATCTTCTACTGTCAATATGTAAAATACCCTAAATTCATGTGGATAAGTCCAAAATGTATGGCTTTCAAAAGATACAAAATAAAGCCAATACTCATGTTGAGAGAGAGGAGGAACCTTGCTATCGCTGGTGATATGGTAGCTCATGTCAATTGACTGCAAAAAGATCACATCACTAAAAGTAAGATTAAGAATAACGCTATTATATTATTCATGATAAACAATAATAGGAAGAACATACTGTTATATTCTTCAGAAGCTCATATGTAACATCATTTGCCCGATAAGCTTTTGGATGCCACTTTCCTTCAGACCAGTCAACATGAGTCACAGACCAATTGGAAATTCCATTTGGATCCATCATCTGGTTGACACAAATACAAGTATGCAAAATCAAAGGGCCGCAGTCACGGGATGATATAATTTTTCATTCCTTTCAAAAAAATATAAAAAAAATTCAACATGTAATAGGGATAAATTTTCATTATATGAAGGCACTTTGTGTACTCACATGGAATAGTGTTGGCAAATAATGCTCATCAGCATAGCAATTGCGACCATCTTCCATCCCGGGCTGCAAAAGAGTACATAAAAGATGATCATTCATCACATATGTTGCACAACGGCACCAATACATATTGCAGCAGACAACACAGGGTCACTGAGCTATTATGGCAAACTATGGAAAAAGAGATGCACTAAAAATCCATCTGTGTTATCATAGTACAATAGTTCTTAGTTCATAAAAGATCAACACAGAAGGGCACAAACACCTATAGGGCCTATAAAGGTCAACAATAGCCTTTAGATTCAAAACTTGCTCAAATGAATATTAAGTGCAACCTCACAGTAAGAGATAATTCAATAACACACTATAACGTCTAATGACAAACATCAAAGGTCAAATTACAGGGGAACACATACAGAGATATAGAGGTACATGATCCTGAAGTTTAACAAAATTGTATGGTATAAATCAAGTCTAGCATATAGTGCATCTACCGCCATCTTAATCAGCTCATGTGACAACATGACAAAGATATCTGCAGATATGCTGGTAAAACTTAGGACCTTACCTTACAATAAAGCTTGAACTTAGTATAGTAAAGACTGTCCGCGATTATCATCAATGCATGCTGACGCTTGACTGAGAACCACTGAAATATTTATAACAGCTGTTGAAATGCATTCTTTCATGTGACAAAAACTATTGGCAAAACAAAATACAAGAAAATATAAGCACGGACCACTGTATTTTTTTTTGGCAAATATCAAACATCAAAACGGCAACTATTTTGATCAAGTTGAAAAGGCATTGAACCCAAAGAGGTCTAAGGAACTTCCCTAAAGAAAGGATATCTGAGGAACAATTCGTTAAGAGTTTAAAGTCCAGAAAAGGATATGATCCAAAGAGTGAGGATAACACCATGACAATTTGGATTGTATTGGAAATGAACAATAAATAGCCCATTGACATGGCCATTTTCAAAAAAAAAAACCCATTGACATGGTTTGTGAACATGTAAGAGAGAATTTTAAGCTTACCTGAGAACCCTTCCTGAAGTCACTCTCTCTAACTTCAGGTAACATGTTTTTCGAATATCTAAAATTTCCATGTGGTCCAGGATCATAAAAACTGACCAAGGAAATAAAGGAGAGTGTAAGCAGTAGAAATAATGACTAAAGTTACGCGTCGCCGACGGTATATATGAAAATGGAATATAAGAAACTTTGCTGAAAGATCGATGATGTCGTCCCATGTTTAAGTCAGTGTAAGAGTTAACATGTGAATACATAAACAGCAGTTGAGAATAATCTTAAAAATAACTGGACAAAGAAACTGACTTACGAGTCAATAAAACTGATATTTGTTCCTATCAGGTAGTCATAGACATAATCAAAATTGTGGAAAGGTACACAGCTGTAAACACAAAAAAAAAAACTGATATCAGATAAAGTTTTTCATGAAAGATAACAGGTAATCGGAAATCAAAAAAGGATTTTTCACACCTGTCGGAGAGCAACACAAAATGCTGATTATCAATGTCTTCCAGCGCATTCGACAACAACCTCCTCTCTGCATCAACCATGGAAATCTTACCCCATACCACCTGCAACAAAAAATAAAACCATGGCACCATCACCTACAGCTTCAAATCACTAGGATAAGCTGTGAAATCTTCATGCCTACAATAAAATTGTATAATACCTTTTCACTGTGTATGTCTCGACCCATAAATAAGGGACTGACATGTTCTGGTTTCTCCCTTGAGGCATGAACATATATGGTATATCTTCCCTCGTGGCCCTGCGGAAATGACAAGACATGGTGAAATAACACTCAGCAAAAAGAGGTGATACAATGATTATGATATCCTCTCAATATTAATAATTATGGGCAATAAGCATATATAAAAAATGTCAGAGAAATGTGACAGTATAAATATTAACAAAATGAATGCAGTTCTACATAAGATCCTAAATTTCAAATGAAAAACCCACTTCTATATCTTGTCATCGTGCCCATAATCCTAAATACAGGATCAACATAGGAACTTCAGTTATCTATTATGTTCAGTCTTTGATGTAGTACAACTGAACACCTATTGTTCATTTTGATGCATGCCAGATGCAGAACCCAATGAAAAAGCTAACCATATGAAAATGAATATCAACAAAATGCATGAATCCAAAGATATAGTAGAAGAGAAGTGACAGCGAACCTCGAAAAATTTCTCCCATAATCTTTCAAATGGCAATGTGCCAGGAGTTAAAAACATGAAAGCAATTTTTGATCTCCTCGACTTAACAGGAGGTGTTGATAAAATCTGTTTGAAAACAACCTGTGAGGCTCTCTCTTGATCCGTCAATTCCCTGTCAGGCTCTGCAGGTAACCAATCTCTCATAGGAGATGTGTAATGCTGGGGTGGATAGAGATAAGCCCAGAGTGTTGCAACAGAGACAAAAGCTGCAACAAGTATGCACACATGTTTTTTTGGAGAAGTTCGTGCGCGAGGAAGAGGAACAACCTTCATATCCTTGATGCCTAACTGCCACAGTTGGTGCGCCTTCATCTATTAAATCTTCACTGTGAGGGCTTAACTCCCATTACCCTAAGATTTTACCAGCTTTACCAGAGCTAAAATTGAGACAATCACCTCCTGCTCCTATGCGTTTTCTGCAAAAAGTATGATAAGACAGTTGTAAAAATGTAGTTATCAAGTTACATAAAGATGGGAGATTCTCTGTCTGTGGTTTTTTCTATCTTTTGTGTCTAATTAATGTTTAGTGATGAAAGCTAGCTGCAGTTTAGTTCAGAATTGTTGACACAACCGGTACAGATTTTTCGTACTGTAATAGATGATAACCTTATTTGTCTGGCTCCACTACATATTGGTATTGGTATATTAGACTTTTTCTTTTGTTGAATGTATCACTTAATAGAAAACTCGTTCGTTGTGATACCAACAGCACTTAATCATAACAAGCATATCCAGAAACAACATACCATGACGAATGTATCACTTAAACAGCAAAAAAATTCGATCTTTGTGATCCAACATAGAAGGCATGGTCACTACTTAAGCATAACAAAAAAACAAACAACAAACCACCCAGGGGTCCAGGGCGGACCTGACATGTGGCATGGTGAACCCCCAGTTTCATTTTTAAAAAAAAAACTGTTAGTAGTGCATCACATTTTTTTTAGATAATGGATTATATTAAAACCCAGCCTCTACATCCTGGAAGGATGTATATGGCCAAGTAGTGCATCATATACGCATCAAAGAAAGAAATTGGAAAGGAACTGGTCTAATTGCAGGGTGGAAAAATCCAATCTCAATCCAAGTCCAGATGGATATCAAAATCTATGCTACGGTGGCTCGTGAAGTGGCGCAGAAGGGAGGGAGGGCTAGAGAAGAATGAATACCTTCAGTTCGATTCGAACTGAGATGGAGGCCGGCCACTCGATTCGAACCGAGATGGAGGCCGGCCGCGTCGCCCCTTTGGCTCCCAAACCTGCTCGCCGGCCGTGCGCACGAGAAGGCCGCACAGGGGTCGCCGTCCACACCCGTGCCTCGCCGGTCGCGCCCGCGAGCAGGTGAAGGCGGGGCGGGTTAAGAGAAGGCTTGTCCCCCGGGAGGGCCCCGGAAGAAGGCGACAGGAGGCAACGCGCAGCAGCGCAGGATCGCCGGCGGCGAGGTAGGTCCCGGAACTCGCGATAAAGGATGGGAATCAAATCAAACGGAAAAGGCGAATCGCTCGCCCGCACCTCGGTGAATCCGCGCGAGATCCAGCCCAAAAAAGCCGCCAATTAGCTAAGCTACAATGGCGCGTATCTGCGAGCGCACCGCGTCGTGCTGCTTGGTAGGGCAAGAGAACTCGGCGAGACGAGTCGGAAACCGATCGCGGCAGCTGCGAATTTGCGGGGGGTTGGGGGTTTATATCGATCACAGCTAACGCGGCAACGCCTGCGACCGCCCGCCGCGACGAGTAAACGGAAGGTTAGGGGAAGAATATGGAAACAAAAACCGCCTCTTCTATTTTACGATGGCTAAAAAATGGAAAATCAGATAAATGCTATTACAAAGTGTTTATCTTAAAAATATACCACTCTAAAGTTTTACTTTAGAATAATACTACTTTAAAGTGTGCAGGTTTTGAAATATACCATTGTGACCACTTTACTCTATTTTCTATTAAATATATAGTATGTATTCATCTTATATTTTTTATTTTCATATTGCTCATTTCTTATGATTAAATACACAGTATTATGTATTTTTTATTAAATACATAGTACGAAGGCACAAGTAAATCTCAGCGAATCGTCGCTACCGCTTTCATCATCATGCTGTTATTACAGCCACCGTCGCCATGGTCGTCGATAAAATTAGTACATGCGCTTAGGTTGAGTGGATATATGCGGGAGCTCAGCTTGGTCGAGGTCTAATTGCAGGAGAGAGACAACGTCGGGAGTATAAAAATATGGAGTGAATACATGCTATGTATTTAATAGAAAATAGAGTAAAATAATCACAATGGCATATTTCAAATCCTGCAGACGATGTGGTCGACAGAGAGAGGGTGAGTCTGGTGAATCTCATCGGCGGCAACCGGATCCCCCTCGTGCAGCAAGGCTATGAGCAACACGGCGGCTCCCTGCGTGAACAATGCAGCAGTCGACGAGGGCATCGTGCGGCCCCCGCCATGGTTTGCGACGTGTGCTCTCATCCGCCGTCCACGACGATTGAGAAGGGATAGGTGGAGCTCTCGGCGATGGGCTTGGAGACTTGCGAGCTCGGCGAGTGTAGCGAGGGTTGCCACCAGCTGCTGCAGGCACCGGCAACTCTCCGTTTGTCACTGTCGGTCCTGGAGCTCCCCAGCTCTATGGATGGTGGCGCACTGCTGCACAGCGAGGCAATGGGCTTAGATCTGGGTCTGTGTTAGCGATGCCCCTGCATGTGCTCCCACCGGCGCAACTCTGTCGGTCGCCGTTGGCCCTCCAGCCCTTCTGCTCCTTGGATAGCGCGCCATGGTATGGCAGTTTCTGCTTTAGATGCAGTTGTTTTTTTCCTTGATTGTGATAGTGAGTTTGTAGCTGGTAATTTATGTTGATATGGGTTGTACATGAACTCTCTTTATGGATTTTAATTTCCCCCAAATCCTCATATTTAGTATCGGCGGGTTTGGTGTTTTTGCCTCTGTGTATGCGTTTGTGTGATTCATAGGTTTTCACACGATATGGACGTAGGTCTAGTCATTTAAGAAATGAGCAAAACTGATGCACTAGAATTTTTAATTCCACACGTCTGTTATGCATTTGAGTGTTTAGCTTCGTATTGCCTGCTACCAAGAGATAGTTGGATTTTTACCTGCTACTAACTGCAATTAGTTTTGTTGGCATGGGAGCTACTTAGTACCAGAAGGATCTGCTGAAATAAAGTACAGTACAAGCTAAATACTACAGTCAGTAATGTCCATAAGGATCTGTTACTTTAGTTTATTTGGACAATATATTTGTATATAATGCAACTACGTGAAATGATGCTCATAGATGGTAATGATGCAGTCATTACAACATTTTTATGTGACATGTTTGTGTCCCCAATTCAGCTATACTGTCATTTTTAAAATGCTTCTGCAAAACTGATATTTTTAGCTTTGTATTGTACTTCATTTTTTGGGATTTGCTATTTGTCACTCATGTAAAATTTTGCAGGTGTCTCCTCCGGTGGAAGGCATCTCTGAGCTTGGTGTCTCCTCTGGCTGTCACGCAGCAGTCACTGAGGGTGTCATGGTTTGTTTTGTGTTTGTTGGTGAGGCAACGGCGTTTTTTACGGTGGACGGCGAGACAAGCAAGATTATTCCCTTAGTGGTCAATCATTTGAAAATTTCATATGTCATAGATTAGTTTTGTTGAAAATTTCATCTATATCATGGAAGTAATTCACTGAAAATAAGTAGTTATGTTAGCAAATTTCTATTATCTAGAAAAATTTCAGTAGTAGTTCTGTTTCTTTTGTTACCACTGCAAATGAGTAGTTTTGTTCTTTAATGTATATATTTGTTAGTTCACTGAAAATAAGTAGTTCTGTTAGCTTCTAAGAATTCCTAGTTTTGTTAGTTTTATCATCTACTAATATTTAGTTTTGTTAGCTATTAACAATAGTCAATACCTAGTTTTATTAGTTTTGTCCTCTACTAACTGTACTTAGTTTAGTTTTGTGTTATTGGTTCTTCCCTACGCGTGGTTTTCATTAATTTCACCTACCATATTGTGTGTAGTTTTCATTAATTTAGTAGGGATTATTTTTATCTCAACCTACCATATTGTTCTATTTGATATTTGACTATATGCATAACTTGTAACCTGGCATTATCTATTTGTAGGTCCGAACTTGTAATTCCCTGGGTTTTGTTAGAATTTGTTAAGAACCTAGAAGGCTAGAAATCCATCTCTCTTAATACGAACTTGTAATTCCCAGCACTATCTGAATCTGTGCCTTTTACGTGGTTGTAAATTGTAAGTTTCCATTCTAATACTTAACATGACTGACTTGGCAAACTAATGGTGAAACTGCGCAGCAAACACTACAAGACCTTGTGATCGTTGTGTTCATGGATTTTATCACCATTGTAGGGTAACCATCCAAACTATGTGCATTTTATTTCACTCCTTAATCAATGCTTGATCTGTCAGTTAAAGTAACTGAATACATATTTTTTTGCAACATGTGTTTTTCACACGGTGGCTGAATAGTTGGACATTTTGGAAGATGGGACTATTCATCAATTTTTATTCTTCTCATATTCTTTTTGTCATGGTGCATGTTGGGTGCTAACTGCTAAATGTGGCAAGGTACTTTCTTTTGTTCCTATATGGCTATATGCTATTCTATTTTTGAGAGATACGCTATTCTGAAAAAAAAAATTCAGAACTCATAATTTGAAATTCATAATATTGCAGGTTTTATATCCTCATGATCTGTAAAGATTCAGGATTCGAATGATTGATTCAACCCTATTGCTCCCGATGACTGCTGCATGTTTTAAGTTTCAGGCTTTCAGTCTTGTCCGGAGAAATTAACAATTTGTTGATGAGATCCATGTGGGTACTCTTGGGGCAATCGAATTAATAATCCTTCTCATTTTATGTTTGAATTTGCTAGATTTTCGTTAGTGTTTATATCTGATTATGAACTCTAGGCTTTTGTGGTGTTTTTAGTGGACTCTGGGCCTCTTTTTTAATGAGACAATGGATTGGGTTTGGGTTTTTCCTTAGACCGCTCAAACCAACAATTTTTTGACAAAATAAACAGACTTGCAATCACATACCCGATCCAAGTATCTAACAAGGCATGGTACAGACGCGTTGGAGGAGGGGGTGAGATGGCGACACGTGTTTTCTTCCAACAGCTAGAAATTTAAGTGTAATCACAAAATTTTTCACTTGAATAACACCTAGACAATACTGTTTTTATATATCTCTACTATTATATGAGTCGTCGTCCTCCTTCTCAACCACCATACTTTCTCATAAAAAACAATTATTACCAAAAAAACAAACCACATCAGTAAAGAACCACTCTACCTAAATAACCCAAGATTAGGAAAAAAGAACGATGTCCAAACGGACAATCTCAAGTGACCCTCTAATATCATGTCACGTATCCCTACCAATAAATCCATATTGTCTCCGTCATCCCCTCCGTTTTCAGCAAACTAGACTGCACTTGACCCTGTCATGTGTGTGAGGCCGGCTGTTCCATTGATCGGTTCCAATCAAAGCCCCAACTTGGAACAAACCAAAAAGGTACTGTAACATAGACAGACAGAAAATCCAAATCCATATACACATCGTGTCAGAACATATTAACAGTATGTCCAACATGTAACATGTAGTACATATTATAGATCCATTTTAGCCCTCTATGATTTTAGTATGCATTTACACATGCACAACGCCAGTGTCTGAACTTCTATCTGTCGATTTTCTGCGTGCGCCTGCGGTTAGACGATGTTCTCGTGCTGCTGCCGCCGCCGCCGCCCTGTGCCGCCACAGCTTTCCTCCTACAGAAGAGAGCAGCAGTTAGCCAAACTGTCAACCAGTATAGGACACGGATTTGCCGCTCCGGAATGTTCAGTTAGGATTTGGGAAGGCGTTGCCGCGTTGGGATTAGAGAGGTCTCACCACATAGCAGCTGAGAGCATCTTGTAGGTGTAGAACATCGGTAGCGCGACCAAAGCCGATGCCTGCAGAGTGCAACACAGCACACAACGGTGAGCTCTGGGAGAGCATGGCAAACTGAAATTTGTTTTTTTTTTTTCAAGAACATGCAGCAGAGTTGCGCATCATATCATGGAAAACTAATTTGTGTGCTACGGGAGAATTTTACCGTGAACCATGCCAGCCTATCAGCCGAATCGGGTTTCAGTAGTCCGTTATTGTTTACGAAGTGCTTGATTCCTTTCTGAACCTGTGTAGCATCGGTGACAATTTCGTGATCTATATGAGCAAAAGAACTGGGAGAGGATTACTAGTAGAAAGGCTTGTACCTGACGATGGTGTACACTTGCTGACATAACAACCCTTCTCCAAGCAGATATGACAGGCCTCGTGTAAGGTTCGATGACGGCACCTGCTCTTGAAATATGAGGTTCAGATGCTGCAATAATCTTGGTGATGTATGGTGTGGAGAACTTCTTTGATTCCTAAAAGAATAAAAATCATTCAGATTAAGAGTGATTTGAGTGAGACTTTGGTAGGTTAACCACAGAATGAGATGAAAAGGCTACTGTGTGTCTGCATCAGTACCTTCCAATGGTGATATGCAAATTCTTGTCCCTTGGTCATTGATGGTTGAATGGTATCTCTGCAAACTCTGTAGGCTTTGGTACTCCTAGTAGCTATTGCTGATGCATATAGCGAGGTGCTGTTTTTCAGAGAGTTGAGATGTGCTTTGGCAACACGAACCAATTTCTTTAATATGTGAAAAAATTTGAGTCAGAACAGTTCATAAGTGAATCGAAGAGCATCAGTTCAGCAAAACATGAATTTCCCCTCATGATCATGAATCATGCTCACTAAAAATAGCAGTATTAATGTGTCATACACGACAATGAAAAGAAGTTGTCCAAAGGCCATCAATCTATTATAGTATGTACATCTTTTTTTAAAAAAAACCAAGTGTACAGTCTATACATCTTGGAAACGTATCCTATGCACATGGCCTTTTCCGTATACACACCGTGCATATAAATTAACAAATATCACCAAAAATTCTAAAAAAATTATACATATAATTCTAATAGTACACACCTATGTATAAAGTATCATCTTTGAATTCATTATACATGAGCAACAAAAAAGACAAAATTCTGACAGATTTATACTCTTAAAACTATCAGATTTTTTTTGTTACGGCTAAAATATAATAAATTTGAAGATGAGATTTTATACATAGGTGTAATATTATTGGAAGTACATATACATTTTTTTCTAAAATTTTTAGTGATATTTGTTAGTTGTATGTACACGAAAAACTTGTGTGCATAGGATATGTTCCTGTATATATTTACATCTTCCTTTACTGATAGATATGTAGAAGAGATCTTAGAAACCTACATTATGTGTTGTTTGCACGTTGGCTCCACTAATCCTTGAGCATGGCAAGGTTCTCAGAACCTGTCCAGGTGACACAATAAGCCAGGAATTGCATTTGGAAACATTTGAGAAATGGTTAATTAAGTGATAAAATGAAACAAACCTTCTGCGTCAGAGCATCAAGCACAGGCTTCCCACGGAGCTGCCATTTTTCAGATGCTAACTCCTGCAAGTGCACAAAATAAACCAACTTAAAGTTGGGAACTACATAAATCTCGCTAACACCTCAGTGAATCCACCTATACCTGACAATACACAAAACGCACTACAACCCAATGTGGAAGCCACATGCCATGAACCTGAAAACAAACTCTAGTGCTTCAGAATCATTTCACAATAATAACAGAATGCACCAAAGGAAACATATCAAAAATTTTAATTAGCACTCATAAAAAAAAACTAGGACTAAAAAAGTTACATACCTTCGTCAACTCTTCAGCCTTCAGCTTTGCTTCTCTCTCCACTTCAGAAAGTTTATCCTGAGCAAACCACAAAAAGCACATTAGAATTCGAGGGTCATTTTCGTTTCTTCTCCTCTTGTACCAACCTTGGCTTCCTGAAGACTATTGTTAAGCTCCTCAATTTTCTGCTTCTGCTCCATATTTATCTTTTCAGCCTGAATGACACAAATTATGTTACAAACCTGTGAACAGCTGAACAGTATAGTATATATCCCAAACATGTATTTAGTACTTACACAGTCCAACTTCCGAGTAAGTTCAAGCAAACCTTTCTCTGCTTCACTGGCATGGGCTTCTAATGATTCCCCTTTCTTAATTTGGTCTTCCAAATCACTACCCAGCCTCACAATCTGATCAAATTCTATGTTAGTGTTGTTATGATGTTTGTCTGACTTAATTATAGTATCAAAAATTGAAATCTTGATTCTTTTACCTGCTTCTCAAGCATCTCATTGTGAGTGTTTGCTTTCAACACTGATTCATCGTCAGCAACATTAGTCACCTGATTAGGCAGCATAAAAAGGAACTTTAAGATAATATAGATAAAGAGTTTTTTTAAAAAAAAGATTAGTAGTACTAAAGCTGATGGAATATATGATTATGACAACTGTCAGTTTGCCACTTTCGTTAGTCACTGATAATGGACCGTCCTGTACAAAAAGTGGTTATATTAACTGAGTAACGTTGCACAATCAACCAGTAACTAGCTTCTAAACTGGCGAGTTCAACTAGCAGTCATATATTTTGCGTCATTATCGATCAGTTAATCACTACAGTTTCCAAACCAAAAAAGTTAAAATAGCACACTGAGTTAAACTTGAAGAGTGTAAATACAGATATAGTTTCATACAGCAAGTTGAAAACACAGAAAACAATTCACCTGCAGAACTTCTAGCTCGCTGACCAATGCCGCAATCTGTGCCGACTTCTCCTTGACAACAGTCTCCAGCTGCAAGGTCTCCTCCTTCCTCCCACTGATCTCATCCTCTAAACCCAAAGAACGTAATTCTTTCACCCAGTAAACAACAATGAATCAGGTAAATATTCCATTGCAACGTGTTAAGCTGGTTAAACATGAAAAGGTGGACCCTTGGATAATATAAGCACGTAAACGTGATCCTACATTCTTACCTAAACAACCGAATATTATCCCCTGAAGTTACTATCATGTCATCCTTTAATGAGTTGAATTTTTTATACTAACTTCGGTTTTTAATAAATGATGCTGTTGACTTTTATTATGACTTTTGATCATTTATATTATTCAAAAAATTAGTGTAAATATAAAAAATATAAGTTATGTTTAAAGTTTTTAATTATAAACTAGATCACAATAAAATAAATCATACTTAAAATTTTTTTTAATAAGACGAATGGTCGTGTCAAAAGTTAACGACATTATTTATGAAAAACTGGAGGGAGTGGCTTCTAAGTTATGCGTGATATCAAAGCAACAAAAACCATTGTGATTGATCATACAGAAACAGTTCTGTCTCGCAATATTCTACACTAACCTGACTAGGTGCAGATTCTTAACAACAACAACAGACAAAAGAAAAGAAACTGCCATCTGAACAAATTCTCAAAACAAGACGGAAAGGAGCACCACGAGAAAAAATAAAGCTTCTATACACCAGAAGAAAAGACTCACCCAATGACGCGACCTTGGATCTCAGCATCTGAATTTCTTGTCCCTGCTCCGGCGACGCCAGAGAGGCGGCGGAGACCACATCGCACCGGACCTGGACGAAGAAGAAGCAGAGCAGCAGGATGGCAGCAACCAGAGCCTTGCCGCTCGCCATGGCTCGCTCGCCGGCGGGCTCCCTCAAGCCAATCTCTCTTGCTACCGATGCTCGTTGTCGTTGAGATAAGTAGCGATCTCAGGTTGTCTCGTATCAGCGTGCGCCCGTTTTTTGTATGCATGCAAGTGCTAGCTCTCGTCACAACTTGTCCAGAGAAATTTCTACTGAGTTCGGCGGTGACTTTGTTTGCCTGGACGGGTTGAATTCGTCATGAATTGACAAGAGTTTGATTCGTCCATGGTTGCCTTTCGCGTAGAGTCGGGAGTCGGGGAGTTCGAGATGGTATAATGCGTGGCTGTAACACGTGTCATGGCCTGCGCGTACACGTGGCCTTCGCGACGTGCAGAGCTGAGACACGTCTGCAGAGAACGATGTGATGGCGGCTATCATGGAAGAACTAACCCGTGGTGTCGTGTGCGAAAAGCTTCGGGAGCACCGCCGCGCCTGCCAATGCTAGCCTGGAGGTTCGGAGAAGAACTCCAAATCGAAACTTGCCATTAAATTTTTGAATTTCCTGAATTACAAGAAGCTGATGCGAAATTTGAGTGGAAACGTATCAAGCAGATAGCCCAACTATATGCGACTTCCAAAACTGCAGCGAAAATTTTTTATGGGCCTTTACGCGAGATTGGCAGAGCCCAAAAGACACCAGTGAAAAAGCATCTGAGCTGGCCGAACAGTATCCTCTGCCTTGCGGAGAAAAAGGCAGACCGTGTCGTTCAGTCACTTTTAGCCATTAGATCATCTTCCAATGGCTAGGATTGAAAGGAATCTTCGCCTCGTCTCTCTCCTCCCTTAATTAGCCATCTCGAGACCCCGGCCACTGTATCCCTCGCGCCATCGCCACCGAAGCCTCCCGCTCATCTCGAAGTTTTCCGAGACTGCGAGATCCCACTCCCCCCGCCTCCTCCTACCGCGCCGCCCCCTCTCCTCCCGGATCTCGCCCGCGGCTCCGCCGCCGCGTGCGGAGATGACGATCCCGGCGCGACCGAGGGCTGGAGGTGCAAGACGTACGGGTGGTGCGGCTAATCCGCCCCTCATTTGGTTGGGGGAGACCAATTTTGCTTGCGGCCGCGGCGCGCGGGGCCGGATTGGAGCGGGCGGTGGAAGCCGCGGGCGAACCGCTCCTCAATCGCGCGCCGACGCACGAGAAGGAGGAGCAAGTGGATGGGCGGCCGGTGGATCCTCCAGGTTCAGGTGCGTCTTCCATCCCACCCACCCTCCTCCCGCAGCAGCCTCCTCTCTCGCACCGAGCACGCGCGGACGCGCACTACGCGCGTGCATCGCGGGTTGGGCTGGATCGCGGGTGCTTACGCGAGTGGTGAGTTGGATTTGTGTGGGTTTAATCGGTGCAAAATCGTAGCGATTGTCTCCATGCATGTCGCGTTGATCTGTTAGGACGAACACATCGCAGGAGCACGCGATCGAACACTACGCGTGCGCTCTTCGCTGATTGGTACGCATTCCAGTATTCGGATGAGACTCTGAACCATTAGTGAGACTCTGAACCGTTAGTGAGGGTGTGCGGGAATTGGTCTCACGGGATGAAAATTGTTTCGATTTTGGGCGCGATTAAATAAAGAGAAACCGCGGAGGGTGCTAGATATCTCTTCGATCCAGGTCTCTCTGTACCTGTGCATTTTGTTGCACGTTCGGCTTCAGTAGCCAGTTTGAGCAATAGTGACCGTTTTAGTTAGTATGGTTTTATGGCAGACGCAGTTGACTGCTGTGTAATGCCCCAATGAAGATACTAAAAGTGCCTAGTGCTTACTCGCATGTCATCCCGTTGCTAGTTGCAACGTGCACCCCGTCGGCCATGAATTCTCCTGATCACCATAGTCCACGTGTGGCCCTGTGGGCTCTAGCACTTGTACGCTAAACTGATTCCACAGGTCATCTGTGTCAATCATTGGCATGCAGAAGGATGTGCATGCAGGCGGAGTTTTCTCAGCTCTCAAGGGACGGTGGAAAGCAGACTATCGAGCAAGGAGTAAGTATTATGTGTTTCCATTTTTTTAGCCAGGTCGGCCGAAGGATTCGACCGACCAGTTTCATTAAGATTAAGAATAGTACAGGTTACAAGGAGTCGACAGGAAGCTGTTGAGGGTGGTTTCAGGTCTGGGTAACCATCCACCCAGCAAACAAGCAACAGACTTCTAAAGGAAACTACTCACTGTTGGTTTTAAACATTCCTGCTTCCTTCCATAGTGTAATCTCCTCTTTAATCACCTGGAATAGCTGCCCTGCCGTACATGATCTTCTCTTAAAACACTCTGGTGTTCCGTTCCTTCCAAATTAGCGAAGTCACTAGCATGAAGCAAGTGTCAAAAGATTTCCTGTAGCTTGTCCGAAAAGCCTGATGCGCTAGAAGCCACCATTCTCCCAACTTCATTCCTACTTCTCTCAGCAATTGGAAGGAAATCTCTGTCCATGCCTTAAGCCTTGCCCAAACTCGATTGGTGTAGGGACATGAAATGAAGAGATGACTACAATTTTCATTAGCTGAATCGCAGAGATGGCATCTCTGTTGGTGAGGCCAGCCCTCTTGCCGAGGTTATCAGCTGTGAGGCACTTTCTGCTGATCGCCAACCAAATGATAAATTTGACCCTGGATCTTCCAGATTAGCTTGCCTACGCTCGATCTCTCCTTTGCCATGAAGAACATGTTGTATGCTGATGATACCGAGAAGTGTCCATCCTCTGTCAGTTTCCACCTCACAGTGTCCTTCACATCCTACTGCAGCTCTAGCTCCTGGATGATGTCCCAAAGGACTAAGTATTCAACAATAGCTCTATTAGAAGATGCCCCTTGGATCTCTCTCACCCATTTGTTGTTTGGTAAGGCCTGTGCCACCATTAGCCTTGATCTCTTAATATGGGTGAACAGGGCTGATAGGGAACTTTGGATGCTGCCCACCACCGACCAATTGGCCTTCCAAAAGTTTGTTGTCCTACCATCTCCAATTACAAACTTTGTTCTTTCAAAGAAAAGGTTTTCCAAACCTTTCGCAGGATTGGAATCAGGAATTGTCTAGGGGCGATCTCTTTTCTCTAAACGTCTAACCCACCATTTTAGCCTTAAAGCCTGAAACAAACTAATCCTTTATGCCCAGCCCACCAAGATCTGTTGGCAAACAAACAGACTTCCAAGCCACCAAGCAATGGCCTCCATGGACTTCCTCCTGCCCCTTCCATAGGAAACCTCTACATTTTCGCTGAATATCCTTGATTGCCCACTGAGGCAGCTGCAACACTGCAAGGAAGTGAACAGGGAGTGTCATCAAGACTGACTTGACTAAGGTCAATCTGTCCCCTATGGCTAGCATCTGCGGCTTCCACCTTGCTACTTTCTTGGAAACTTGTCAAGGAGGGGCTGCAGCTCGGGCTTGGTCAATCACCGAAGGGATAGAGGTAGGCCTAGATAAGTGATTGGGAAGTCCTCTTTGCTGTAGTGTAGAACGTCCTGCACCATTGTCATATCCTCTTCTGTACAACAAATTGAAGTGATAGCACTTTTGATGAGGTTTGTCTTCAGGCCAGTTGCTGCACCGAACATATCTAGAATCACTTTCATTGCGTGTGTGTCATGGTATGTGGGTGGGAAGATCACTGCTTGTGGACACATTGGGAATGCGTCGGCAGCTATCAATTCTTGTCAACGCGCCTGATGACATCGCCATTGACAGCATGGCATGTAAGGTATCCATGACAAGCACAAAAAGAAGTGGAGACAAGGGGTCACCTTGCCTCAGCCCACTTGCCTGTTTGATGGGCTCACCTTCTGTGCCATTGATGGCAATAGTTGTCTCTGCTGTGCATAGAAGTGCAACTATCCAACTTCGCCACCTTGGCCCAAGGCCTCAAAATTGGAGCATTTGAAGAAGAAATGCCCATGACACCGAGTCGAAAGCTCTTGTGATGTCCAATTTGAGCAAAATCATCGGTTTTTGACGTCGGTGAAACTGCATGGCCATTCCTTTTACAAAGATATGGTTCTCGTGGATAGATTGCCCTTTGATAAAAGCTGATTGGGTGAAAGGAATCAGCTCACCGATCCTTGGTGTTAACCTTGTAGCCATCAATTTGCTTGCTAGCTTGGAGAAGCTATGGATCAGACTAATGGGGTGGTAATCTTTGAGGAGGGTTGGTGCCTCTTTTCTTTGGTAGGAGGGTAATGACTATGGTGTTAAGGCGCCACAGGTTCCGAGTGTTGCCTCTATGGAACTTTGTCAATGCCGCTAGGATATCGACTTTGATGATGTGCCAACAAACTTGGTAGAAATGCCCTGAAAAGTCGTTGGGCCCTCGTGCTTTCTCCTTGCTAGCTCCTTGATTACCTTCCATACCTCTTCCTTGGTGAAGTTCAATTCCAGTTCGGCTCGGTTAGTTGATGAGAGCCCGATCACCTGGAAATTGATTCCTCTTTCTTCCTCGATTGGAACTCCTAGGACACTTTCAAAGTAGCTTTTAGTGAGGTCTTGCATATCGATCCGTGTGGCCGCTATTTGTCCCTCATGCTCCAGTATGGGGATCAACAATTTTCGTCATCGAGCCTTCATCTTCATGCGGAAGAAAGCTGTGTTCCCTTGGCCTTCCTTGAGAAGTATCACTTTGGCGCATTGGCGCGCCCTTATTCTTTCCAAGGACGCCAGGGCAAGGCATCTACCTTTGAGGCTGACCCTTAGTCTTCTCTTCAAAGTCGAGAGCACCCGGGATTCTTGAGCCACATCCAGCCTGAGGATGATTTCATTTGTAACTTCAGTCTCAGGTCGCTAATCTTTCTGTGACCCCATTTTTGCAGCGCTTTCGCAAGTCTAGCCATTTTGACATAAAAAACCACAAAAGGGTCTTCATCCTGCACTTGTTGCTGCCAGATTGTTTCCACTTTCGGTAGAAAGTAGTGGAGGCTCGCCCAAAAGTTTTCAAAGCAAAACCTTCGTCTTCTCACTAGTTTGTCGCCACAAGTTAGCAGCAGGGGACAATGGTCTGAGCTTGACAAGCTTAGAGCTTGCAGATGTGAGTCGGCAAAGGCTTCCTCCCACTTAGTGGTAACAAAGACTTTGTCCAACTTTACTAGGTTTGGCTGTTCTTGTTCATTAGTCCATGCATACCTCTTGCCAAACAAATATATCTCCTTGAGCTTGAGCTGGTTTAACTTATTGCGGAAGGCATTCATCAATCTCTTATTGATCCTATTGTTGTTCTTGTTCGTTGCTGACATGATCAGGTTGAAGTCCCCGTTATTAACCATTCTCCTTGGTAGTTGTCTCTGATTTCAGCCATCTCCTCCATAAACATCAGCTTGTCATCATCACCCTGCGATCCTTATACGGATGTAAGGTTCCATGCCCTATCCCCCTGAGTTGGCTTGACCTGAACTGAGATAGACCACCTTCTGGTGTGCACAACTGAACCTCCGAAGTAATCTCCCTTCCAAGCTAGAATGATGCTACCACGGGTCCTCATCGCAGGCAGGGAAGCAAAAGAATCAAAACCAACACCACAAACCTCTTTAACAATAGCAGAGTCTACTACTACAAGCTTAGATTCTTGCAAACATACAATTGATGCCTTGGCACCAATAATCGATTCTCTAACCAAGGCTCTCTTGTCAACACAATTCAACCCCCTTACATTCCACGCCATCACATTGAAACCTATCATAAGGATAACTGAGGACTTCTACTTCTAGAATGGCACCACACTAAGCCGATGATGTGATCAGCACTGGCCCTTCCATAGTGGTGGCCGAGGCGTTGACCGGATCTTCAGGTAGTTGGGTAGCCTGGCTGGTAATGTCGACGTCGAGCAGCTCGGCGAGGGCCTTCACGTGTTGTGGGGAGAGCGGGTGATCAAAGAGCAACATACCACTTCATCACATCCGGGTCGGCTTCCTCTTCTTCCTCGATTATCCCCAGCTTCTTTATCGTCACACATCAAGCCTTGGAGACGACATGGTGACGTGCCCCATCCCCTTAGCTAGCCAGGCGAGGGCTTCTTCGTCGTTGGAAATCGAGAGGGATCACCTTTCGCTGCCTCTGAGTCACTTGAACCGAAGCCCGCGGGCGGCGACGTGGAGGTCACCAAGTCGATGAAGTGCTGGAGGTTCTGTTCTTGAGTCGTAGTAGGGGTTGGGGTTGGCTGCAGCTGAGCTGGGGCTGGGGTCGGTGTAGGCTGGGCCGGCGTGGACTGGGTTGGCACATGCACTGGGGTGGGCATGCTGTTCGCCAATGATCCGATCTCCTCAGCTTGCTTGTCTTGGGCCACCACCATCAGGCTAGGCCTAACTGGCCCTGGCGAACTTCCTTTTTTTGTGTGTCGGGTACAAATCAACAGGCTTGCTGCACCTTTCATCTGGCTGTACATCTATTTGAGTGCTGCTGCCGTTGCATACTTGCATATCCATGGCTGTTTTAACTTGTGGAGCATCATTTGTCATGGAAGATCAACTTAACCATATTACACACACAATGTTCACTATTCATAAGTAAAATTTACCCCCTCCCTCCCTCCTCTAGCTGTAAAAACCTGAAGATACTAGCAGCAGGTTCTTGCACTGGTAAGCATTGTACGCATTTTATCCATATATATTTTCTTTCAATTGAGAGTGCAATCATCTTTATTTGCATGGAAGACTAGATCTCCATAATATAGGAGTTGCTGTTCAAACAGTATTTCTAGTTCTCATTTTTCTTCCTGGCATACAATCGGTGTTTTTTAGTTCCATCCTGCAGCCTTTTGTTTATAGTGGAATAGTGATGTCAGAGGATTGGCCTAGCTCACTTTCTATCTTAAAGCAAATATACACATTAGCTAGAGCTGTGCTGTCCTAAAAGAATTTTGTTCCATCCTTATTGTTCTGTACTACTATGTACTACTATTTGACACATACTAATTCCTCTTGTCATTGTCAATGTCAAAGAAACATTTAAATACCACTTTAATGTCTGGCCAGCCAAAGATTTTTTCAATTACATTGTCATTTAGACCTAAGCTCTCCTATGGGTTTTTGCAGTCCTGTTAGAAGCTTTTCTTGCTAGTTTCTTCTGGTTGCCTGCTTGTAACTTGAATGTTCCACCTTATAGTTCTGTTGAAGCTTCTTTCTGAAAATATACTCAGAACTTGATTGTTCCATCTATTTTGGCTGTGTTGTGACTGGCTAGGCAACTATCACATAGATGTTCTTTAGTACTTCTGCAATATAGTAAAAAAATATGGTTACATATAAGTTTACTCTAAGACACATATGTATCCTTTCAGTTTGAATGCAGTTTTATGCCCTCAATGTAAATTTCCAGCCTAATATAATAAATGTGCTTGGTGCTTTGCGTAAAAACATAGTTTCTATGTCATGTGTACTCATGCCCCCAGTATCGAACACACTGTGTTGCAACGATTTGAAAATTGCAACTAAAATCATGACTTTAGTACACAAAGTTCTACAAACCTGCAATTCAACACAAAATTCGTTCTAGATGTAAAGAGGTCCAAAAAAGAGACAAAGCCGAGTAGTACAACTTGCACTTTTTTGGATCTTGACATTTTGCCGGGATGGCTGTAGAAAAAGGCCATCCGAATGTTATTAAGATTGAGGAAAAAAAAGGTTACAAGAAACACGACAGAAGGCTATGCCCCATAGTGCATGCCTAGGTACCACGCACCAACCACACAAGCACATGCCACTGAGAGTGGAGCCTAGCACCAAACTAACCGCCGTTATGCGGGGCCGATCACCGCCGGGCCTACAACAGCACCACAAAGCGGAGACTCCAAAAACAACGCCTCCACGGAGGTAACGACGTCAAGGACGCCGCCGCCACCCATCTAAGATAGAAGTGGTTTTCACCCGGAGATTCTCACCAAGAGAGGGAGGAGGAAGGTACCTCGACAGCGCCCCCAGGGGGGTTACGGCGCCCGAGGCATAGTCGTTGCTGGCCCAGTGAATCACCGGGCAAGGCTTTTGCTTGGAACCCACCTGCCGCCCACCAATTCAATTACCACCATGCAAACGTTGGCAGCACGTGGCCTCCACCACACCAGACCGGCACCCTTTCGTCGATCGACTTCCAGACTAGCCATCGGTAAGATTGCCGCTTTACGCTGCCGCCAACACCCTTTATCTTATAGCCACTCCCCCGAGCACTAGCTCGGACCTCCTTTGCCCTGCCGCCCGTCGGCCTCCTTGCCGGATCCGACCAAGGATAGCCCGGAACTGGGCAGTGTCATCTCAGCAGCCCAAGCCTTCCCTTGCTGACTGGCCGCCGCCTCCACCCTGTCTATAGAACTCCCTGCAGAAGAAGAGGAGGAACTCCACAAAGAGAGGATGCTCGGCTGGCATCAAGGGAGACGACCCACCTCCGCCAGCTCCCTCTACCCTACCGTCACTGCCCTACACGTTGTCTCTGTCTTAGGCCTTCTCCGCCCTGCCGCTTGTCGGCTTCCTCGCCGAATCTAGCCAAGGAGAGCACGGGTTTGGGTGGCACCACCTCAACAGCCCAAGCCTTCCCCTGTTGTTCGGCCATCGTCTCCACCCTGCCCACAGAGGAGGGGAGGAGCTCCACCAAGAGAGAGAATGCCCCGTTGGCATCAAGAGAGACAACCACCTCCACGCTATCTCACCGTGCCGTCGGTCGCCCAAAGCAGTCGACATAGCGTAGCGCCTTAGGAGCTCCCACCACATTATCCGTTGTTGTCCTATTGCCAGTGGCCAAAGCGGAAGGGGAGAGCAGCCGCCATTGCCAGTAGTGCTCCCTTCCTCCCCATAGCAACTAATGACAACGACATCGTCCCACCGGTGGCCAAGCATGAGGGGGAGGGGGTGAGTTGTCGCCTCGCTACCACACCTAGCCGATGCCGCCGCCGCACCCACCCATCCGTGCCACCGCCTTCGCTGTCATCCCGATGCCGGGAACAAACACGAAGGAGCTACCACGATACCCTCCACCGGCTAGCCTCCGTTGGCACCCCTGCCGACGTTGCTGCAGACCAGCACCACCGACGCCACAGAACAGCCCCACCACACCACCATCGTCGCCATAGGCCAAAACATCAAACGCGTTGAGCTTACCTGCCCTACCCCGCGTGGATCTGACCCATCACCGTCAACAGCGTGAACCGGCACCACCATGGGAGGGACAGGGGCCTGATCTGGTTGTGCCCCAACTGCCGCCGTCCCGCCATCACCGTGCCCCAACTGCAGCCATCCCGCCACTCCAGCCCGGCCGCAGCCCGACCATCTCAGTCCCCCGCCGCTGCACCTCGCCGCAGCCGCCTCAGGCACCGCCGTGGACGCCGGAGTGCTCACCAACCCTGTCCGGCTAGGCATGCCCTGCAGCTCGCTGCTCGCCGGCTGTGTACCATTGCTGACTCGAGGAAGGAGGCCTCACCACCGCCGTCCTTACGGCCACGCGGTTTCCGGCAACCCGCTCAGGCGGCGGCGAGGGAGGAGAGTGGGAGGTGGTGGTAGCGCGGTGGATTGAGTCGCAGCCCGTGTCGCCCCTGAGGAGCAACGCGGGGGCCTTCTGTCTGTCTCGGATCTTGACATGTATGATGAATCTGGCATTCAATTTTTTTTGCATGTTTGTACAACGTTATGTGTACTTAACTCATGATTTTTGAATTGTTGCAAATGTTGGATTTAACATATTTTCACAATGGGGACGTGGGTACCCCAAGACACAAAATGTCTATTATTTCGATCGTTATTGCCACCTATGTTTTCCAATACATGTTCTTTCCTATTTGATTACAAAAGCTGGAGCAATTAATTATGTCAAATTTAGTTGGTGTCAATTACCGTCAATGCACAAAGGTGGTTTTGTTGCTTCATCAATTTTGTGAAGCTCATGAGAAGACTTCAGTAATTTAACAATCCTATGTTTAACTGAGCCCTAGCTCAGTTGGTTGAAAGTCTGCATCTCCACCCTTATCAGAGCTGTGTTTTACCCCCGCTTTGAACTTAGGGGCCTTTTTTCTTCTTAGTGGAGAAAATCCCTATTTTCTCTTGTTCTTTTCTGCATAGAGATTCTTGAATACCTGTTGATAGTTTTATTTGTAGTTGGCAAGTTTGACTGAATCGTCTAGGTGATCCCAGATTAGTCACATGTTTCATATGCAGCAGAAGTTCGTTCCATATTGAGAAAGTTTTGCCAAGACGGTAAAGTAGATGCATGAGACATCTTTCAGTTATTGTTATTAAATTGGATGCTAACAGAATATGAGAAACTTTTTACGGGGACGGCTGAAAGGATTAGGCCGTCCAATTTCGTTAAGATTAGAAGAGTTAACAGGCAGCGACTCTCAATTTTCCTTCAACAGGCATGCAAGGTATAGAACCTGAGGTGGAGAATCAAATTTCAGGATTAAAAACTCCAGGCATTTAATGATGAATTTTAGGTGGATGGAATCTTATATGGTCAACTTTGTAAAGAGAGAGATTCCTTTGTTTTGGGGCATCTGCATATGATGTTTAAATTTATGCTTTATGCCTTTGTTTTCCTTTACTTTTTTCTGGAGAGCCATAATGGCTCTTATTTTCAATATAACCCCTTCTTCTTTCAGAGCTCATTATTATCAGCGCCTACCTAACAGAATGTTAGTGCAATAAATACTGTATAGAACTACATATATAGTACTGGTGACTTGTGTATGTAATTAATCTTCAGCAGTAGCTGTAATTAACCATCATTCTCTTAGAAAACATCATTCACTTGCAGCAATAGCCTTCTAACATAATTGTCTTTAGCAGCAATTCCCAGTATTACTTTTCATTTTATATGACATCTTACAGCATCAGATTTGATTTGGTTTAGTACTGTCTTTCTGTCACGGCATATGCAAGTGTCAGTGCATTGGCAAATGAAAACATCCTTAGAGTATATGTATGGGTTGTGAAAGGAAATGACGGTCTGTGTTACTACAAATTACATGTAATTGTTCTATAATTCCATGCATGGGCAAAAAAGGGTACTGTTGTCTAGGATTACATTCGATTAGGCCTGGAAGAGGTGGTACTGGAGACCTGCCATTTTTTAAGCAAAGGAAGACCATAGAACTGCCTTATATGTGAGAACCTAACATACTTGACACACCAACTGTAACTTGTATTGCATTTTAATGATGGTCATTTTTTAGCGAAAAGGCCAAAAGAGGTAGGAGCTCTGACTATTGCTTGAAAGAGGAAGGAAAAGGAGTTTTAAGCACAAGCCGAGGGGAGGCTAAAAGGCTATATATATATCCTGCAAACAAGCCCCAAATCCCATCACCTATTCACCTAGTGCTTTATTAGTAGCTTGTTTACATGGAGTTTGTTTCTGTTGTCATTATGTGAAGTTTATTAATGTTACCACTTGCAAACAAATGATTCGCTTCCTATAATACAATAGCCTTACCTCCAAGGAAGCAGAGTTATTGGTTAAATACAGGTTATTTTTCTCCAGGCCATACAAGAGCAATACATGAGACTGGTAGAGAGCAAGGTGTAGCCAAGGACGAACTTGCCGGGCAACTGGCAATTGTGTTCATATTACCTCATTCTGTGGTGCCGGCTAGTCATCCTTGGCTGCATTCCACTCTCTTCCTCTTTATGCATGTGGCCCTTGCGGCAGTGAAGCCGTCAGTCTATCTTTATGAGTTAGTTTGCTAGGTGGGGCACTTCTAATGAGTTAGTTTGCTAGGTGGGGCGCTTCTAGCTAGCTAGTATACATAGAGCCATAGAGGACAGTATTTATAGGCAGATGTGCAAGTTGATCTAGAATAGTTCTGTGATCTTTTGACTTAATTATCTTTTTTGCAAGGTATCATTATAATATTTCTCCTTTTTGGAGTTAAGGTGGACGTATCCATATAATGGGGTTGTCTGAAATTCTGTTTTTTTAAGAGTATTTGTCGGTCACAAGGTTGTGACATGTCAAGCTGGTTATATGAGGCATCTAGGCTTAACAAGGCTCAGTTTAGATAGGATTTTAGGGTTCTGTGCGTTTTTTGTGTGCATCATGTAAATTGAACCATCACGTGCCTCTTGTTTTCCAGGAAGCTGGTTTTGTTGCTTGTGCAGGACAAATTCTCCAGGCCTTAGTGAGCATGAGCTAGCATCTTTTACTGGGATGTGTTCCCATTTTTGGTACTTTCATTTCTCCCCTTAGTGTCGGTTGGATCGAACCTTATGCTTGTCTACATGCATGCACTACAAACTAGTCCTTCAGATAACCAGGATAACTAATTGGTGGCAATTCCCTGAAGGGTTGAAAAGGTAAATCACACATTTACAACTGCAAGTTTGCCTCCTGAGTCCAAAAATTTCTACAAGTGCAGGTGGAACTCAATATTTCACGAGAAGGTAAAAATGTTATACTCCTTTTCAGTCTGATGAATAGCTAGATATTACCATGTTCAGTGTGGTAATTCTAATTCAGCTTTAGTGCCAAAACGTCAAAATGGGGAATATAATGGAGGTACTATGATTTGATTCTGAAGCCTGACCGCTCGAGTCTACTAATTTTAGTTTGAAGTTGCTTTGATCATTGCAGATGTTTTAGGTTGGAGGCCTCAATGTAACAACCTAGCTAAATACACTCATGCTCGTATTTTTCTCTAAAATCACCACATGCTTGTTAAAGTTATTGGCTACTAGCAAACAATTTTTTAGCCTACTTGGGATTGCACTTGACCTTACTGTGTACTTTTGTTCTGATTGTGAAATGTTGACACGTTAATCTTCATTGTAGTTCTTGTGACCAGGAGATATTGGTAAACCCACACGCAGGCATCCTTCAAGATTGCTCTCAAGAAGAATATAATGAGGAACAGTGTCTTATGGAGCTTCAGTAGAAGAAGACAGTGCGAAGTACCTTTGATAACTCTATGACATGAAAGTGAGAGCATCTTGACCTAACTTAGAGCTAATCCTTTACTTATTTCTTTCATTCCAAAGAACTTTAGTATTGAACCACTACCAGCTATTACTTTTCTTTTAAAATAATTTCTGTTAATTATATAAATGTTTGGATACCCATGGGGGACACTTCCTGTCCATGATGATCCACGATGCACTGCTCTAAAATATCTTAGAAATTCCTGATGCTGAAATGTTACATATCCCCATGTATTAACACACTGTATTTGCTTATCCTCGGGACTATTTATTTCTTGCTCCTAGTCTAATTATTATATAATAAAGAGTATGTTTATAATTCATCCATTTTATTGCACAAGATTTGTCATTAATATGGGTGCAGTTTAGGTTCCATCTATTTATTAAACAAGATGTTTTCATCGGTATTACTAAGGTATTCTCCTAAAAAATATGACTGCAATGCTAATTTCGCTGGATCAACATAATCAGCATAATCTATAGGTGATGGGCTATATATCTCAACAGTCCTTGCACTGATCAAGTTAGTACTAGAAATCATTCACTGACATTCTTTCTGGGAGATTTTCTTGTGGTTATTAGTGCCGTTGTACTTCACTTAAACAATAGTAGGCTGAAATTGTAATGTCAGTACTCGCAAGACTATCATTGTTGTTATTTATCAGGTAGAAATCGACTGTCTACTTGTGGCCTTTCTATATGAAGTTTTCATTTTACTCATAGTATATGACAATTTAGAATTTACTTGCATCGTTCCTTATCTGGCTTATCATGAAAAGAACCAAGAGAATGTTTCATAAGTCGTAACATATATTGCAGGTGGCCCATAATTTGTAGATTTCTGACATTGACAGATTCTTCTAATTTTGTTATTAGTTCACAATAGAATGTGATATACTCACCTTATTCTGCTGCATTATCACATGATTTGTTAACACACCATTCTACTTCAGATTTAAGCTGCAATAACTAATGTCTGCACAGCTGGATTACCTTTTGGGAATACACAAAAGCTTTGTGTATCTTTGCGATAAGTTTGGGTAAAGCAATGTTCAGAGGTAATTATCTAACTGTACATGCGCAATAGATTACTAGAGATTACACCAAGAGAATACACGGGATAATCTCGCAACATATATGACCTATTGTGCTGCTGCCAATCAGCTTCTCCAGTCAAGCAACCATGCAATTGCCGACCTCCCGAGCCTAGCTTCTTCAGAAATCTCCTCCACCAACTGTGGCATTGGTTTACTTTCCTGGCTAAAAACTTAATTACTACTGTACCATAACCTTTTCTTTTCAGGTTGTGAAGTGCACCTGCTCCCGACTTGAAATCCACCAGGAATCAATTTTTTGCTGTTTAGAGGGGAAGCATTGAGGTAATTAAATTGTATCCAGCACTTCCCACTAAACCTGAGCAGCTTATTTGCAAAGCTGGATTGTTTAACTGTTGCAGAAAAAAGAGCATCAACAACATTCACCATGTGTTTGATGTACATATGGTTCATTAATTCTATATATACGTCAGGAAGTGCCATGCATGACTATGTCTTACATTTCTAATTAGCTGCCTACAAATCTTAACGTGCATTGCTTATCTACGAAGTCTGATAAAACATGTGCCTGCATCTATACACCTGCTAACTTTGTGGGGCTAATAAATCATTGCAGAAAAGTTTAACTTAATATCATCATTGTTTCCTATTGCAACAGGAGTCAATGGATGGCCCTTGCTCCCTAGCTAATTTATCTCTTGAAAAGGGGTATCGATCATCATGGTCTAATGATTTTGGGCATTGTCCAATGATACCCATTGGGAAAATTAACTAGACTACTAGTTATAGCCTGAAAGATCTCAACTGAATGCTATTGTGAGCATCTGTCTTTTAGGCTTTTAGCCATCTAACCTGTTAGTAATAATAAAGTAAACAGCTTTATTCAGAGGAAATGAGGCAGGACCATTAACACTGATCAGTTCTCTTTTTTTAGGGGATTCAACACTGATCAATTCTGGCACTCCAATTCATGGCTACATCAATCTCCGATGTACCTTTTTGCTTCTCCTGTAGTACATGTTTAAGATTTTCTGAATCTTTGTCATGCAGTGCTGGCCATGATTTCTCTTGGCCTTTTCATATGATCATGGGGCAACGCAAGACATCTTCATTTTCTTCAAAAACCAAAGGATTAGCATATGATAATGATTAGTAAATGGTAAGATAGTATGATATATGAGCATATAGAGCTGCACATATATCTGTTAGCCTGTTATCAAGTGAAGATTGAACCTGTATCCATGCAAGGCTCCATTTTTTTTCCGTGCTTACAAGTTCATGCGTTTCCATTGCAGAAGGAACAGCAAGATGTTACAAAACCTGTAATGTATGCACTAATGCACATGTAGTCTGTAGAGCTGAAGAGACATGATTCCGAGGTCAGTCAGTCTTTAAGCGTTGCTTGCTTACTCATTCATATGTTTCTTCGGTGGAAATCGTCGACACAAACAAGCTAAGGTATGGATCGGATAGCCCTCAAGGGTGCTCAAGAGCCAAACGCCAGAAGAAGAGAGCTAGGTGTAGCCAAGGACAGACTTGCCGGCTAACTCCAAGGCTCAGCAAAGCTGAGATTCCCACAATACCAGGAGCCGGCAAGTCATCCTTGGCTGCATCCCGTTCTCCGCCTCACAGCGCATGGCAACCCAGCAGAAGCCTCCTCAGTACTACTACTGCATACAGGTTCTAACACAGGTACCCCTCCTCGCTTCCTACTTCCTCCTCTCCTTCCTTCCCCTACCATGGCAGCTTTCCTATCGTGTGGTTTGATCTGCAAGCGCGCATTGCTATGTGGAGGGATGGTCTGCATTTATAGGCACGGGCAAGTTGTGTTTGGAATCATATGACGATCACTGTCCAATGGCTTCTTTATTATAGATATTTTCACCATACAAGCTTGCCATTTTAGGGATGTGATGATGACTCACGATTGGTGGCCTGATTTCCATTTCTAAATTGATATAGTGGGCCCTGAGGATGTATGGCGTCCTCTCGATATGGGCTGTTAGGCTGGCTGGTATGATCCGTCAGGTTGTTATTGGGGAGCTTCATTGATTGGTTGGGACTGGAGATTGAGCTGTTTCGATGTCTGCTCGCACGTGGGCATGCCTTGTGGCTCTAGATCTAGAGTTTTTTTTCCCTATAGACTATAGCAACAGTATTCTGTACACACAAACACATTGGGATCTTTGGAGATCCTTGAATTGTAAGCACTCTACCTTCGCTTTTATCTAGAGTTATCCTCTCAATTTTACAGTATAGGGACCTAGAACAGTCATTGTACGTTTGGATCACTATGACAGAATTTTAACTGGCGACCTAACTCGGCAGAAATAAAAGCATTGATCTTCGATCATCTCCATTTGACTAAAAGGACCTAGCTAGCTTTTGTTATATAACGATAGGTGCAAACTACTTTTTCAGGCATGCATGTCCCTCTTTGGCCTGGAAATGGATGGGAGTATTTGGTTCATCCTGCATAAGAATCTAATGATTACATCAACAAATTTGTAGTACATCACAGTGCAAGTTAATCATCTTGTTTTTCTGAGAAATGTGTGTTTTAGTTGTACTTCTATGAGAACCATTTATTATATCCAATGATTTTCTTAACATAATGTGGCTGTGAATAGTTATAGTTGAAATCATGTTTGAATAGTTCACATTACTATTATGCTCAATATCATACACTCTTATCAGTAGATGTGTTGGAAAAAGACATACATGGCATTTCCATTCACGGACTTTGTTTAAATTTTTCTGTCATGTTAAACTTTTGGAACATATATAGTGTTATGAAACCTTAGCTAGCATGCTGCTTGAAAATTTAGACAAACCATATATATACGGAAGCGCTAGCTAGCGTCTAGGAAGCTAGTAGCGACTCGCCTACTGAGCCTCTGACTCATGGCTGTAAACGGGCAATGCACTGGTAGAATAATTAATATTACTAACTAGATCCTTGTTGCAATAGACCGGTATAAATTAGAATTTTGTGATAACTTTGTTAGTTGTTTTTAAGGTTTAATTCAATATATATTTCAATCGGCTTGATGCATAAGATTGCCAAGTATCATACTACTACGTACCATAATCCCTGAGCCTAGTGGTTAAAATGGTGAGAGAAATAGGAAATCCTATCATAAAATTAGTGGATAGGATGAAAGTTGAAACATAGTAGGTCCTCCGAAAAAAAAATCCCACAGATCTGCTTCACCTTTAACGGGTTTGTTCAGCATGTGTACACTTGACAGCCGGCCATGCATTTTGTGAGGACACTTCCTATTACAATATGTCATGATCTACAACCCTGCAGGGTTGAAAGGTTAAGGGGTCCTAAAGGAGTATTTCGAGAGGCCCACGATGGCAAAATTATTGCACTTGCACAGAAGATGAATGAAATATCAAGGGTAAGTATGTGTGCACACATGTATCCCTTGTGTTCTAACTATAAATTCTCTTGTGCCTAGTAGTGTTTTTCCTAAAAAAGATGTCCTAGAAAGCATTGTACAGAATTTGATTTCTGTCCAAAGATGCATGGCACATTTTTTTATCTCACTTTAGTAGAAGAAATTAGGACAAGTATTTCCATGCAATACACCATGAAATTATACTTGTTACGCACTTACATTGATTCTTCAATGAGTTATTTTTTTCAACTAGTTGAGAGTCAGTGTTGCACAGGCATGTATGGCAGTACGGCAGAAATGGTTCAATATCACTCTAGCTATAAGCTATACTTAATCTAAAAAAAACTCTAGCTATAAGCTTACCCAGTTTTATTCTATTTTACTTTTACTCCCTTATGATTATATGTAGCTTCTGTAACTCATTTTCTATGATGATGTATAGAAGAGATATTTGCACTTCTATAGAACTCAAAAAAATATATAGAAAAAATGGATTTATGTCAAGTGAATCATTTTAATGCTATCTTGAAGCTTTGTACTTCAATAGGGCAAAATATGTAAGCGAAATCTAAGACTATATATATAAATTAATAATCAAGAGGGGCATGCATGGTGGTGAATGAGCGATACCGTGGCCATTGTTCTCTTACCATTTACTCTTACCACATACGGGTTCGATTTATTGAGACGCCATACACCACTGGTGCTCCATTTGGAGCATCTGGCTATTGGAGATTTTGGCAGTACCTCCTTTTTTAATGGGGCCATTCTGATTCGGTACCCTGCGTATCTCAATTGGATTGTGTGGTCTCTCCCTCCCTCACTCACACAGTGCGACCTGCAGTACATGTACCCATGTTGTCCTAAAGTGATTGGTGGGCAACCTCGTAGGATAAGTGGCCTTAATATGACAGGATATACGTCATTTAAGTGCTGATATATGTAGAGAGCTGTAGGCTCTTCTTGCACTCATTCGCAGAGGACGCAGGCACATGGGCTTAGCTAATGATGAGGGATTTGCTGGAGTTAGGTATCACTTGCACAAATCAAGCACATCCTCACTGGCTCCCAAAAATTCTCCAGGCCTCTCTAGGGTTTTTATCAGAGGTATTCTTTTTTAATGGTAGAGAGAGTTAGCAGTGAGTGAAGCGAATGATAAGAATTATGATAACTACTAGTGGGCAGCATGAGAAGTGGATCCGATGGAAATGGGAAAGGGGCAAGACCCGGAACTTATTGATTTCAGTGGTCCAGACTTTCTCTTTCAGCATATCTTGCAAATATTTATTCAGTTGACCGCATAAAATTATTCTATCGAGCATTATATATGCATGATGCTTTTGGACAGCAATAGATTGATGGTTTATTGTTCTGTTTTGGGTAGCTTTACTCTTACAATGCATTGCTACAGTGCTGATATGTTTAGTTTGCAACCGCAGGTAGCCATATCAAAAGACAGCGAGGTAATGTTGGAAAGGCAGCCTGGCATATTCTTATAGAAGTGGTAGGTCTGAGATCCACCCCCCCCACCCCCCCCCCCCCCCCTCTGCGCCCCTATGTTACATTTCTGTTCAATATTACCCACATTACATGTTTATGAATTGTGCTAACCTTCTTCTCGATTCGCTCAAAAAACTTGCTTCTCCAGAGGCAAACGACGTACATAGAGTTGACGAGGAAAGCTGCACAGCTCCATGGCAAAACCAAATCGGTGACGTCTGCTACTGAAGGTTGAATGCTGGTGAATTCCTGAGCTACCTGAGGGTTTTACCTAATTTGCATCATGTACTGGCTATTGCTACCATTACCATATCCTGGGTTCTACTACCTAATTTGCACAGAAGCGGCCGGGTTCCCTAAGGTTTTATCTGGAAGATATGCTGAGTGCAGAGAATCTTTACTATGGTCCAGTCCAATCTGAATAGTGCCAGGTAGCCTGTCGTTATTTGGAGACAGCCCACAAAGGTGATGTGCATCACTACATACATTACGAGTAATCAAATAGTAGAATGGACCTGTCGTACGTCTATGATAAAAAGATAAACATTGGTGAACATGACCATTGAGTTGGGAGTTCGTTCGACAGTACAATCTTCTTTAAAGAGAAAATTTGGTCAGGTACGAGTGCACATGAAAATTCCTTTTGGGAAATGGTTTAGTTAGGTCTACACAGGTCATTTTGGTTATACCAAGAATAGTTAATATTTAGTTTAGGATATACTAAAACGTTACTCCTGCTACTAATTTAGGAAATGGTATAGCCAGGTCTAAACAGGTCATTTTGGTTATACCAGGAAGAGTTAATATTTTTAGTTCAGGATATGCTAAAAGTTACTCCTACTACTAATTTGGGAAATGGTTTAGCTAAGTCTACACAGGTTATTTTGGTTATACCAAGAAGAGTTAATATTTTTAGTTTAGGATATGCTAAAAAGTTACTCCTGCTACTAATTTGGGAAACGGTTTAGCCAGGTCTACATAGGTCATTTTGGTTATACCAGGAAGAGTTAATATTTTTAGTTCAGGATATGCTAAAAAGTTACTCCTACTACTAATTTAGGAAATGGTTTAGCCAGGTCTACACAAGTTATTTTGGTTATACTAGGAAGAGTTAATATTTTTAGTTCAGGATATGCTATAAAGTTACTCCTGCTACTAATATGGTTCTAATTAAATCTAAATACATGTATCATCTTTAAAAAATGTAGTCAATTTTGTGAGATCTAAGGGCTCTTTTGGATTGAAGGACTTTTATGGGAATTTTGGAGGATTTAAATCCTAAGGATTTTTCCTAAATAGGTTGTTTGAAAAATAGGATTGGAGGTTGCCAAATTCCTTTAAGATTGCATTTCTATACTTCAACTCTATAGGAATTTAGCACATGAGCTCAGAACTTGTTTTATTTTCCCTTTGAGAAGCCTAATGCAAGTCTCTCTCTTTTCTATCTTACTAGAATCTTTCCAAATTTTATTTTCATGTGAGCAATCCAAATACATAATGTGTTTTTGTAATTCCTACAGGATTTATTACTACATGATGTTCCTTTCTATGTTTTTTCTATTCCTCTATTCCTAAAATCAAGTGTTTTTCAAAGGGCCCAAATCTTACCGGCCCGTTATTTTGGCTCCTCTCTTTCAGTTCTTATCTTTGATCGTCGGGACCTGGGAATTGGATTCTCTCAGAGGCGGACGTACAAGCCATTCCGTCCATCCAAAAATCGCTAGATGTGACTCTGCTTGACCTTTTCAGCATGGAGATGGAGGGCTTTCCGGGGTGCCTTTCATGTGGCCATCTATGCGGCCTGGACACGTCAACCAGCAGATTGGCCTCAAGGCACGACAAAAAAAAGGGGTGACAAAATTCATCCAATAGCCTACGTGTCCTCCTGTGGCTCCCACGAGTGGGTATTCTGGCGTTCGGTTGGGCGGCTGGCCGGAGCTCATGGACGGCTTGAAAAATACGATGAATAATTAGCGTATAATTAATTAAGTATTAATAAAAAAATAGATTTTATTTAATTTTTTAAAAAATTTCTATATAATTTTTTAAAAAATACAACATTTAGCAGTTGACTTTTTTTATGGAGGGCGTAGGTGCTTAATTAAAATCTTTCACGTCTTAAAATTTTGTCTATTTTTTGCGTAATTGACATATAGGGTCTAAGTCATTGGAAGAGAATCTTGTTACAACCGTGGCTTTACAATCAAATAATAACTATCTAAATTGGTTAAACTTACCTAACTGTTAAAACTGTGGCAAGTTGTGGACGCACGGTCAAGCACCTGCATCGGTCGGCATGCGACTAGATTGCTGGTAGTAGTTCAGTCCAATACTTGATCAGATTCGTTTCTCTAGGTGTCTTCTCGTTTTCTGAGGGGGTGCACCGGTGCACTAACACCTGTGCTGCTTTCCTCGCTTTCCTCTCCTGACTCGTCCTATTTCCGTGTGCGTGAGCTGCTGGTTCTCATCTTTATAAAGGTCGACATTGGTGGTGAGGTCGGGTTCATGTGGTTTAGTGTTATCCATTTTACCATTCTTTTTTCTTCACTAGTGGTAGGTCCATTCGTTATAATGGATCTGATGGTGGTTAGTTTTAAAGGGTTTATTTATAGAAACCTAGTTTTCTGGATAGAGTGCACGTGATTTGACGGTGGTTTCTGGACAGAGTGCACGTGATTTGACGGTGGTTTTACAAGATTTATTTATGAGAACTCGGTTTTTTGGATGGAACGCACGGGATCTAACGGTAGTTTTACAGTATTTATTTATTTATGAGGAACTTAGTTTTTTTTGATGAAGTGGTCTTATAGGGAGAGTAGTTTAGTTTTTTTTGGTGGGGGTTGTTTTTAGTAAGGGTGGTTTTTTTTACTTAGACAAGTATAGTTGTTAGAAAAGAAGTACGCTGACTTCGCTTTTATAATGATAGAGAAATTAGACGGACAAGGGTACCTACAGCATACTTGTCTACATATGGCCATATGGCCATGTAGATGTGTCATATTGACGTCTAAACAAGATTTAGGACTTTAACATTACATAGACACATGTTTCGATGGGGTATAATCTTGAGAAAAATGTAAGCACTTTGTGTCAAGTGTAAGACCTGGACCTAGCGGATAAGCTCCTCTATATGGATTCTAACCGAGCTAGGCTCAATTTACACCCGTTCTATTATTTTGTTCAAGGAATATGGAGACCTAGTTTTTGACCAAGTTCTTTTCACATTGTAATCTCGGCCCCATGCAAAATATACTCCTTTTTCCTTTGTTTTCTTAAACGTCGTAGCGTCCCGTTTGAAACGTGTACATTTCATAGTATTCTTGTGAATTTTGCTGGAAGTAGTTCACGTGTAGGCCTTAAGAAAAGGTCTGTTCCTAATGGCACGCACTACTATTCTTTTCTTTTGAAATGGAGAGAGAGGAGAGGGAGGGAGGTATTCCCTCTGCTATTTGATTTTTATGGTAATGTTTTGATCATTTATCTTATTAAAAAATATGTAAATATATAAAAATATGAGTTATGCTTAAAGTTTATTCAATAATAAATCAAGTTATAATAAAATAAATTATACTTACTTAAATATTTTAAATAAGACGAATAATTCAATGACAACGTTATTTATTAAAATAACAGAAAGAGTACGAGTCCAAAAGAGCACCTCAAAGTCAAATGGTACAGTGCAACCGTGCAAACGTTGACATGAAGCACATGCCGGCGAGCGGCTGAGCCAAGCAATATGCAATCCATCCAGCAACCCAAGGTAACTATCCGCGTCGGCAAATGGCCCAAACACTATGGACTTCGTAGGGGGTTCTTCTCCTTCCAACCCCAATGAGACCCATCCTGCGAAGGGCAACGCAGTGCGGCGGCGTCGCTGTGGCCTGTGGGTGCTGTACTGCTGTGTCCGTTGTTGAGATCGCCACGGCCTCCGCGGCGCGGGAGCTTGGTCTCCCTGGCTGGGGATGCCCCACTCCGGCGTCCTCCATTCCTCTCCATTGTGGGCACCCGTAGCGGCTTTGCCTGCCTCTCGCCGTACTGTTCTGTCACTTCCTATTCTAAGTAGCCCTGCGATTTTATTTCCCCACATTTCTTCGATGTTTTCTTCTTTCGTGGTGCTTAATACAATGCCTTGGCTCATGTACGTTTACGCGAGCGCGATTCTTCTCCGTTCAGGTGATGAAAATTTCTCGTACACACAGCTAAAATGCTCGGATGGCTCCCATCAAGTGATCAAAAATTGCTCGTACATCCATATCTCCCATCAAGGTGAGCTAGGCTCACTTCCTTTCGCTTGTTGTGATAATAAGCCTAATTCTATCTCCTGTCTGGAACTGCCTACACTTGCAGGTGAACAAGGGCGAGTATGGAAAATAGATCTGCAGAAGGCAGTAGCTGGTCCATGCAGATTTTCGTCCGGGTTGACCACCTGCCTGCAGCAGCTGTTAACCTATCGACAGTTTGAGACCAAATTAACACTGGTATAAGTGCCAATAACACTGCTGCCACTGAATGCTTTTGTACATATTTTTCTCTTTTGGATCTGAACTGCTGAATCAAAGTGAGTTACCTGACAACTTGGACGGCTCTGCCGAGCAGTGAGCGTGCCGGATTGGAGACAGCAGGTGGATTGGCAAAGGGCAATGGCAATGTAAAATTTCTAGCGTTCTAGAGGGAGCCCTCAATGCGTTGGGCCGGCTTCTGGCCCATAACTTGTAAGGCCCATCTGGAGGACCAAACATTGGGTTTACGGCCTTAGCTATTTGGGCCCATTTTAAGGCCCAGCTACTGGGAAGCCCAAAGATGGCGAGATGTAACTATGCAAGGGTAGCGCCTCGCGAATTTTTTTGATTTTTAGATTTATTTATTAAAAGATTTGCAAAAATAGATTTTTGTTTCAAAAAATTACAAAAATAGACTCCCGCCGCCCTCTGGGAGGGCGATTTTTAAAAATCGCCCTCCTAGAGGGCGATTTTATGACGTGGCTGACGGCCGTTGGCCCCCCCGCCGACGGCCGTCAGCCATTTTGCAGGCAGCCCCCCGGTCTCTGAAAGGGCGGTTTTTGGCTCCCGGGGGGCCGCCTGCAAAGTCGCCCATTTGCAGGGTGGTTTTTTGCAGGCGGCCCCCTTGCCGTCCTATGGGAGGACGGTTTTTATCCCCCGGGTATAAAACCCCCCTCCCAGACTCAAAAAAGTCATAAAATTCACTCAAATTAGAAAAAAAACAGGAGAGAGCTGAGAGGGCGAAAGCAGCGAAGCTCTGCCCGTTTGCTGATTTGCCTGCAGGTAAAATCCATTGTTCCTTTGCAATTTCTATTTGTATGTAAGAATTAATGTAGTAATGTACTAGTTACGTGTATAGTACTATATAGATCTGTAGTTTTTAGTTAATCTGTTAGATGACTTATTTTTTGTACAGATGTTACTTGTAAAATCTGGAATACACGGTTTTAGATGTTAGGAGGATGTTGGTACCTAGTTTAACTGTATTTTTCATCAACAGATATGTCAAATAAGGTGATATTTCAGTTATTTCACGGGCAAGGGAATGTGAGATATGGTCCAGACGGTGTAGATCTGTCGGAGTTTAGTTCAACGGCTAAGGGTATTGATAGGCCAGCTGAGAGAAGTTTTGGATCAGTATACAACTGGCTGATGCGAGGGTTTCGACTGGACCCTCAGCTCAGCGGAATAACCTTGTATGTAGTAGTCAGTCGTGTAGTTGAAGGTTTTTTTTGGGAACTGATGCCAGTGGATTGCACTGCCACTTGGAGATGGTATGTGGAGAATGCATTTCAACGTGGCTGGCCACTGGGCATACTTGTGTCCATATATGAGAAAGATAACAACGCTGGTGTAATGCCCGTACAAGATGACGAGGGTCCAAGTACGGCGGGAGGTGATAGTGAAACAATAGAAGAAAATGAAGGAGGGAATGAAGGAGGGAATGAAGAAGATAGACAGGCAACAGGTGTGGCAGATGAGGGAGAACATATCGACACGATCGTCCAAGAAATGGCTAGAGAAGATTCTGAAAATGAGCATGCAGAGTATGATGACTCGTCTGATGAGGACAATGTGATGCCTGCAGAATGGAGCAACGAGGACTTCTCTGCGCTTACTATCTCCGAGCGGCATCATGTGCCGTGGGAGTACAAGCAGAATGAGGTCATTCAGGGGGCTAAGTACGCATATGTAGAAGATTTAAAGGAGGCAGTCAAACAATGGGCGGTGTCACTTCAGAGGGAGTTCTCGGTCGTGAAGTCAAACAAATCGGTGTATGAAGTGAAGTGCATGAAGGATGGGTGTCCATGGCAGGTGCACGCATTCAAGGGTATATGGAAAGATTATTGGCAAGTTTCAATCGTGACGGAGCATTCATGTTACTTGACAGGTGTTGAAAAATATCATAGAAACATGACCTCTGCATTTGTTGCAACAGAGATATACTCTCATATTGTCAACAACCTGGGGTATGAACCAAGGTCAATTGTTAGGCATATTGAAGAGAAATTCAAATATACAATTAGCTATGATAAGGCTTGGAGGGCAAAACAGAAGGTTGTAGAGATGAGGTTTGGCACATTTGAAGCATCTTATGATAATTTGCCTCGTCTCTTAGGCTGTATTCTTCAGAGGAATCCGGAGACGTGCTATGACCTGAAAGCCTTTCCATCAATTGACCATGGTAATAAAAGCGTGTTGCAACGTGTATTCTTTGCACTAGGTGCTTGCATTCAGGCATTTATCCATTGTCGTCCTATCCTCTGCATCGATGGGACATTTCTGACTGGAAAATATAGAGGACAGCTATTAACAGCAATTGGAGTTGATGGAAACAACCAAGTTCTACCGGTGGCTTTCGCTTTTGTTGAGAGTGAGAACACTGATAGCTGGTATTGGTTCCTAGAAAGGGTTAAGACAGCAGTTGTACGGATGAGACCAGATGTATGCCTCATACATGACCGTAACTCTGGCTTGCTGCGTGCAATTGAGGAACTGAGAGATGGAAGTGTTGAGAAGGGATACCCACCAAGGTGGTCTGATGTTCAAAGCAGATGGTGCATGCGTCATATGGGTGCTAATTTCGACAGACAGTTTAGAAATAAGCACCTTATGGATCTTTTCAAGAGGCTTTGCGCCCAGAATCAAGAGAAGAAGTTCAATGAGCTTTGGAGGAGGTTGGATGAGCTGACCTCTAAACAAACAGATGAGCAGTCCAGGAGGGCTACCATTGGAGGGGATGAGGCTCCACAAGCTCTTGAACCTCTATCAAGTGATGGACCTCGTATGAGAAGAAGGCATGCATCCTCAGTTAGAAAATTTTCAGAGTGGATTGAGAATGAGCCAAAGGAGAAATGGGCATTGTTGTATGACAAGGATGGTTCTCGATTTGGCATAATGACCACAAATTTGGCAGAGGTCTATAACTGGGTGATGCGTGGTGTTCGAGGGCTCCCACTTATTGGAATAGTTGAATTTATCTTGCATGGCACATGCAAGTACTTTAAAGATCGGTTCAGAGCAGCTGGCCCCTCAATGACGGATAATAATCTTTTCTTTGGAACGCTGCTCACTAAGTACCTGCAAGATAAAAGTAATAAGGCCCGAAGACATCGTGCTCTACCTCAAGGCACACAAGAACACAGATTTGAAATATTGTGTGTCGACAAGGGCATGCGCGGAATCTACCGCAAAAGAGTTGTGCAGGAGTGTGTGCTCAAAGAAGACGGGACCTGCAAGTGCTCGTGCCGAAAACCTACTCTGCTCCACAAGCCATGTTCCCATGTGATTGCCGCGAGCGGTGAGTGTGGAATCGAAGCACGTTATTTTGTCTCACCTTATTTCAGAAAAGAAGCAATCTATAATACCTGGAGTGGAGAGATATACGGTTTCGGTATAGCGGGGACATTTACTACGGAGAATCCTCAAGCTATCTACATTCCTGACCCAACAAAATTGAGGACTAAAAAAGGTCGCCGCAAGACAAGACGCATCCGTGCTGACTGCGGACGAGCAGAGGACGACCTTCGGGAGGATTCGTCAGGCGTTGCACACAGTGCTTCGTGCGCTCACTTGTCGCGCGGCTGACGCGGTACCTCCCGTCTATATACCCCAGCAGCAGCAGCCACGGCCAGCAGGAACAGGACGAGGAGCAGGAGTGCGCCCACAGGGTTCCAGTCAGCCATCTGGCCCCTCCAGAGGTAAATTCTACTAACCTTCCGTTCATAATATGTTTCCTTGTATGACATGCACCGTTGTACATCAATATGCTTCCCTACAGCCTTCGCTACACCGTACCTACATCCCTCTGGAGCTAGCACGTCGACGCATGGAGTGTACCACACACAACCACACGTGCAGCTGGGCATGACAAGTGCCCCCGGTGCCACCACAGAAGGTCCTTCAGGTTATATCAAAGTTTACTTTTCTCTTGCAAAATTTCGATTTGCAATAATCAATAATTTGGTATACATTGTTCTACTCTACAGCGCCATCGATGTTTGCTGGCGCTGGCTCCTCCACGCAGGGCGCACGCGGCAGCGGTTGGGCACCGGGTCCTTTCGAGGGGGACGATTTAGAGGACGAGGACGAGGACGAGGGCGAGGAGATCCATGAGATACTAGCTGCCTCGCAGCTCGAAGGAGCTCCGCCACCACAGACACAGGACCCACCAGTTGCCACACCCGTGCAGACGACCCGCGCTGGCCGTGCTGTACCACCAGACCGGTTGACGTACTCCCAGGGACAGGTGCGAGCGCAGGGTAGGAAGTCGAAGAGGCCTAGAGGTTACGGTCCGGGCCCGTAGTACTTTGTGTCTGTAATAGTTTGTCTGTTGTATATAACGTTTTATTAATTCTACGTTTCCTGATGAAACCACTTTACTTCGTTTACGCTCATCGATCAAACGACGTATTCCTCACGATCTACGTTTCTGACGAATCTGATCAAAAATATGAATTTTCGAGTGTCAACTTCACGATGAAAGTACATTCCGAGCGGTGACAACTAAACACACATTAACTATCATACAAACCTATTGATATCCAACTAACGATGCAACTACTGTGTGAGGATGGCACGACCAGGGAGCGGCGACAGTATGCGCCTAGGAAATAGTGACGGCAGCCGGTAGTCACATAAAAATTGATTTCGAAAATTAATTTTTTTAAATCAATTTTTTTCTTTTTTTTCGGAATATTGGTCCGGACTGTCCGGATAGGGTCCGGACGGTCCGGACTATATTAACGCTAAATACCGCCCTCTAGTTGGGCGGCAAGCCAAAAACCGCCCTCCCAGAGGGCGGCAAGGGGGCCGCCTGTAAAATGGCCGGCCCCCGGGCGCATTTTGCAGGCGGCCCCCTTGCCGCCCTCTCAGAGGGCGGTTTTTGGGAGGCCGGGGGCCGCCTGCAAAATGGCTAACGGCCGTCGGCGGGGGGGCCAACGGCCGTCAGCCACGTCATAAAATCGCCCTCTGGGAGGGCGATTTTTAAAAATCACCCTCCAAGAGGGCGGCGGGAGTCTATTTTTGCAATTTTTTGAAACAAAAATCTATTTTTGCAAATCTTTTAATAAATAAATCTAAAAATCAAAAAAATTCAGCGCCTCGCAGGCGCAGACCGCCGCGACTGCCGACCACGGCGGCGGGACTCGAATTTTTTTTATTTTTATATTTATTTAATAAAAAATTTACAAAACTACATTTTCATTTCAAAAATTTACAAAAATATACTCCCGCCGCCCTTTGGGAGGGCGATATCTCTGAAATCGCCCTCCCAGAGGGCGATATGATGACGTGGCTGACGGCCGTTGGCCGGCGGCCCACGGCCGTCAGTCATTTTGCAGGCGGCCCCCCCGGCCACACAAAAACCGGGCAGTATAAAACCCCCTCCCCAACTCCAAAAATGTCATAAAATTCACTGAAATTACAGAAAAAAAGAAGAGAGAGCTGAGAGCGAGCCTGAACAAAAGCAGCGAAGCTCTGTCAGCTTACTGATTTGTCTGCAGGTAAAATCTATTATCTATTTGTAATTTCTATTTCTATACATAAATTAATGTAGTATTGTACTGGTTATGTGTATAGTACTATATGAAAATAAGTTTTTACTCGTAGATCTGTAGGTCTTTAGTTAATGTGTTAGATGATTTAATTTTTGTAGAGATGTGAGGAAAATATTGGTATCTAGTTTAACTGAATTTTTTCATCAACAGAAATGTCAAATAAGGTGATATTTCAGTTATTTCACGGGCAAGGGAATGTTAGATATGGTCCAGAAGGGGTAGATCTGTCGGATTTTAGTTCAACGGCTAAGGGGATTGATAGACCAGCTGAGAGAAGTTTTGAGTCAGTGTACAACTGGCTGATGCGAGGGTTTCGATTGAACCCCGAGCTCAGCGCAATAACCTTGTATGTAGTAGTCAGTCGTGCAGCTGAAGGTTTTTTTTGGGAACTGATGCCGGTGGATTGCACTGCCACTTGGAGATGGTATGTGGAGAATGCATTCCAACGTGGTTGGCCACTGGGCATACTTGTGTCGATATATGAGAAAGAAAACACTGCTGGTGCAATGCCCGTACAAGATGATGAGGGTCCAAGTACGGCGGGAGGTAATAGCGAAACAATGGAAGAAAATGAAGAAGGGAATGAAGGAGGGAATGAAGAAGATAGACAGCCAACAGGTGTGGCAGATGAGGGAGAACAAATCAACAGAATCGTCGAAGAAATGGATAGGGAAGATTCTGAAAACGAGCAAGCAGAGCAGGATGATTCGTCTGACGAGGACACCATGATGCCTGCAGAATGGAGCAACCAGGACTTCTCTAGGCTTTCTATCTCCGAGGGACATCATGTGTCATGGGAGTACAAGGAAAATGAGGTCATCCAAGGGGCTAAGTATGCATATGTAGAGGATTTAAAGGAGGCAGTAAAACAATGGGCCGTGTCACTTCAAAGGGAGTTCTCAGTCGTGAAGTCAAGCAAATCAGTCTATGAAGTAAAGTGCATGAAGGATGGGTGTCCATGGCGGGTGCACGCATTCAAGGGTAAATGGAAAGATTATTGGCAAGTTTCAATCGTGACTGAGCATTCATGTTATTTACCCGGTGTTGAAAAATATCACAGAAACATGACATCTGCATTTGTTGCGATAGAGATGTACTCCCATATTATTAACAATATGGGGTACGAACCAAGGTCAATTGTTAGACATATTGAAGAGAAATTTAAATACACAATTAGCTATGCTAAGGCTTGGAGGGCAAAACAGAAGGTTGTAGAGATGAGATTTGGCACATTTGAAGCATCCTATGATAATTTGCCTCGTCTGTTAGGCTGTATTCTTCAGAGAAATCCGGAGACGTGCTACGACCTAAAAGCCTTTCCATCAATTCACCATGGTAATAAAAGTGTGTTGCAACGAGTATTCTTTGCAGTAGGGGCTTGCATTCAAGCATTTGTCCATTGTCGTCCCATCCTCTGCATCGATGGGACATTTCTGACCGGAAAGTACAGAGGGCAGATCTTAACAGCAATTGGAGTTGATGGAAACAACCAAGTTCTACCAGTTGCTTTTGCTTTTGTTGAGAGTGAGAACACTGATAGCTGGTATTGGTTTTTAGAAAGGGTTAAGTCTGCAGTTGTACGGATGAGACCAGACGTATGCCTTATACATGACCGTAACGCCGGCTTGCTGCGTGCAATTGAGGAATTGAGATATGGATGTGTTGAGAAGGGATATCCACCAAGGTGGTCTGAAGTCCAAAGCAGATGGTGCATGCGTCATATGGGTGCTAATTTCTACAGACAATTTAAGAATAAGCACCTTATGGATCTTTTTAAGAGGCTTTGCGCCCAGAATCAAGAGAAGAAATTCAATGAGCTTTGGAGGAGGTTGGATGAGCTGACCTCTAAACTAACAGATGAGCAGTCCAGGAGGGCTACCATTGGAGGAGATGTGGCTCCACAGCTCTTGAATCTCTATCAACTGACGGACCTCATATGAGAAGAAGGTTTGCATCCTCAGTTAGAAAATTTTCAGATTGGATTGAGAATGAGCCAAAGGAGAAATGGGCATTGTTGTATGACAAGGATGGTTCTCGGTTTGGCATAATGACCACAAATTTGGCAGAGGTTTATAACTGGGTGATGCGTGGTGTTCGAGGGCTCCCACTTGTTGGCATAGTTGAATTTATCTTGTATGGCACATCAAAGTACTTCAGAGATCGTTTCAGAGCAGCTAGGCCCTCAATGACGGACAATAATCTTTTCTTTGGCACACTACTGACGAAGTATCTGCAAGATAAAAGTAAAAAGGCCCGAAGACATCGTGTTGTACCTCAAGACACACAAGAACACAGATTTGAAATATTGTGTGTCGACAAGGGCATGCGCGGAATCTTCCGTAAAAAAGTTGTGCAGGAGTGTGTGCTGAAGGAAGACGGGACCTGCAAGTGCTCGTGCCGCAAACCTACTCTGCTCCACAAGCCATGCTCTCACGTTATTGCCGCGAGCGGTGAGTGCGGGATAGAAGCACGCTATTTTGTCTCACTTTATTTCAGGAAAGAAGCAATCTATAATACCTGGAGCGGAGAGATATACGGTTTCGGTATTGCGGGTACATTTACTATGGAGCATCCTCAAGCTATGTACATTCCTGACCCAACAAAATTGAGGAATAAACGAGGTCGCCGCAAGACAAGACGCATCCATAATGACATGGATGAATCAGAAGTCGGTGGAAGGCATAAACGTTGTTCAAGGTGTGACCAAACAGGTCATACATATAAGAAATGTCCAAAGGATGCAACCGGTCCAAGTGCGGCGGAAGCTGGACCGTCGGGTTCAGCCGCTGATGGCAGGCGTCCTACGGGTGAAGGCATAACTTCTAGACGACCCCGTCTTAGGCGTTCTCGAACAATTAGTGGTGCTACGGTGTAGTGTAAGTCTATACTACTTCTTTGTTATAGAAGATATGTACCGTCCTATTGTTTTTTATTATCATGTAACAATGCTATAAACTTTAACAATAATTAACGCTAACTCTCTATTTGCATGCAGGTATGGCGTACGATACACCGGAGCTGTTGGACCGAGGTCTCGACCGGTCCCACCGGTCTTACCTGTCAGCCGTGGAGGGTGCCCACTTACCCACCTTCCGTCCACGGCCTTCACGTCACCTCCTGCGGATAGATCCTCGGTTCCGTCAGAGGTAAGAGCTGTACGAATATTCATTCACATCATTTGTGCATATCTATGTTCCCCAATATTGATTACAGTGCTATATTCTGCAGGTTGTGTGAGGCTGGACTTCTTCCGCTGTGTAGGCTAGTCGAGCCCGCACCGGACGAGAGAGATCCCTCAAGCGATGGGACGCTGATCGGTCACTTATGGCCGCACTGGTGGATCGCTGGAAGACCGAGACCCATACGTTCCACCTACCGTGGCGAGATGACTCCTACACTCCAGGACGTGTCGTACCTGCTAGGACTTCCCCTCGCAGGAGACGCAGTCGGCCCGATCGACGGGGCGCACGGTTGGTCGCAGGACATCACTGCTCGGTTTGCGCCCGTGCATCGTCGACCTGAACTTGGACACCCGGGTTCGCTACCGCCTTACACCACGAACGGCCCCTCGCAGGCTTGGCTGTTACAGTTTACCGTAAGTCGCGGATTCCTTTCATTCACAATCATCTGATCTACAAAGCAACAGAGCTGCTGACTATAATCTTCCTTTACAGCCAGATAAGCTAGCCGATGACGCCGATGATTACTCGGTGCAGCGGAGCATGGAGGCTTACCTGTTGTGGCTATTCGGGTGGGTGATGTTCACCAACACTCACGGGCACGCGGTAGACAAGGGACTGATCCACTACGCTCGTGCGATCGCCGACAGCGAGGACGGCCGCGTACCACAGTGGAGTTGGGGATCTGCTGTGCTAGCGGCGACGTACCGTGCTCTTTGTGACGCGTGCACAAAGACCGATCCAGGTGCGATTATCGCCGGTTGCCCTTCCTTCTGCAGCTATGGGTGGCCCGAGCGGTTCGCGATAGGCTGTCCTCTGATTCAGCACTCTTCCTACGAGGGCTGGCCTTGGAGATTGTACGGCAGTGGCCGAGGACGTCCGACTATGGGACCATATGGTGTCGACGTAAGGTACAAAATGTGAAATTCTATATTTTAGCAGTTATGCGCAAACACTGACGTTTAACCTTTTCCTAATTTTGCAGCGTCGTACGCCACACGCAGTTAGGAGGGCCTACCCCGAATTCGTTTTGGAGTTCGAATCGCCTGCTGCCCAGCGACGTCGTCTGGGAGCCGTATAGTCCGCAGGCCATCGAGGCCGTGCACCGCTCGGACTCTCTACTCTTTGCACGCGCGACCAGGCGTACTTGGATGACGAGAGTGCCGTTGGTGTTCGACATCTTCGTCGAGCCCCACTCTCCGCACGCGTGCTGCGACAGTTCGACTACGTAATACTCCCCTGTGCCCGTGCAGATCGATGTGCCGCGCCGATGTGCACCGGTTAGTACAACTGCGATCTTTGTTTACTACTAAAACTATTAATATAGTCTAATGCACTCTCTGCAAATAGATATAATCGTAGGACATGCAGCCGGTGTTCAGTGATCCTCTACTGCAGAGTACGTGGACGACTGGGTTGTTGCGACAGAGGAGGTGGTCGACGACATACAGCACACACAAAAATGAGGAGGCCTACTAGCATACCTCACGTGTACAGCCCGTACCCGCACACGCGTAACGTTCACCCAGATGATCCACAGCCACAACGTCGCCGCTACGACGACACGTATCCTAGACACCGTGACCAGGACTACTTCCGCGCGGTACGTCACATTATCTTTGCACTTTGCTATTTCCTTTGTACGTGTCTACAGTTTCTAACACATGTTCACGCACACTGAAATAGGCCGACGCAGCGCGACAGATTCAGGCATGTAAACGCGGCGTTCGACGATGGACAGGGATTGTGCCTCAGCCGATGAGCAGAGGACACCTCGGAGGATTCGTCAGGCGATGCTCACAGTGATTCGTGCCATCACTTGTCGTGCGGTCGATTGCGTACCTCCCGTAGTTTGTACAGCAGCAACAGCCACCGGCAGAGGAACAGGGCTAGGGCAGAGTTGACTGCCAGAGTTCCAGTCAGCCATCTGCTCCAGAGTAATTGGGATACCACGGTATACTGTTTCCTCTACGACATGTACTGTGTTACATCAACTTGCTTCCCTGCAGCTTTCGCTACCACACGTACTACACCCTGGACATAGCACAATCGAGCGCATGGATGTACCACGGACGAGCCATACGCGTAGCCTGGGCAGTGACAACTGGCCTCGGCTACACAGGAGTCCTTCAGGTTATATCAAGTTTATTTTGCTTGCAAAATTTTGTTTTGCAATTATAATATTTTGGTGACATGTTCTACTATACAGTCGGGGATGTTTGCTGGCCTGGGGCGCCCAAAAAACCCTCCCCCACGCCAGGGGGCGTGGGGGGGGCATGCACTGCCCTCGGGCCACCACGGAGTCCTTCAGGTTTATCACAAGTTTATTTGTGCCTTGCCATTTTTGCAATTATCAATTTTTGGTGTACATGGCTTCCACTCTACATCACGATGTTGCTGGCGCTGCTCTCCATGAGCGCACGCGCACGTGGACCGGATCCTTTCGAGGGACGACTTGGAGGCTCGGCGAGGAGAATCCAGAGATATACCAGCCTCGCAGCCGAAGGAGCTCCGCCACCACAGACAGACCACCAGCTCACACCCGTTGCAGACAACCGCGCTGCCGATGCGTACCACAGTACGGCTGACGACTCCAGGCAGGTGCGGAGCGCGGGTAAGAGACAAAGAGGTAGAGGTACGGTCCGGCCCGTACGTTGCTCAGTATTAGTTGTCTGTGTATCATCATGTTTTTTTAATCTTGTATACTGAAAGAAACCTTTTATTTATTTAATCGCTCGTCGATCGTTTCGATCTGTTTGTGACGAAATGATCAAAATTGAATTTTCAGTTTCAATTTTACAGGCGAAAGTACATCTGAGCGTTGATAACGAACACACGTTAATTCATACGACATAATGAAATTATCCATACAAAGAGACAAACGACACATCAAACGTTTTCTAGTTATCGTATTATATGACTGGGAATTTTAAACAGATAACCAAGTAAGAGTAACTACTGTGTGCACGTGGTACTTTCTCTTCCTTGCCGGCCAAGATATTGCCTGTCCGGACTTCGGACGGATGAGGATGTCCAACTATATGAACGCAAAACACCATTTACAGTGCGGAGCCGGCGAATAGGGATGTCGATGGTCGGACTTATATACTGTGAAACACAATTTTACAGTCCGGACCGTCCGTATAGAGTCGGACGGTCCGGACAGTACTGCAGTGGGCCGCCTGCAAATCTAACTTCTGTCCGGACCGTCCGTATAAGGTGGGCGGACGGTCGGACAGTACTCTGGGTCACCGGCAAAGTAACCTGTTTCGGACGTCCGTATAGGGTGCGGACGTCGGACTAAATTTTGCAGGCGCCCAAACCGCCCTCCGTGAGAGGGGCGCAAGGGTGCTTCCTGCAAAAATAGCCGGCTCGGGTGGCATTTTGCAGGCGGCCCCCCGGCCACCAATAACCGCCCTCTGAGAGGCGGCAAGAGGGCCGCCTGCAAAATAGCCGGCTCGGGTGGCCATTTTGCAGCGGCCCCCGGCACCAATAAACGCCTCTCAGAGGGCGGCAAGGGGGCGCTGTAAAAGGGCCGGCCCCCAGCCGGATTTTTACAGGCGGCCCCTTTTGCCGCCTCTCAGAGGCGGTTTATTGGTGCCGGGGGGCGCCTGCAAATGGCTGACGGCCGTGGGCCGGCGGCCAACGGCCGTCAGCCACGTCATCATATCGCCCTCTGGGAGGGCGATTTCAGAGATATCGCCCTCCCAAATGGCGGCGGGAGTATATTTTTGTAAATTTTTGAAATGAAAATGTAGTTTTGTAAATTTTTTATTAAATAAATATAAAAATAAAAAATTCGCGGGACTCGAGAGGCGGTGTGTTGCCGGTGGGTGCTCTCGCTGCGCGCGGGAGCTCGGTTTTCTGCCGCGCGCCGTTCCCCTCTGCCCGCCGGCATCCGAGGACGGGGAAAGCCCAAAGCCTGCAGTGGCGGCGTCGCCACCGCTGCAACCTTACTTCTCCTGTTAGTTCCTCTCCATCCGTTGCTCTGCATTTCCCTGATTCCTCCTGTGTTTGCTCTCAGCCTAATTGCTAGTAGCTAAAATACAATGCGACATGATAGAAGTTCCTGAATCCTGATACTTTTCCCCTCTGTGAACTGATGGCGAAATGACTTCTCACTTAATCCGTTTGAGACACCCGCGTTCATGTGATGTCGATTGAATTTCTACTGAGAAATTGGATGTCGGGACAAATTTCGTCTTGCCATGCTTAGGGTACTCATATTAACTGATTGATTATCAGTTTACACCTTCAAAATTTTCTGCTTATAAGGCTCGTGAACGTACAGTTTCCTCCCTCTGATGTTGATGTGACGTTTAATTACATGGACATTCAAGCTTTTCCTCCTGTGAGGGTGAACTTTTTGAACCTCCCCAGGAACATCACCAAGATGATTATCAGCTTACCTTCGTCGGTCCACTTGCCGACGAACCCATATGAAGTAGCTTTGCAAGTAGCATCAGGTTTCAGCAACTTCTCGCAGCTGTAGCCTAGTGAGTATCCCACATTGGCGTATGCACTGCGAAAGGAAATTTTGTATCATTGCTTGGAAGGAGCAAAACATTTTTTTATTCTTTTGAATAAAAGAACAGGCATGAACTTGATAAAGCTTAGAATAGATAGTTAGATCTCTTTTTTTAGATAATAGATAGTTAGATCTCTGTTAGCCTGATTGCTGATATGTGCCTTGATATTCACTCATTCTGGCTTTCATGAGTTGCATATACCTCATTTTGTGGAAAATTTAGTTCATTATTTTTTATGCTGGCCTATTTCATATTTCACTGTTTCTTCTGTGGCTTTCATGAGTTTCTATCAGGAACAGTGCATATAATTAATTTAAAGGCCATTGTTGAGGGTAGTAACAGTTTCAAAGCTAGAGGTTGAAAATCATTCCAAGGCCCTAGAAATAAGGGTGTGAACTTACCTGATAATTTCAAATGCTATGCTGAAAATGTTGAAATTTAGTGGATCAGCAGATATTGACTTCCTTTCTGTTATACATGTTAGAATTGTGAATATTGCTAAGCAAGCAGACTTGGAAATGATAAATTTCTTCCATATTGCCTGATCATTTAAATTTCTCCCTCTTTCTGTCAAAGGCTGGTTATCAGCATTGATAGGGAGAGCTGGATTATCAGCAGGATGGTACCTGCAAGTAAGTTAATATGTTATAATTGAAGTTTACATAGCATGCTGATAGAGGTCTTGTTTTGAATTAATTAGGAACATTAAAATTGCCTTTTTGAGTCATTATTGTAGCTTCATGTGAACTTGGTGGTGCTTTTCTGATCTTTATGAGCCCTATGAATTGATTATCTGGATTGTGAATTCTGTTCTTCTCCTCCATGTTGTGACCTCTGTCGTAATGCAGGATTATGTGGTTGTTTTGATTTTGATCTATGTATTATCTGTTTTTTTTTTGAGTGCACAGTTTGCAGACTTAGCTAAACAAGTATTTGCAATTTCCCACCAAGATGGTGTTCATACTTCCATGTTATTATCTGGGATCTTCTTAAAATTGAAACCCTTGCGAGAACATAAGGCTGGCCTTCTGAAGTGAATTACTGTTGCTTTCCTTTATTAAGATAACTAAGCAACTTCTACCAAGAAATGTCTATAGATCTTAAGCTCATAATTGTTTGTGTCACTTTCATTATGAAACTATGTGCTTAAGTTATCCTATGCTGTTACCTGGCGATTGTGCCATATTAATGTCAAAGTTCTGAAAGTCCTGATTAATGCTTCAAAACAATTAAATATTATGATATGGTTAGAGGGATACTTACATGACAACTGCAAATAGAACTAATATTGGAGGAGAAAGGGTTGAGATATCAATGACAGCTTCACCAGCATGCCTTGTGTTCGCGCTCTGGAACATTGAACATACCAACTTTTGAAACCAGTTCAATCCATCGAAAGCACTTGAGTTCCAATCAAAATAGGAAAGAAACATCACTTGCAACAGAATTTGACCCCCAACACTGAGAACCATGTTGACAGAATTCTTCTGTGGTTGCAAATACCTGTAGCCTATATCCTCTGGATGCTGAAGGATGTAGGCATATTCTTCTCTTCTGCTAACCTTCCACAAGGTCCATATGCTTAACCTCAATAATGGTGATAACATAGTGTTGCCTGCTAGAACCTGTGGGATAACCAGAAGTAGAAGACTGAAATTTTTTCTGAAGATTGCCATGTTTTCATTTACCGGGGTGATGCTGCAGTTTGCAAATGAGGATACTGCTGTGAAGATGGAAAACATCCATATTTTAATATCTTTACTCTTCAGGAGATGTCTTGTATCTGAGTGAATCTGAAGAAAAAATAATGACTAAGGAGCTTCAAACAACAGCTGCTATGAAGTAACCTGTCACTATATGAGCCAAAATATTGCGGCACTTCTGCTTCATGGTTTTGCTTTCCTGTACCCAGTTAGGTGATATGGTTGCATCTGATTGGCAGTTTCCCGAATTGTTTTGATTGCTGTTGTTTACAGCATCAAAGGATTCAACGTCCCTGCTTGTCGAAGGTAATCTTTTAGGGAGGATATCATTTGTGTTGGTCCCAGCATTGTTGAAGTGCAGCACCAGCATTGAAATGAACACTTCTCCCAATAACATCAGAAGTATTAACACCCAGAGCTGCTGGTCAGAAAAGTCTTTCATCTCTACTGTTGCCATGCTTGAGACTGTTACTGTAGACACAGAAGTGAACATCAAATCCAGGTCCCGTGGAGCTGGCTTGTGTCGTGGCTTGAGGATCTTCAGAGAAAGGAAACCAGCAAAGGATATTGACATGAAGTACACAAGTTGAACTATTAATGGATTGCTTTGCAACATGAAAAACCAGAAACAGCGTCTGATGAAATACATTGAACATTTGGAGAGGGAACAAAGACTCATGGAGATAAACACATGGAGGTGCTTAACTTTCTCTGTAATGTTCCTAACCACTTCGAAATTGGGCTGTGGGAACTTCATGGCTAATGGCAGATGCTGTGATGTAACTAGAATTGAACTGAATGGATGCATCATTGGAGGTTTGTGGGCATAGCGTTCAGTATGTTGGAGTTGGCAACCGGAAGGTGTTTCGTAGGTTTTCAAGGATCTGTCTTTGCCACCATTGCTCACTGCAACCAAGTTCTGAATCTTAACATGTAGGATGGTTTAAGACAGATGGTGCCCATTGTGCACAATTATGATGCTGATGGTGTTTACAGGGCCCCAACCCAGGCATCATTGGTGTATGCACAAGCATGTGCTTAGAGTATTATAATGTGCCTAACTACTATATGTTCCTGAGTGAAAGGATTGTCAGCAATTAGCATCCTTCATTCACATTTTTGAATCTGAGAATATCTTCAATTTAGATTAGCTATTTGTCTTCGCACGCAAACATATTCTGCCTCAATAATTCACTCTTTTTTCAATCTATTATTTCATTCTGCTTTCGCTGAAATCAGAAACGTTACATGTACAACTAGTTTTGGATTATTCTGGCTTAGATCAAAATATGCCCCTGTTTTGCTAATAGAATTCACCAGTGCATCGTGATGCTCAAATTTTGGTTGCAGTAACAATGTTTTGAATTTACTACTGCATATTGCTGTTTAGTCCGTTGTCGGAGATTCCAGTAGTCAAAGTTATGGCTAAATTTAGTATACTTTTGTAGCAGATTACAATTTCTTGCCTCATTATTTTTGTATGTAGCTGAGGTTTATCTTTCAGATTCCACAAACACTAGATTGTTTACTTTATTGCTATATAATCAATATCTTCTGTAGTGGGAAGTGTGCCAGCATGCACAATGTGTAGTGGAGTTTTTCTTTCCATTTTCCCTTTTCTTCTCTCTTTTTTTCACTGATGCACCCTTGGTGACCTCTATTATTTCTTTACTACTATAAAAACACAATCGTCCTCCTCTCTAACCACCATACTTTTCTCACCTAAAAAACACCTCTAAAAAACCATCTCACTTAGCAAAACCGAACCACTCTACCTATAAAACTACTTAAAAAAACCAGTGTTCCTACAAATAAAACCTGAAAAACTATCATCTTACTAAGAATCCTGTTACAACGCACGGGCACGGCACTGGTCTATGAGAAAAGTGTAGTGACTAAGATAAGCAATCTAGTGTTTTTTTTAATAAAGCAATATTTGTGATCTCAGCTCTCAGGTTCTTCTACATGCCCTTGCTTCAGAAGAAAGTACTTCCGGACGTACAATATGAACTGACCACCACTTAATAGACATCTGTATATCTTTAACATATGGGCATTTAAAGTATTAAAGGCATCACAATAACATCCAGCCTTTTACTAGCATTATATGGATGCAATAAATGGTCATTGCAGTGAGCCAGTGACAGAAGCATCTCCATGTGAAGTAGCCTATCTTGATTTGTTGTGATCAAATTTCATTTAAGTGATCTGAAACTGCCAACACTTGGAGATGTGCTTGTGCAAGGACGACAGTAGAAGGTAGAGTCTATAAAATGAATATACAGGCAAATGGAAGAAAGAAGAGTACATCTTTATACTCCTATCCTCAGGGGCCTGCAGTGTACAGCTGCTACTGCATCTAACTATGTTTCCAGGCTTTGCCTCCATTCATGCTGAACTTCTTCAGCCTCCCAAAGAACATCACAAAAATGAGTATGAGTTTGCCGGAGTCGCTCCACCTCCCGACGAAGCCAGTCCATCTATCTGTGCAGAGATGGTCTGGATTGATCTGTCTACTGCAACTGTAGCCCATTGAGAACCCCACATTTCCATATGCGCTGCAAACGTAGATAGACTCGTCAGATTCCACAAAAGAAAATGTGTCTGTTTTGGTGTGTATTGTTGTCAAGCATGTCTCACTACTCAGAAGACTCGCAAGTATTTTGATACTTTGCTGTTTTCATGACATATATTGTTAATTTGCTTGGTCTGCATGTTTTTCTCAGGTAAGAAACCACTTTGTCTGACTTACCTGACGACTTCGACAATAATGCTTAGCACGCTGAAGTTGAGGGGGTCTTCTTTGAGCTTTCTCCTCTCAGTGATGCAGATGGCAATGACAAAGATGGTCAGGTAGGAGAGTTGTGACAAAACTGTACTCTTGAGCCATCTGATTCCCTGGTTCTCTGCATTATTATCCTTAGCATTGGAATTCTCTTCAAGCGGATACCACGTCGCGTACGGGGGTAGGTACCTGGAAGCAAGATGAAACAGAAAATGAGTTATTGGCTGCTTATTTTGTGCATGGAAAATGCAGGTACGTCCATGCAACTGCATACTAAATATGAATATTATTGGAGACAGATCATAACCTCTTTGGACTGCTCAAAACCGAAGCCTAGGGGGTGAAAAGCCTAGAACAGGTGAAGGACTTGCTGCACCAAGCCGCTAGGCACAACGGTGAAGAGCGTGGTGCACAAGGCGAAGGCACTAGGAGCCGACGATAGGTCCAGGAAAAGGAGAAGACCCCGGCGAGGAGGTGAAAGGCTTGAAGCACTAGGCGAAGACTCTGGAACGGGCGAAAGGCCTGGTGAAGATATGAAGCTCCTGGTGGACAGGCATAACCAGGGGCGCCGGAGCGAAGGACTTGGCAAGCAGGCGAAACCCAGTAGGGTGCCGAAGAGCCTGCCAGCGTCATCTCTACTAAAGGGACATAAGGCCCATTAAGGAGGCGGCCCATTCAAGGGCCCAGCAGCTCATAAAGAGCCCATGCTTGGAAAAAAGACACATGTACCCCTATAGTTGTTCCTATCAGAGTGTCACAATATAATACCACTTGTAAATAAAGCCATAGAGCCTATAAATGAACCCCTAGGTTTATAAATAGGAACCCAGGGTATTGTACCAACAGGTTTTTGAGATTCAATATAGAGATTTACTTTCTTTATCCATACTCAGACATCACTGTTGTTTTCTTTGACAACAAATATATGATCAGAAAGTCACCCTTGGATGAATTATTATCTATGGATACTCAAAAATAGATCATAATTCAGGGAAGGACTTGCAGCTCTGCTTGTCTAAAGTGTCATCTTTCACATGACGTGCAAGAACGTTCTCGTCATTAGCAAATGATGCGACAAGAAGATGAAAACAATTGCTGAACTGATTGGAAGATTCGATTCACAGCATGGCCTTGAGAGAACAATATGAGAACAGACGCTGGCCGGTGGAGAAATTCCAGTGCACGCGCTAGGAAAGAGGATGATCGTGCAATCTACGACTTGGTTGGACACTATTTTGCATGCATCAACTGGGGAAAGATGGCTCGTTCTAGACATGGCTGAACTGTCAGCAACTGTTATGGAATGGCATATGAAAGCTGAGCCATATTCACCTTGAAAGACCCTAGTAGGTTGGAATAGATTCCTGCAACGATGGTTCTCCCATTTTGACATGAGCGAAATGAGAAGGTAATAGTCATCATCTTTCATGAATGATAGGTTTTGCAGGTGACCAGATTTGCTGACAACGCGGAGAGCATATTCGCTGGTTGACGAAAGGTGGCAGGTGATGCATGGACCTTTTTTGAATGGAGACTTGGAATAGGAATACTCCTACCTTTCAGCAATTTGATTCTGGTGATCTTGGAAGTCGAAATGGAATGCTGCCTTGTGGTTTCTGTGCAGCTACAGGAGAGCTACCACTTTCTTTATTTTGTCTGTCAAAAAATCTGGGAGAAAGGGTCAAGGCACGGTCAACTCGTACCTGTGGTCGGGAAATGGGCACGAGTGAATGTGATGGTGTTTTGACGTCTGAAACTAAGAAATTCTCTCTATCAAATGCTTCCACCAACCTACTCCCTCCATCTTAAAATACAAAAACATAAATATAGTATTAGATATAACACATTTTAGTATTACGAACTTGAATAATCTATCTAAATTTATAATAAAATTCATAGCACTAGCATGCGATATATCCAATATCAAGTCTTTTTTATTTTAAGATAAAAAAAATACTACAAAAATATATCATCTTTCTGTCGTCGTAGATGCAAAATAAAAAAATGGTCAATGGTTGACGAGTTTAGGATTTTCACGTGCTTGTCCGTGACTCTGTTACCTACGGAGAACGGAAGAAGATTCCATTGCAGAAGAGAACCCTGCCACCGGCCGTTACAACTTACTCCTATACGACTCCTAGCATCACTATTTGTAGTTTAGTTTGCCATTATGATATGACCATCCAATATTTTACTCAATGATTCAAAGTGCTTTTTGCAGTTTCCACCTGAGATAACATAACCATCACAGACAGGGATGTAAGATTAGACACGCCTAGGGACAAATGGGACACGGAGTGCTAGAAAAGTATACTCCCTCTGTACTTAAAAAATACTAATTTAATGTCTAGATTTATAGTTAGAAATTAGTTTTTTTTGGATGGAAAGAATACATGGACAATAAGTATTGTACAAGGTAGTCATCTATAGTGTATTCAGCAATATACACTTTGGGACAAAGGTATTAGTGCTGTGTCATTTTTATGGGTTTCATGTATAGGCATGAAGCAATGAAGCTTCTAAATAATTTGTGATTAATCACGAAACATGCTACTATCGAGATGTGATACCACGCATGATAAAATTAGTTCTAGGATAGTATAGTGTGCAATGCAGGAAGCTTGGAAACAAACTAGCTAGGTTAAAGAAGTGATAGGGGCAGAGAGAGGGATAGAGCACTCACATCATGAGCACGAAGAGCACGAGGATGGCAGGCGAGAGGGTGGCGAGGTCGACGGTGGACTCTCCGGTGTGCCGGGAGTTCACGGCGAGGAACAGCGCGTTCACCACCTTCTCCCACGGGCTCATCCCCTGCAGCGCGCCGCCCCACTCCATGGCGCAGACCAGCGCCACCTGCGCGGCGAGGAACGCGGCCACCGTCGCGGCCAGCATCCAGCACCGCCGCGCCGGCATCAGGTGGTAGTACCCGCCCGCCACCGCCCTGCCCTTCCTGGCCAGCTCCACCAGCTCCTCCCGCCGCGTCGTGGCCGCCGCCGCCCACACGCACGCGGCCACCAGCGGCGGGAATAGCGTGTTGCCCACCAGAGCTTGCGGCACCAGCAGCAGCTGCAGCAGCGTGTCCCGACTGAACACCGCCATGTTCTCGTTCGTCGGCATGAACCCGCAGCTCGAGAACGTCGACACCGTCGTGAACACCGCGAAGGTCCACGGGTTCAGCGACTTGGCCCTCAGCTTCCGCCTCGCGCCCGGCGACGCGTGCACGTACGCCGCGATGGCGACGGCGCCGAGCACGTGCACCACCACGAGGATGGCGAGCACGATGTAGAACAGAGCGCGCACCGCATTGTGCCGCAGCGTGTTGGCGTCCATCATCGGGTGGCTCGCCTCCTCTGCCATCGACGTGATCGACGTCGGGCTCTCGACGTCGGCGGCGATGTCGGCGACCCTGGCCGACGCCTGGAGCGCGATCTCGCCGTGGCTCTCGACGCGCCGGGATTTGTCTATGGCCTTTCTCCTCAGCTTGGACCACTTGGACGCTAGCCCCACGAGCGATATGAACACCTCTCCTCCGACAAGCATCAGGACGGTGAGCACCACGAGCTGTCCGTCGGAGAACACCTCCATCTCGACGGTGGACATGCTCGACACCGTGGCCGCCGACACGGCGGTGAAGAAGCGGTCGATGCCGCTGGGCGTCCTGCCGGGGTCCCGCACCTTGAGCTCCCGGAGGAGGCCGTACCCGAGGCAGGAGATCGCGAGGAAATAGACGACGTGCATGAAGAGCGGGCCGGCCGCCGGCGGGAGAGCGGTGACCGCGCGCCGCCACGCCTGCCCGGCACCGCACCGGAGCGCCCGCCGCGACCGGGCCACGCGCTCCTTGACCTGGTGCTGCGCGTACGCGCTGGAGAGCGAGCACAGGAGGGACATTGCGCCGCGGAGCACTGCCGCCGTGCTCCGGCGAAGACGGTGCAAGAGCTCGACGAGCTTCTGGTGAGCTCCGGCCATTGTGCTGCCACTATATATACCCGCGCGGACGTGGGAGCTATGGCTCATCTGTGTGCGCTTCTGCTCGAGAAGCCGAACGCCTTAATAGTGCGAAAGTATGCAGTGGAGCCCACTCATGGCTAGTAGTATGTTTTGAAGCAGGGGCTGAGCAACAAATAGGCCACGCGTCGTACCCTTGATTAGCCATTTCATGTCTTCCAATTTCGAATAAAGTAATCAGGCGCGACTGACAAATAGCAAAACTGATGAAGTAATTTCTTGAAAAAAAAGATACTAGAAACTAACTGAGGATTCATAATAGACGTAGATATTAAACCCTAATTCTTTTAGGCTGTCTTAGCGAGTATTTGGTAAGGAATATGTAAAATTTTCGATATTTTGATTTCATTTAGAACATATGATTCTTTTTTTTTTGAGAGGAGAACATATGATACTCGCAAAGAGGGAAATGAATTGTTTTTGTGCTCTTAAAAGATGTGCTTCTAGTACACTCTAAAAAATACACTTATATTAAAGATCCAGATGCAAAGATGCTTTATCCGTCCTAAAATATATCAACCTAGTACTAGATTTGACACAATCTAGTATTACAAATCTGGACAGTGAGCATATCATATCCCACCTTATCCCACTTGATATCATATCCTACTTTGTTAACATAGATATGGATGATAAAATGCAGGACATAGGGATCAATGCAGGCCAACTTAACTCTAATTGATCTCTCTCCTTTTAGGCTTTTTCCATCAATCTGTTCAAACAAACCTAAGAGTTGGGCTATAGCCTTAATAGAAGCCTTAGATTTGGCTATGTCAGGCAAACCAGAAAGTTTTACCCATACTAATGTTAACTCATCAATTGCATTCTTTGTAACATTGGAAGTTACCACACTTTGATAGTTTTGTATTTAAAGTCAAAACTAGGGAATCTAGTGAGATGTTTCTTATCCTTCTCTCATGGAAAGGTGATCAAAAACTTCTTCTCATTTAGTTATTTGGCTTTCCAATCCCAGATCAGGTTAGGGAGTAGGTCACTTCAATCTGCTTCAACTCTACTAGTAGTGACCTCTCCCTTGTCAACAAAAAGTATACCTCTCATATTTTTTTGGTGTTGTCATCATCAGTGCAATCAATTTGTAAGCTATAGAAGCTAAGCCAGGAATGCCAAAACCACATAGTTGAACATCTCTCTTACCAACACCCATGGGGCATTGTGAATATATATGACCAGTTTGATGGCAAGCATAACATAGAGGAGGATTAGAGCAGGAAGCTTGGTGGTGACCTCCCTGGCCACATCTAAAGTATTTGAGGATAGGGTTTGCTCCTCCTCAGGTTATATCCGATCCCAACTCTCTCTTACCCCAATCATCTCTCAATTGTTGTTGATTTTCTCCAAAACCCCCTTTCTGTGACTCATGGAACTCCTCCCTTCTACCCCATTCACCTCTAGTATTTTATTGGTAAGGAGGATGTACCTACATATGATGGTGAGTACGATCGTTAACTTGTTTGTGTGGAAATCTCGCTTGTTGTGGACGACCTCCCGTAGATCCTGCTGCTTGTCTGGCCAGATCCGGCTGCCAGCCTCTCTCTTGATGCGTCTCTTGCTGTTGAACTTGGTCTGGCATCCTTGGCCTCTCCATCGTGGAATCATGTAGCCGCCCTTGACACAATCCCCCCTCCTAGAGTCATTGGTTTTGGTTGAGGAGTTACTTGCGGAGCTCCTCCTCCTCATGACCACCTCTGCTAGCTCCACCCCTGTCTTTGTGGCTCTGCCACGGCTCCTGTTTCTGGATCGGGGGTCTCCGATCCATCAGCACCTCTGCGTAGGATCTGTGATCTCTCACTCTCACGAGAACTCTCCAGATTATCCTCGCCTTTGATCTGTATCTAGAAATTTCTACAGCTATGGCTGGAAACCCTAGATCGAGATCAAACCTCCCATTCTTAAGCATTCAAAGCCAACACTGAGGAGAAAGCCTAGATGTTTTGGGAGATGGGAATAAATCCTCCAGCCGAAAGCCACCAGATTGGGTCATGGATTTCCTTTTGCCATTGGAGGCACAAAAGCTCAGCCCGTTACCTCTTTGAGTTTCCCCCGCTTTCCCTCAGTGAGAATGGCGCGTGTCTCGCTCGGAGAGGACGCAGTAGAGATTTTGCACCGTCACAAGGTGAAGATATCGCCGGGGTGACGGCGATCGTTGGAGCCCTCACCTCAGTTCGCCCGTCGCCTTCTCAATCGTCTCTAGTGTCTATCTCGCCATCATCTTCAGACTGATCCTTTTCTTAGTTTACCTACTCAGGCTAGATTTATCTATCTCCTTTGGGCTATAGCCTGTCGAAGCAAGGCTCATCATTTGGTTTACTTAGCTTTGACTAGATCTAACGGGTGGTTATCAAGACTTGGACATGCCGTGCGTCGGCTCTCCTCATCGGGCAAGTTTTTCCAGGTGGTTATTATGTGCTAGATTGTCGTAAAACCAAGGTTTTTTAGCTTCTAGTACCAAACACTAAACCTTACCAGGCAAGGCTAAAATCGCCCTTGCTTGAGATCCAAACACACCCGTTGCATGCAATTGCTCTTGCTGAAAATTCCATGGCGTATGAAAGCGCGCACATGACATACGACTGGTCATGGACGTGGAGGCATGGGGCGGGAAAGTGGCTGCTACGGTGAATATGGTGATATGGTCCCACTCCCACTTCGTTAGAGCCTCGCCACGACTGTTCCTCTCTTGCTGGACACTTGGCCGTTCGGCCTCGGTTAAAATTAGCCATGTGGGCCTGGTTTGACGCCACCTGGCCCGAGAGCTAGCGCCCGCGCGTGTGGCATTGCCTAGTATGCGTTCGAGGTGACTGCATGGCATTAGGTGGCACGCGGCAGTGCGCATTGTCACTAGAGATGGCAACGGACACAAACCCGTTGGGTTTTAACATCCCAAATCCATGCCCGCGAATATAGAATATGCCCGTTAAAAAACCCATACCCGTCATAGGTTCAATTTTATGCCCAAACCCGTGCCCGCTGGGTTAACGGGCACCCACAGGTTGCCCGTACCCGGCTAAGGAGGAGGAGGAGGAAGAAACATCACCGGCCGTTGTTGTTGGTTACACCAGAGCTCGTAGCCATGGCTGGATAGAGTAGCTTCTAACCCTAGCAAATTGCAAGATTGAAAGAAGTGGGGAGAGAGGCTGACAGTGCACAGTGGGGGGTGGGCGGCGAGTGCTGTAATGTCCAGAAATTCGTAACCAGAATTCTGAATATTTCTATGTATTAAATCCCTGTCCAGGAAAGCCATTATACACAATACCAAGTTGCCATACAGAGTGCGTCTTACAAACAGAATAAAATTGTCTTATATAAATGCAGCGGTAAAGGTAAATAAAGCCTATATACAGCTAGCTAAGCGGAGGCATCCAATTCACAGGCGTCTTGACGGCAGATCCAGCCCAGTCCTCCTGATGATTCTCGTCGGACAGGTACTCCACCACTGAGAGGGGGAAAAGGGAGCAAGACTGAGTACCACCCACAGTACTCAACAAGTCACACCCGCGAATATGCACAATGACACAGGAGACAAAGGAAGGCTCGGGGTTCATTTTGCATAAAAGCAGTAAATAAACAGTAATAGTTCATAAGCATTAAAAAGGTTAATTAATTAAGCAGTATTAATCCTCCACTGATCGACGTTACACCACGTTGACCAAGCCCAAATCATCCATCCTATCACTACAGCAAATTTTAAGTCAAGTTATTATAGTGAAACTAATCACGGTGAGACTTGACCAACATGTCCATAACCGCGGGCGCGGCTATTCGAATAGATTTTAACTCTGGCCAGAGATGTACAACTGTACCCACAAGACACAGCCCCACACACGTTCTCGTGTGCTGGCGTGTCACCACAACACCCCGCGAGAGATTGTGACAGGACCGTTCATGCAACCTCTCCCTAACCATCCACACCACGCTGAGGTTGCACCTGCCGACAGGGCACACCATATCGGCCAGGCTACCCTCCTTGTGCCACAATAGATCCGAAAGCCGATCAACTCAACCTTGAGCCGACCCAACTCCATCACGCCCATTCTCCCCAACGATGCCTAGGAGAGGGAGAAGATATGCTACAAACCCAATCGTTGCCCACACTGGGTTATGGTATGTACAATTACTTGCCCAAGGGGTTCCCGTGAACCGGTCCTTAACTACCATGGGTATGACCAGCAAAACTATGCACCCACAGCCCACCCTTTAGGTTAAAATTTTAGTAATTTAAGATCAACATGTCCAAAGTTCCATTTCCCGACATAGAGTCGAACAATAAATGTAATTAAGAGTATTCAATTCCCTATGTGAGCTAAAAGTTTGTAAGCATGGCTAAGCATCCTGAAAGTATTCTCTAATCATATTATTACTCAAGTTACAAGGAATGGGGTCATCAAATTGGGGTGTACTCCTAAGCACATATGGGCTGTATTCCTAGACCACATGAAATATTAAAACATGCAAGTTTATTTAAATAAAGCAAAGTATTTGGCAAGAATTAGGTGCAAAATGATCAAGATCATGATGTTACTTGCCTTGCTCCGGCTCTACGAACTCTCCTACGACCTCGTAATACATTGGAGGGTCGACTGCGTCGGATTTTATAGCAAACAAAGCACAAACAATTAAAAATAGTACATATGGGCACTGAAACAGGAGCTAGAAGTATTTTTAATGGATTCTTAGCATTTTTCTAGATTTCATGAAATTTGAATGGAATTAATCGGAGCTCATATGAATTAGTTATGAATTTTTGAAGTTTTACTGTGATTTTGCTATACAAATTAATTGTTTATCGATTTATTGCGCAATTAAACGTATTTATGGATCCACGGGGCTGGCGCCGACAGGTGGGGCCCATGGGTCGGCGGTGCACAGTGGACCGAGTCCACCGCGGCCTGACGAGGACTGGCCACGTGGCTACCACACGGCAGCCATGGCGGACCGAGGTACTGACGAGGCACCGAGGTGGTGCCGACGTGGCAAAAGAGCGGGCGTCCACGGGGACGCCACACGAATGGCCCCGATCGGCCGAGACAAATCGGACGGCCAAGGACAAAGGAGGCTCACCCCCGTCGGCGCGGCCACGCCACGGCGGGGCGAGCGGCCCAATGGTCGCCGCCGATGACCATCCGACCCCCTAGAGAGCGGCGGTGAGCGGTGGAGGAGTTGAGGGAGCAAAAAGGGACCTTACCGAGGAGCGCCGATGACGAAACGACGGTGAATGGCGGCGATCTGAAGCGGGGAACGGTGCAATGGTTCGGGAGCTCGGCGGTGAGGGCATTTCGACGGCAATCAACGGCGGCGGGAGGACGGGCGTCGATGAGGGGACCCTGGCGAAGGTGTAGGAAGAAGTTAGGGCCAAAATGGTCGAGCGAATCGACGGGAAGACATGGCCGAATGCTGGCGGAAGGGCTTACCGAAGGAGATTGGCTGCGGGGAAGGGACTCCAGCGGCGTAGGGGCTCGCGAGAGCGGTGGCTAGGATTCTCTAGCATGCGGCGAAGCTAGTGGTGGCGGGCGCGTGGCCTAACGGCGGCTACGGCGGTGGCGTCGAGCAGCTGGAGGCAGCGGAGCGCGGCGGCAGCTCGGGTTCACGTCGCGCGAGGGGCTAGGGGGCACGGAGAGCTTGGGCGTTTGAGGGGAAAGAGAGAGGAGAGGACAGAGAGCGTTTATACGGGTTCGGATTGGAGAGATCGTGGCCGAGGCGGAGCAATTTCATGGGATTGAGGGCGGCGGCCGTGGCGGCTAGTGGGTGCGATTCTCGCGCGTGAGTGGGTGAGAGGAGCGGGGAACGTGGGGGAAATGGGCGGAGACCCGGTCCGCGCCGTTTGAACGAGGGACAAGCGCGTGAGGAGGCAGGTGAAGGCGCGGATCGGACGATGGTGGGGATTTTTCCCGTCCGCCTGATCCGGGCAGAGGTAGATAAAGGCCCTGACGTGTGGGCCTCGGTCCCACACATTAGCGGGAGAGCAAGGAGCGGGGGCGAGCGGACACTGGTGAATGGGGCCCTGCTGTCAGCGGCGCGGGGAGAGAGAGAAGCGGGCGAGTGGCTGCCAAGCAAGGCCCACGGGGAGGCGTGCCCGCTCACGCGGGCCACGGCAGGCCGAGGAACAATGCTGGGCGGGCGACCCAGGAAGAGGAAAAAGAAAAGAAAAAGGGAAAGAAAAAGAAAGGGAAAGGAAAAAGATTTTCCAGAGAGAATTAATTCCGATAATTCGTTTTGAATTATTAAAATTACATCCAGTGCTCTAAAATTTTCACTAAAAATCCTGTTAGTGTATTTGGGCAAGAGGAATATAGAAAATACTCCTAGCCATGGTATTTTATTATTTTGTATTTCTCTCATTTAATTAATTCACAAGGCTTTTTTAAATAATTTCTTGAGGTTTTTTCTTTAATATATTTTGTATGGCTCTATTGAAGGGAAAACTCAGTGTGTGATAGGTGCTTAGTAGGGGGTGGGCGGCGGACGGGCGGTAGACGACGAGGGCGTGGCGACAGATGGCCGACGGCGGGTGCTTGGCAGCGAGGCTTGGCGCGGGTGGCCGGCGGGTGCTTGACGGGGTGGAGGGCGCCGGATGGCGAGCGCAAGGGCTAGTGCCTGGTGGCGGCTAGTGGTTGCCGCTCAGGGAGTCGGGATCGAGATGAAAGGCCGCCGCAATGAGGAGTAGAGGTTGAGGGCTAGGGTGGTGGGGCCAGCCGCTGTTAATACTTCTAGTTCTAGGATTTGCTTGTTTTATATACATAGTTTTGTTGAGCTTGGACCAAAAGTAGTTGTCGGCGAAATGGGACTGGGGGTCCGCGAGGGTCTTCGGCCACGGAAAATACTCCGGAATCCACATTTTGCGCAAGAGGAGACCGGCTACGGCCGCTCTCCCGCTAAGTATCCAGGGGCCTAGGCACTGGCCGGGCCCGGACGAGCATCCCCCAGTCCCGGGCGCCGGTCGCCCCGGACCCGGGTGCCGATTCCCGACTGGACTGCTCCCGGGTGCCGACTGCTCCCGGGGGCCGATGCCCGGCCACGGGGCCGACTGCCGACTGCCCCGGAGCCGACCGTCGACGGCCCCGGAGCCGATGCCGACTCCCCCGGTGCCGACTGCCCCCGATCGCCTCGGCCCCGAGTGTGGCCCCGAGAGCCGATCGCCTCGGCTTGCCGGTCCGATCTACCCGAAGAACTCTAGCGGATCAACTCTCCAATTACCCACATTAACGAATGAGGCGACGAGACACGCCTGTCGCCCGCTTCTGTGCAGTCAAAGCCTTTTGACTACGGAGGCCCCTTTCACTGTGCAATCGCTATTCACGGTCAGAGCCTTTTGACTTGGAGACGTGCGCCGTCACATCTCCACGCCCCAGCCGTCCTCCGCGGCCGACCTACCCGGCGTGGACGCAGCAGGCGGCAGTGGGCGGACGTGCAAGACAAGACGGCGACAAGACAGTGAGAAAACAAGCCATACCTGCCCTCTCATGTAGCTCTCTCACGTGCGTTCGGCGCTGTGGACTCCCCTCGCCTATAAAGGAGGATCCATGCCGTAGACGAACGCAGGCAGCTCAAGCTCCAGCCTTAGACAACAGAGATCTCCTTCTCCTTCCTCGAGCCCGGTCGCTAGTAGAACGACCGACGCCACCTCCGGGTTCCCGGTGAGCTTCCGAGCTCCCGGGGTCCTCCTTGTAAACTCCGATCCACATTCATCTCTCTCTCTCTCATAGTCCAAAACACAGGAGTAGGGTATTACGCTCCGGCGGTCCGAACCTGTCTAAAACGCCTCCTGCCTCTTTCCCGCGTGATCTTCACGGTTCGGACGGTCCGGACCCCAAGCGGACGGTCCGGACCTCTCTGTCTCCAGCTCGGGCCCCCTGTTCCCGAGCGCCTATCGATCCGCCTGACACCGACTCCGCCTGAGAAACAGCTCCCCTGGCCGAACCTCAAAAGGGGGGTCTTCCGACTTCCCGCCGTCGAGGCTTCGTCCTCCGACAGTAGTATTTGGGCCGGGTTTATTAAACCGATGGGTTTATGGATATGGGTACCATGAAAACGAACCCGTGCCGCTAACCCGATAATTTTGATTTTCTTCCATTAACAAACCCATGGGCTTGTATATTAACCTATGCTTATATCCTAATATAATAAAAACCAACCGGTTTTGGGTTTTGGACATCCATTGCCATCTCTGACTGTCACGGACACGGTTTCGTGCGTTCGCTTGCCTCAGCCTCGCTTCGCATACGTGCCTGCCTGCGCATGACGATGGGTGTGCGGACGCGTTCCCGTAGTGACGTGCGCGTGATGGAGGTAGTTTTATTTCGAGAAAAATCTTTATTTGCCCTTTAAAGCTGATTTACCCTCACAAAATTGGCTCTTCCTCTTATAGCCTCCATTCTCAGATATGATCCTTTATTTGCCACTTCCGTTAGTCATTCGTTAGCGTACAGTTAGTAGATGAGCGAAAAGACGATTTTGTCCTTGCCTATCAATTTTTATGACATAATTTTAGACAAGACTTCAATTATTAGTTGTTCAAAAGTTAAGGCTAAAAATTAAATACAATAGTTGAACTATAAATTAAGTTCTAAAATTTAAATTCTAGGTGTAACTTATAAGCGAAGAAGTAGCAATTGGCAATTCATTTCATGCAATATATACTAAATTTAATGGATTTCACATATACTCTATTACTAAGATAACATTTAGGTTTACGAGAGATATTCAACCGTCAGTGCATAATAAGCTAATATAAAAATTGGTCATAAAAAGTATAAAAATTACGGATTGTGCATAAAACAAATTATGGGCAAACCGTCCTTTCGCCCAGCGACGGTAGCTTGACGAAAATCTGACGGAAAGGACAAATAAACGATTAAAAATTGAGAACGAGGGACATTTGACGGAAACATAACAGAAAGGGCAAAACCGTCTTTTCCATGGCTCCATTAATTAGATCACCTGATCGGCCATCAGCTGTTCTCTCATGTGACAAACTGAAGGTCAGATCTGCAGAAAACGCACGTACATAATGGCTATTAAGAAAAAGAATAAAAAGATTTATAGATGAGGTGTGGCCTGACTAGCTGAAGTAATAATAAAGCTAAGAAATAGTATGGATAGTTTAGTAACAAAAATTACTTTTATAAGTACTAACGCTAAGATTGAAGATAATGGAAGAAGAAGATAATTACGTAAAATGAAGTATCTTATTAGTGAATCATTAATTAAGTATTAGTTATTGCAAACTTGAAAAATAGATTAATATGATTTTTAAAGCAATTTTTAGATAGAAAATTTACAAAAAACACACTGTTTAGCAGTTTAGGAAATGTACTCATGAAAAACAAGAGAAATTTTCATCCGTCCCTCAGTCTCGAACAGAGCCTAAGTGATTATACTTAAAATAAATTTTAAACTTTAAAAAATTATTATATTTTGAGCGGACAAAGTAAAACACGATTAATTATTGTGCCACACATTATTGCACAAAAGAAACCGTTTCTGCGTGCTTTCAAAAGGCAGTAAGTGGTAGGTTGGCAGAGCTCGCCGTTCTTTACGTGTGCGATTAGATCTCGAGGATCAAGGACGGTTGGTTTTCCATGTGGATATCTATCCATTTACATATACACATACTCTGCTTAGACTAAAGCATACGGATGGAATACCACCTGTAATTATCACCACAAAGAATTCAGCGTCGACGCTTGATAATTTGGCCTGTTGAGACTTGAGACGGCGACTGATAGTAGCTCCAATAATTGGACAAAGTATACCATGAATAACGGAGGCGTTGAACGATACTACGTTGTATATACAGTATGAGTGTAGTCAGGACATCATTTTCCTGTATAAGGTCGAATCTAATGGGGAGGTTTAAGTGCCAGCAAAGCCAATAAGCTTCGACACCTCCAACATGGAAGTCGTTGTCACCTCTCCAATGGCGAGGAGATGCAGCCGCCGGCGATAGCGTGCCTAGTTCAAGTGTACAACGCGAGGAGATATAGAACTAAAGGTTTTTTTTTTTCTTTTTTTACGGTTGTGATTACAAGAAATACGGTGAATGGATTAGGATAAAATAAAACAAAATACGTTCAAGTGTACAACTGTTTTTTAATCCAAAAATCTTGCATACTTAGAACAAGGAAGTGCGAAAATTAAAAATAAAATACATCGATTCTTTTTGCAATGTATAGCAAACCTATTTTTAAAAAAAGGATTTTCTATTCATCAGGCAACTGATTTTTTTCTAAACGTCAATCACTTTCTTTAACGGCCAGGATTGAGCCAATATTCGTATAAGCCAAACTCTAGTTGAATCATTTTTCCTCGCTTCATTCACTCAATAACCACCCCCTCTCTCCTTTCACTCCTAATCCTACCTTTGCCCAGGCCACCGCCGGCGAGGCCTGCACCTCCTTTCCTCCTCCCCCATCTCCACTAGATCGGTTATTTTCTCACCATGTTGTTCAACTCTGGCGAGATCCCTCTATGCTGCCTTTCCTCCCTTGCGTCTCATCATTTGCTTATTGGCTTATCAGCTACAACTAAAATTTTATTGTTAAAACTTAATTTTAGAGTTGATTTTGAGGTTTTTTAATCATAGTCTATTTCTAGCATTGGCTTTTAAATTGTTAATAACATAGATATAATAATTTATCTATGAATTATTTTAGTTGCTTTGTTTATTTTTTTACAGTTTATCAACCATAGCTCAAATGATGAGTCCTTGTCTCCGGCCACTCTTGCTACGGGATCCATTGTCGTCACCCTTCTCTTAATTACTCCAACGACAAGCATCCATGCTATCGACACCAGCCCATTGCCCACCTACTCTCCCGCAACCGAGGCAGCACCATTGCCGCCCTACCGTGGCTCTTGGCCCGCTGCCTAGTTGCCACTGAGCCAACCATCCCTCTAACCCTAGGGCCCTACCTTATTCTCATTCTCCCAATCCCCTCTAGGCCCTACCACCCCAGCCCCCACTCCCAAACCCTAATACGATAGCACCACCACCATCCTCATCATCAGAGAAGATATCGGCAACAAGGAGGACGACCAATGCATGAACCTCATGCATAGATCAATGGTTAGTAAATTGGACCGATGCTTTTGGTGTTTTCAGTCATTTAATGGATATCAAATGTTAAAAAAACATCATTAATTAGATGTAAGTAGCCATATTTGCACCATAAACCAGTTGGGCTACATTCGAATCAACCACTGGATGAGATAATTTCATTGGATGAGATAATTTCATTCTGTGGAAGAACATAATACAGAAGAACATAATTAAGCGTGCATCCAGAGGAGGGGATGGCCAGACCAATAATTTTGCCTGCTATGATGTGTGGCTGAGGAAACGGCATTCCACCTACTCACCAAGTGTAGGCTCTCCAAAAGAGTATGGATGGCAGTTCAACAATGAGCAAACCTAGAGCTTCGAATACAAAAGTGGGATACATATGACTCGATAGAAGATTAGTGACAACGACTGCTCTCTACTCCGCATGCTCCTAAAAAGTCCCTAAAAACGCTCATCATCCTTGTCGTCCAGAACTATGGTATGAATAGAATGCAAGGTTTTTTCACTGTATTTCTACAACTCCAACCACTATAATAGCCAAGATTAAAAAGGAGGCCAGGGCTTGGATGAAAGCAGGAGCAGTAAAGCTAAAGAGTGTTACCGGCTTTGGGAGACATTTTCTAGACGATGCGTCTTTTACGGGCATGGTTTCTTTTTATGCCCTATTCATAGTTTTGTGGGTCGTGTAAAACTTTTTCTCTATTACTCTCTCCGTTTGAAAATATAGGGCGTATTATATTTCTACTTGATCTCTAATATTATACTTTAGCCATTAGTTTTTTTTTATAATATGTCATCAACAAGTATAAAATTAACATTATATGAAAATATTTTCAAATACGAATCTAGTGATACTAAATAAATGGCACTAAACGTATATATTTTTAGTTTAATTATTAGTAAAATTTTAAACTATTGTTTTACAAAAACCAATGGCATCTTATATTATCAAACGGAAGGAGGAATACATAACGGCAAAGCTTTTGCCTTCCTTAAAAAAAAAATTAATTAAGCGTGCATGCACGCGCACCTAGTACCTCCGGTGATTTAATTACTACCAATAATGAGCATTATATCATAGTTAATGAGCTAAGTACGCCACTGATGACCATCCTTTTTTCAGTTTTCTGACTTGGCCACAGCTAATGATTGTCTAATATAGAATCCGTACATTAAGTACACAACTCCCGTGTCACCCAACCAAAACAAACCTGACAAATGTCGCCACTGCTGCTGCTTCTCTTCCAATCTGCTTATACAATAATCACATGATTTAGCCTAGCGTCACCTGGACCGGCTCGATCGATCGATCGCTTTCTTCTCCATCGCGATGTCACCGTAGGATACGGCCGCTAGGTCTCTCGATTCAGCCACTGTTTCTTCTAGTACTTCTTATTCTATTATCAATACGGTATGAATTATGATCAGCTAACTGAACATTCTGATTATTATTCTACCCTTCGTGGGCACTACCAATGGACAAGTTGCTGCTGCTCTGACCTCAACTTTAAAGAAAGTTTTCCAAAAAAGAGAAGTTAATTAAGAGGAAAATGATTACTTCGATTATCGTAACTGAGAGCGAGAACATGATTATGATTGGGTTGGGACGTGCTAAATCATCTGCTTAAGCGTTGCAGGACTACATGACCGTTGATCTGGAGTTCAGTGTCCTTTCTGAACTTGAAAGGACAGTAGTATATGGTACACAGTACGTGTCCGTACTCCGTAGGATGATATGCATACCGTCTCCAGCTGATTGAGGTGCTGCAACTGTCTCCTGTTCATTCCAGTTTCCCTGCATTATTGGTTCCCAGTGATTGAAACGGTTTCCCTGCATTATTCCTTCGCTAATACTGTGCCGAAATTTTGACAAATTAACCCTTTAAAAAAATTTATTAGAAGAATGAACTATGCCACTAAAAACTAATTGCAGAAATGAATCATTTTCGCAACACTAACCTCGATGGCGCTGAGTTATAACATCTCAATACCAGTAACATTAGTGTTGCTTTCGAGGTGGCATGTTTTCACCATATCATTGACTTTGGCACTGACTTACCTACTAACTAAAAGCATATGAAGGCTATATTAAATAAGTGAGTACTAGTAGCTTTGTGGTGAAGTGTGGTCTAAGGTTCAACTTGGATTTTTGACAATTTAGCCATTCTTGAAAACTTATTTTGTAAATAGACCCATAAAAAAACTTATTCAGAAATAGACTACTTTCTCGACGCCGAGATCCAACGTCTCAGTGTCAAGGGACTTGGCACCGAGTCCTAGATATTGGCACCAAGCACTTTGGCGTCAAGCTCATAAGGATCTTAAATAAGCTAACACCTATATGGGATAGGTGGTGTAGTTGTAAAATAACTATGTTTCAATCTCTCTATCCCAAGCTTGATACCTTGGTAGAGCATTCTTTTTTCCTTTTTTTTGTGCACGTGCATGAACCTCGGGTAGAGGAGTTGGATCTCTCGGTCGAGCATTCTTTTTTATATGCTTTTTTCTTTTTCTTAATGCACATGAACCATTATCATGTATGCCTCAAATCCTAATTAAAAAAAGAAAAGAATGTTGCATTGCCAGGATTCAAATTCGAACCTAGTTCACTATGAACCCATCCTGTGTCCCTCACCACTGCACTACGTAGTTATACTTGTTTGGATGGGTGTGTTGATTTCTTAAGAGGTATATGAGTTCGGTGTAAAGTGCTTGCCGTCAACATTTGATGACGTGGACTTGATGCCATGTGTGCTGAGGCCTTGGCGCCACCGAGACATTGGTGCCAATATCTAGGACTTGATGTTGGTGCTGAGAAAGGAGTCCATTGGTAGAATAAATTTTTTAGGGGTCTATTTGTATAATAAGTTTTTAGAAAGGGTTACATATAAAAAATCCAGAAGATTCAAGCCCCATCTTGTATCTTTTTACATATTTTTCTTACCAACTATATATACTTGACAGTTGCTACCTTAATTTTCTTGTAAAATCACAAGGTTAAATTTATTTTATTTTAAACTTGAAAAAATATAAAATATCTTTTGACTTTTTTCCCAGAAATTATACGGCATTTGAAAGCAAATGATGAGGGCTAGCACATTTGAAAGCTGATTTGTACTACGCGAGCTTGGCGTAGGGGTTGCTGATGGAACTCCACCAGCCGCCGTGGAGTGCTGCGACGATGAAGGATGCGGCGGTGCTGAAATGGAGCTGTGGAGCTAGCAGCTAACTAGCTCGCGCCAAATCAGACAAAGCGAGATTAATGTTTGTTTCTTCGTCAGCATGTTGGATGTCACATTATATCAGTACTAGCAGAAAAATCGTTGTGCCTGCGAAAAAATCACAAAAAAAGCTTTCTATGCATTTTATTTTGTATGGTTAAAAAGTTTATCATTTGTTTTGACCTAAAACATTATATTACAGATGTATTGATCGTTCTTAATTGATAAATTGTTAAAATATCAAGTTTAAAGATATTTCGTATTTTCTTAAATTCAAAATAAAATAAATTTAAAATTATGATTTTACAAGAAAATTAAGATAGCAATTATTAAATGTATACGATTAGTAAGAAAAACATGTAAAAAGATATAAGATTGGGGCTTGAATTCACCAACAAACTAGTAGCACTTACTTGGCTGATATAGTTTTTATAGGCTTTTAGCTAGTAGGGAGGTCAGCGCCAAAGTCTTTGGTGCTGATCTCTAATGATATGGCAAAAACATGTCATCTTGGAAATGAGCTCAGAGCTCAATGCCATCGAGATCAACGCTAAAGAAAACGGTCAATTTCTACGATTAGTTTTTAGCACAGTTCATTCTTCAAATAAGTTTTCTAAAAAGTCAACTTATCAAAATTTCAGAATACTGTGTCTGTAAGAACTTTGCCCCTACAAAATACCGTATCTTCCTTTGGACGGTCTACCAATACACCAATGAACTGTTGGGGTAGAAAGTGTGGAACACTTATTTCTTCGATGCCCCAAAGCTCGCGCCTTGTCCTTTCTTAGTATTCGATGCTAAACGGTAGGATAGCAGAAACATCTTCTCATTTTTTATGACCACATTTCCTAAACTGCTAAACGGTATGTTTTTTTAAAAAATTCTATATAAAAGTTATTTTAAAAAATTATATTAATTTATTTTTTAAATTTAAAATAATTAATATTTAATTAATTATATGCTAATGTCTCATCTTATTTTACGTGATCTTTCTTATTTTTAAACTCTAAATCTCTTGCTGTCCTCCCACCATTGAGCACTTACGGACGGCTAACCTTGCAGGACTCTCCGCTAGCCCTTGTCCGATTCAACGCATGATTCTACTGGGCATCTTGTGGAATATCTGGAAATGCCGCAATAACAAGGTCTTCGCCGGCGTCGACGGACAAACCAATTCTACCGCTCGAAGATGTGCAGACAATGTGTTTGTAAGGTGAGTATACAAGAATTACAGAGGACGGGAAGTGAATCAACTAAGAATTACATGACTCTAAGAACCTACATCCCTGTGCCACTAGTGCATGCCGGATCACTGCCTGCTGTAATTCTTGTATAATCACCTTATAAAAATCTTTGTTTTTAAATTAATAAAAGTTCAGGCTGGCAAAAATTCGCTGTAGTTTTCTATCAAAAATATATTAAATTGCATATAACAATCAGTTCAACTAAAAAAACTTGAGCTGATAAAGAAATATGAGCAATTCAATTATATTCCAAGAGAATACTCATCGGTCGATCCAGTAGTTTCTACTGCGCTGCTCGATCTATCCAGTAGTATGTACTGCGCTGCTCGATCTCTAAAAGAGTTTTAGTAAAAAGAGAGCATGCAGTTTTACACCAAACGCTAATAGTGTTAATGTTTCTACTACTAACGTTGAAAGGGAATAGAGGTTTTTATGGTACTCGTAAGCTATTATTCATATGGTTTTGATAGACGAAAGATGAGTTTTGCGTCGTATTGGAGACAAATTAAACCATGAGCAGACTATTTCCTAACTTCAATTTTGTGCACGATTGCCGTCCTGTTTGGAGCATCCTATAAAATCGACGTTCCTATGATTCTTTCAGTGACAGCCAAATTATAGGACGAATCCGGGCCACTGATTGGCTCCTCTCACCAGTTTGCGTCCAATAATGCAGCATTATCCTAGTGCAATAATGCACTTTGTTGACTAATCCAAATGCCGCCTGTCAGCTGAGGAGTATCGATCGATCCCAGGAACCACTCACATGGTCATGTCGTACGGCTAATTTGTGCTAACCAACCGATCAGCACTGATAACCTGCCCAGTTCGACCTTTGACGTTAGCTTAGTTAATGCAATCATTGCATTTTTTTTTCTCTGCTCCTACTCTTACAACCGTGTCTGCTGCGTCCAAAGTTTACCGTTATCCGACTATATCACTGTATCACGGTTACTTAAAAAATCATAAAATTATCGTGAAAAACTATAAGATTTCAAACTACGCGATATTAAAAACCTTGTTGTGTCTAGAGAGAAGCATATAGAGTATTGGAAGTAACATCAGATTTAGCACTGTTGTTTTCAGATTGTTCATCGGATTATTTGCTCTGAGCTTTAAAAAGATTATTTGTTTTACGTCTTAAAAAATACATTTTCACAAAATATCTCTTTACTGTATTATTTAGACCACTTGCTCTATTCTGTTCGTTAAGTTTATATCTTAAAATATTTAAATATTTAATGTATCACTATAATTAAATATATAATCCTAACCATAATCCGCTCGATAATCAAACGGGGGTACTTCTCCAACCTTACATGCCCGTAGTGTCGACGCTCTAGTTGCTAGCCTGCTACTGGTACTAGCTCGAAGATTTGACACAGAACGATAACACATTTTTATCGTTGATACATACAACCGCACCTACGTATTTTGCTGCTTATTGCTTAGATACAAACGAATTGATCAAATGGTTCTACTACAATACATACACACGGACGGGCGAGCCGTCGTACATATCCAACAGCTGGAATTAACTAGTCAAGCTGAGCTCGGCCATCCTTGCACGGCCGCACCGCCGGCGTGGAGATGCGAGGCTGCTCCGGCACCGGCAGAAAGAACTGACGGTAGGATGAGCAATGCCGATGTTGGCCTATAATCTTATATGACGCGCGCGCCGTCCCCGGGCTCGCAGACCAGCACGCGGCGGTCCGGCGGGATGTTGCTCACCAGCTCCGGCTGCGCCTTCTCGTACTCGGCCCGGACGAACGCCGCCGCGGCCTCCGCGTGGTCGCTCTCCACGACGGCGAGGCAGCAGCCTCTGAAGCCGGCGCCGCTGAACCGCGCGCCGAGGACGCCGGGGGCCTTGAGGAGGATCTCGTACAGCTGGATCATCTCCTTGCTCCCTGCCAATAAATTCGAGAGCAACCAGCCATTGCGAGCGTTTCGGTGAGGTTGTCGCGCGACGTACGTATACAAAAACAAGCCCGGGAACAGGGAGAAGACAAACTGTTTGTGACGTGAAAGATGCATCATGTGATCGGCATACCGCATTCGTAGTTCAGTATGGAGCTGCGACCAGACGCTGAGATCAACTGTCCAAACTCATGAAGACTTCCACGAGCCCATGCATCTCTTCCTGAACACAAAGTATCAGAGTACTTTATATATGTCATTGCACTTTCAGTACAAACTTGGGAAAGACACAGCTCAGAAGGATGTACGTTACTAGGTTCAGTCAAAGCGCATGCGAACTATGAAAAGAAAACGAACAATCAGTTCCTAGAATGACAACACGGTATGTTGATTCCTCACAGTGCGAGCGCACTGGAACACAAGAAAGAATGTAACCTTGCCTCTTTCTTTGTATATATGACAATAATATCTAGTCATGAAGAATGCATAGTAGAGGCAGTTCATCTGTGGAGACAACAGAGGTAGCAAAAGGGCGCAAATCTAGTTCTCCATAATATAAGGTTTACAGCAAGTAGTAGAAATGTTAATTATTGATTGATATTAATGTGCAAGAGATTATGTCATCGGATAGTAATTTAAATGGGTGGATCGAATACTAGAAGAGCGGACAAAAATATTTGGTTGAGCTCACCCTTGACAACTCGCTTCATTTCAGAGAAGTAGTGCTCAGCTCTCCTGGCAAGATTTTCTTGTAATATACACTGCAAGAACAGAGTGTGATGGAAATGTAATCAGATTCAAAGTACGGTATAAGTAAGAAAATATTTTTTTTGAGCAAAAAGTAAGAAAATATTTTAAGAGAGAGAACTGAAATGATAACCTTCTGAGCCTCGAACACAGCTGGGTTAACTGTGTTAGCAGAAAACAAAATGTTATGTTATCAAGCTTAAATTTTAGAGTGGGTCATAACAAAAAAACATATTAAATAATTTACCATTACGAAGAATACTTGATGCATCTTCACAACCTGAAGCACTGGGAATTCAAACAACAAAATGATAATTGAAATTGGGTATGTTCTGAACAAGATATCTGCTAACATACATCATAGATGAATTTGCATGACAAAATTAGTTATGCTCAAACAAAGCTCACCATAAAAGAGCACGGGCAGCCTCTTTGCACTCAAAAACTCGTGTATTATATCCACGCTTTTTCGGTAGGTTGTGTTGCAGCCCTGAAAAGGCTAACAAAATCTTGAATGGTAGCTGTCCTTGACATTGCTGGCTTTTACTCAGCTCTGAGAAGTAGACGTAGGAATGTGTGGCAGTCTACTCAAGCAAAGAGTCTCAGTCACTACAAATTCTAATAGAGAGCATTGAAGTGGATATTTTCTAAAACTATGCATAATGAAACCATAAAACAAAGAAAGAGGCATCAAGAAGGATTGAAATAATTATATGCCCGATGCACAAGATCATAAAAAGTTTGAACTTCTGTAAATAAAGAAGCCCTGTTTTTTTTTTCCAAATGATATACACTAGTCTCAAAACTTTGAAAAATCAGAAGTCATATTGAATATATTACTAACATAGACTTTCAGAAAATACAAGGCCAAGTATTACCTTGCAGTCCATGAAGGTGAGATAGCCATACCGTGAGAGCAAAATAGCTGATGGATCCAGAATACCATTTTCAAGACCCAAGTATTTATTTTCAATGGACCTGACAATTAGGGATATGAAATTAAGAACTCTGCTAGCGACCATGACTTTATGAGCCAATAAGTATTATGTAGAAATATTAGATTGTTGCTTTAGAACATTGCAGTAGCACATAATTGTAGGGAGTTCAACAAAGATACTTGATATTAGAACTGATATGGATATCATGTATGAATTCAAAATGTTAGTCCACATGGAATATTGTTAAAAGGAAACAAACTTACTTGTCCAACTGAATGTTGTCCACTGGTGATACAACCAGATCATTCACATTTTCTAAAGCCATCAAATAGGCAATCCCAACCTGATGAGGAGCATACAGAAATAGCCAGGTATCTTATGATCATATAACTAAAATTATCAACTATATTAATGGTTCTTTTGAAAACCTAGGGTAAGAACTGGAAGTTACTGTCCTTTTTATGGTGAGCTGAAGGTCTAGAAGATACTGGTACAAATTAGTACTCCCTCCGTCCCAAAATATAGCAACTTCTAGCTTTCAAAATTTATTCTAGAATATAGCAACTTCTCCACCTACTCCCTCATCTCAACCATTCACAACCATCTCTCGTTCAATTTCTTTACCTACTCCTTCATCTCAACCAATCACAAACATCCCCCATTTAATTTCACCTCTCTCCTTAATCCCCGTGAAAAACTCCAGAAGTGCTTATATTTTGGGACGAGGGAGTAGCTTCATAAATTTGCTATGAGCTCCAAGTCAAATGCGAGCCAAGTATATGTCGTGATTATGAATTACTCCATATTGTGTTCACAACTAGGTTGGCACTAATTTAACTCATAATTCCAGTTTTCTACACATGATAAATGTGGTTCTGCCAGCAATTTTAACTCAAATGTATGCATGACATATCAGTTAGCTTACTGCTGCAGAAGAACTGAGCCCTGAGCTGTCTAGTCCTTTCACACCAGAAATATATCCTATGATACCCTACAAGAAGTCATCTGTCAATATTATTTAAAGCATAGGATATTCTGTACTTTTAATTATTAAATATAAAAGTCACCTTCTTAAGATCATATCCAAAATTTTGCAGGGCATAAACAGCACCTCTTGCATAGCTCTCCCAGTTTATGTGTTCTGGGTTTTCAATGGGCTTTTGCAAATCATCAACTCTGTTGAAAGTGGTGAATACATAAGTTAGTGTTGTCTAATTTAACAAAACAAGGATTTAGTGATGGAAACACAGCTATAACAAAAGGGTGAATAGAACAATGAGCAATAGCCAATATGTGAGGCAGCACGTCTATTGGCAAAAAATAAAAGGCTAACAAAGATTTGAAAAAGAGTAAATTTCAAGACCACAGGTATTATAGTCCAAGTTGCACAAAACCACAGGAGTTTTGGCACGTGGCACATAACCCCGGATATTACGGTCCAAAAGTTTCACAAAACCACACCGTTAACCAATTTGACTTGTTATTAACTTATTACAGCAAAATAAAGATGTTTAAACTTAGATGGCTACAACTTGTATATGATGGGTCAAACAATTTATAAATTTGATATGTAATTTTAGAACTCATAATAATGGTGGATCAAAGAATAAGGTCAAATGTGTGGTTTTATGGAACTCTATGATTATAATACCCGGGGTTATGTGCCACGTGCTAAAAGCCCTATGGTTTTATGCAACTTGAACCATAATACCTGTGGTTTTGTGAAATTTACTATTTGAAAAAAGGTGCATTTTGTCAAAGTTGTCGCATGGATGAACCAGGTGGCTATGCTATTTGATGTTAATCAAGAACAGCAAAACATGGTGCAAACTGCAAATATACCTGAATTGAATAACACCTTTGAATTGACCAGATTGGAGTGAAACCTGAAAAACGAAACAGAGGATTACCATTGTTAAAGATAAGCATAAAATGATTTTCATGATTACCAGTGAGTATGCAGAAATTATAATTTGCAAGGAGATAATATGTTCTAGTTGCTGTATATTCAGAAAACGTATGAGAACGAAACAAAAAAGAAAAGGACAACCAAGGGAGCATGGTATATTATCTCAGCACAAAGCACTTAACTTGGAATTTCAGGGAGCATACATATTAAAATGTTTATGCACAATTACTCACCTCAGCATCATCAGAGGCCACAAAACCGAGAAGTACACCATAATTAATGGTCATGGCTGTGACAGTTCCGCCCTGCCAGAATGAAGAACAGAATAGAAGTCTTTTGAATTGAGGTCAACTCATGATATTTGTAATAATTAGGTGCTCATGGGAACAAATTTCAAGAAATACTCGAATACCTCACTAATATAACTCTTAGCTTTCCTTGAAGGTTATTTTTTTTAACAATAGAGTATCCAGCAATTTTTGAAATGATAAGACTAATTCATTACACCATAGTCTCTTCTGTAGAGTATAACCTTAGGTAGACACTGCCAACGACAGGTTCTGAAATCTGGTAAAAAATAGTTACTGCCAGGATGTTTGTGTTGATTCCAGTCAGTTAGAGATGGTGATGATCCAATTCACAGAACTTTTTCTTTTACTGCTGACTGATTTAATATGTTACGACCTGAAAAATTGTTCCCACTGAACTAAGTAAATTAGCAGTTTATGCAACTTCCACCCTTTTAAAAAATATTATGAGTGCTGCTTAGAAACAAAGAAAAACTGCACTCCACCAATCTTGATGGATCTCATTTATAACTCAAATAAATTCAGGTTTACAGGCCTAATCCAAAGAGTCTCCAAATACAAACCCAAGTGGGAGCCTTTTTCTGTTTGCAGTAAAAATTATCACCACTATGCCAAAGTATAAATGCTAGTGCTAATATGTTTAGCGTGATCAACTTTCCAACATTTGCACAGGGAAATTATAATAGCTAGATTTATTGCCAAGTAGTAGCTTAACACTCCCCTGAAAATCATCAAGGTCTCATCAACTCATTCCACACATGTATAGAACAATCCAATTATTTCCATTTATGCTGCAACAAAGCCTGACTATGCACGTGTACTAAATTTAATATAAGAACACACTAAAATAGTTTGCTAACATACAGTTTATACAACAGATAAACAATGGCATACTCTTCTGAAAATGAAAATATCAAGGGCATAGTTACCTGATGATCAACGTGAGCACCCAGAGGGCAAATCCTGTAGGGGCAAGCAACCACTCTAACCTCTCCTGCATCTCTTCCACTAATCTCCACTACCTTCTTTCGAACAACATCAAGCTGCATTATCAGAAAGAATGAAAAGGGTAAGATGATCATACATAACAGAATGAACCTAGTTCGGTACTCTAAGCTACTCCTATCGTAGATTTATAGTAACATGGAAGTTCAACAATGTAGTTACAAAATAAAAGCTATTCAAGGCCGTGCAACTGTAACTAGAGCAATTTAAATCCCACATATCAGATTGGTTATATCAAAACTTGAGCTGATAGGGAAATAACTTATTGCTCCTTGGCTAGAACTATCTTTAGGACTCATTGAGCTAAGCATGGTCTCATGCTGCTGGAACACCAGAAGGATTCTGATTTTGTTGGGAGCGGATGAATTACTCAAAAAAAATACAGCTGTTTGAAAACTACAGCACATTGTATCGTATCCCTGAAGCTATCCACATCAACACATTGTCCAAAAGCATAGCGCACATCCATCCCTTCCCTCTTCAACACATCATCAGAAAGTCCATGCAAGGCACCATATTATCTTATCCCAAAATTACATATATTATCAAAAAGTAACATCCATAGTTGCCGCATCAATTCGAGCTAACACTACCATCCTATTTATATTGCCAATCCAAACTTTCCTCCCTTTTTTATATGCACCACTCTACCAAAAATGAAAAACTAAGAGAGTCACTTTAAAAATCTCCTATTTATATTTCCTCCCTTTTTTATGCACCACTCTACGAAAAACTAAGAGAGTCCCTTTTAAAAAAAATAAAAGAGATGCATTTGCAATTTGCAAACATAGTAATTACACATAGTATTTAGATGTCGATTGACCACCAACCAAGCAGTGCGAGAGCGGGTAATTCATACACTGACACAGCCATCGACAGCCACGGCGGGACACCGCCGCGCCGGAGACGCCGCCGGCGCGCAGCACCTAAGTTGCACGCCAGCTAATCATCCGCGCCGCGATCCCCAATCCAAAAACATTCACCCCAAAATAAACAAGCAGAAATCTACGGGGCCGCGAGATCGAAACCACCGCGAACCGTGCCCGCCCTACGAGAGCGGCCAATGCCACAGGCCGTGCCTGCCTACCTCCTCGTCCGACGGCCACGACGCCCCTCCTCCGCCGGGCGCCACCATTGCTCCTCTCGTCGTCGTCGGCGATCCCGCACCGCCGCTGCACGTGCGGGCCGCGAGTGAGTGGCGTCTGCCCCAGCGTGCCGATTGTAGCTGCTGTATTTATCCGCGGAGCTACGCGACGCACGATATGACGTGGCATGTTTGGTTCCGGCCTTGTACGTGTCAGGGTGTATTTTGTAGAGCATACTGTACACGGTTAACATATTTTGTCTCACATCTCTTACTGATGTTATAATAACTAGAAAATTTTATTCCTAAATAGGATAATTCTGTTATAAAGTTGTTTTTGATTTTATCCGTAGATCAGTAGTGTGCTAACCAGTACCAAAACAAATATACTGGTCCTCTAATAGTTTACACTGGCACTGTTAAGTTTAATCATTAACCGTTTGTCTTCTTAAAAAGTTTATAAATTAGTTAAAAATATATTATATTATCAAAATGTATAACTCTATAAATATAACCATATAAATTATATGTACCGTAATATAATCATCTAAAAGTAATTTATAATTAAAATAAGATGGTTGTAGTCAGCTTATTCGGGGACGGATAGAGTAACTCACTAGCAGGTGCAATTAACACCACCTTTGGAGTGATCCACTCATCAGCCTACCACGCGAGGTAGTGAGTGGGGTTGGGTTTGTCCCATTGGCGATTTCGGAGCGCTGATGGGTTGGTGCGATCGCCACCTAAATCACGGGTCGCTACCTATCATTGGTGGGCGCTGTACATTTGCTCCGTTCTAAAATATATATTTAAATATATATCTAAGAATATTTTAAAAAAATTAAGGATTAAAGTAAAAGTCTAAAATATCTTTATTAATACTTGGTAGGATAAGGAGAATTAAAAATAATATAAGTAGGGTGTAGGTCTCGAGAACTAGAATGATACAATCCACTAGGGATAGTATAAAAAATGATAAATGATGTGGTAAAAGTAAATTTTTACATGTTCATTTAGTTAATTTGTACTCTCTTCGGTTTTTTAAAATAATGCCGTTGATTTTTGCCATGACGTTTGATCATTCGTATTATTTAAAAATTGGTATAAATATAAAACATATAAATCATACTCAAAGTTTCTTTAATAATAAACTAGGTCATAATAAAATAAATTATACTTACTTAAATTTTTTAATTAATACAAATAATTAAATATCGTGTTAAAAATTAATAACATTATTTATTAAAAACTAAAGAGTAAAATTAAATAGCTATAGTTTAATACGGAGGTCATAGCAAACTGGTTCTAGCCAGCTTTGACAGAGAAAGTGTCGGTGGTTGGCGGCAGCTTGCGCGGTGCACCCGGCTATAAATTGTTGTTTGGGAGCGCAGCGCAGCAGGCAGGACCGCACGAGGGGACCCCGAAGATTGGCCGAGGTTGCAGCAGCCGGACCGTGCGGGCCGCCTCTTCGACTACGATGATGGCCCTAGTATATGTATACTCCGTACTAATCCGCTCTGTCGTGTCATGTGCCTGCTGGGTGAAATGTCACTAGGGTCCAGTTCTAAAGTGATGACGAACGGTGGATGAATTAGGTTTATGATGGTTATACTAAACGAATGAATTAAATATTATAGAAAGTCAAAAGGTTGATTTAAAATAGTCTTTTTGAAAATGTTGGTTAAGAAATTTTACGAAACCCATATCGCTACTACTGTGAAAACAGACTTATCCTCTTTTTTTCTCTTTTTCTATCATACGTGCATAACATGAGAAAAAACAAAAGGCCAAACCGGTAAAGAAACCATAGTCTAATCCATTGCTAGTGATATGGACCCAATGCAGTGCAGTGTTTGTTAGCTGCTGTTAAAAAAACTTATAAAATCGCGTCTACCATAGCCCGTTATCCGTTAGCTTTGTTATAGAACGGCTACGTCGACGGATCGCTCAGATCCGCTTCCTTCCCTCCCACAGTAGATGAAACGTTAAGAAGATGTAGAAGACCATATCCCTTCCCATACAATCACACCACATAAAAAAATAATGAACACAGGAAACATAGATATAGGGGTGTTGCTGTTTCTTTATTAATTAATGATCAATGTGTACAATGAAGACACCTCTGGCTCTCTTATTATAAGTAGGGAAGGTTAGAGATAAGAACCATAAATTTATCTCTAACTATTTCGGATTGATCCTAAAAAAAAATTTTATCTCCTAAAGAGATAAGAATTCGTAACACTCCCCCTTGGACCTATCCGCGACCAGCTTATGCCTCGTCAAAACTCCTATCAAAACCCAGTAGAAAAAAAAGGCTAGGAGAAAGAGTACATAGTTGCCGCTATGCGTCACACACCGTTGTCTCGTTAAAAACCTTTGTGAGGATCACAGGCTCCACTAAACTAAGGGAAAAAGAGTACAAGGTTGTGGACTCGCCGATTCACTGACTAGACTGTGTTAAGAGGTTTTACTCCTCCTGAACTCTGCAAGTCTCTAAGTCTTCTCATCCCAATTTTACAAACAAACTTTCAGAAAGTACAAGCTGAGAGAGACTTAGTGAACAAATCTGTCAAGTTGTCACACGACTTGGACTGTAGGATCTCCACTTTCCCTTGCTTCTGAAGCTCATGAGGATAGAAGAATTTTGGAGTAATATGCTTCGTCATATTGTTCTTGATATAGCCTAGCTGCATTTGTGCGATACATGCTGCATTATCCTCATAGATAATGGTGGGGGTTTCGGGGATACACAAACAACATGATCGCTTAATATAGTGAGTCATCCTCCTAAGCCATACACACTCTCATGCAGCTTTATATAGTGTAATGATCTCTGAGTGGTTTATAGACGTCGTTACTAAAGTTTGTTTACTAGACCGCCACGAAATGGCTGTACCACCAAAAAAAACACAAAACCAGTTTGAGAACAGGCATTATAGGAATCAGACAGATATCCTGCATCTGTATAGCCCACCATGGTTAAGTCTCGTTCCCTTGGAAAGAAGAGGCCGAGATCTTACGTACCCTGGAGGTATCTGAGTACTGTCTTAATGGCAACTCAATGTCTCCTAGTAGGAGACGTACATTTACTGCGAACGCAATATCAGGCCTAGTGCAGTTTGCAAGGTACATCGGTACTCCTATGGCGCTTAACTATGAGATTTCCGGTCCCAACACTTTCTCAGTCTCACTCCTAGGACGGAATGGGTCTTTATCCCGATCAAGAGATCTTATAACTATGGGTGTCTTCAAAGGATGAGCCTTTGGCATATTAAATCTCTCAATGACCTTTCTAGTATAGGTTGACTGGTGCACTAAGATCCCATTAGGGAGATGCTCGACCTGTAGGCCCAAGCAAAACTTGATCTGACCCAAGTCTTTCATCTCAAACTCCATCTTGAGATAGACAACCGCCTCCTCAATGTCCTCTGCGTGGCCAATGATGTTCAAATCATTGATATAAACTGAGATGATACAGAAACCCCTCTAGGACTTTCTGATAAACACTCAGGGACAGCCCTCACTATTGACGTATTCTTTTCCCGAAAGGAAGTCACTCAACCGGTTATACCACATACGACCAGACTGTTTTAACCCATACAGCAGTCTCTCTAATTTCACACTATATATGTTGCGATTTGCTTTGTTCGGGACCTTCAACCCGTCAGGGACACGCATATAAATCTCCGAATCTAATGATTCGTACAGATATGCGGTTACCATATCCATCAACTGTATTTTCAATTTCATATCAGTTGCCATAGACATCAAGTATCGGAACGTTATGCCACTCATTATAGGAGAATAGATTTCATTGTAATCGATGCCGGGTCTCTGCGTGAACTTTTGTGCTACAAGCCTCGCTTTGTATCTTACCACTTCATTGTTTTCGTTCCGCTTTCGGACGAAAACCCACTTGTACCCAATAGGGCGTACAGTGGGGGGCGTTAGGCTTACCGGCCCAAAGACGCGCCTTTTAACAAGCGAGCGTACTTCCGTCTCTATCGCTTCTTTCCATTTGACCTAATCCAAGCGTTTACAGCACTCTGCCATAGACTTAGATTCATCATGATTCATCATGTTAGCTATTTTAGAAACGAAATTTATGTCGACATGTGTAGTCTTTCGGTTATACAATTCTCCTGAAACAGCATAGTTTGTGGCAATTTCCTCATTTATTTCCTCATCCTGGTTTCCCAAAACAGGAGAGGGTTCTGATTTGCCAGTAGAACTAGATGCGCGCGCTAGTCCATTAGGGCCTCTACCCTTCTGGCGTCCGTCCCCTGGACGAGTCTTCTTAGAGACTACTGAATGGGAGTGTGATACAGGCGGCTCCGTATTCAGCTCTTGCGGACGTCTTCGCTTAGCCCGAGTCAGACCATCCGGGTTTCTCCCCCTCTTCCTAGGCTTAGGGGCTGGAGTAGAGTCTCCCTCCATGGGTATCTCCACTCTCTCTGGTGCATTTGCCGCAGGGATATGCGACTTCGATACTCCTCTTAGATCAGTGAAAGCGTCTGGCAGGTCATTAGCTAAGTTTTGAAGGTGTATAATACGTTGAACTTTCCGTTCAATGTCTGGCGAACGCGGGTCAAGAGTGTGGATACTGCTCAAGTTCTATTCTATTTCACGGCATTCCTTAGAGTCGAGGTACTTTTCTTCTCCTAATACCGGAAAATGCTCTTCATCAAAGATACAATCAGCGTACCGAGCCGTAAATAGATCCCCAGTTTTAGGCTCCAAGTAGTAAATTATGGACGGAGACTCATAACCTACATAGACCCCCACCTTTTGGTGCGGTCCCATAGTCGTACGCTGGGGTGGTGAGATCGGCACATACACTGCACAACCGAACTTACGCAGATGGAAAACCACCGGTTCTTGACCACGCGCCAGTTGATGGGGTGAAGCAGAGTAATATGCAGACGGTCTATACTGGATTAGCTTTGCAGCGTGTAATACTGCATGGCCCCAACATGTAGTGGACAAATTGCTACCCTGTAGCAATGGTCTGGTAATTAACTTGATCCTTTTTATCAACGACTCAATAAGGCCGTTTTGAGTGTGAACATGAGGAACATAATGCTCTACATTAATGCCTAAAGCCATACAATAGTCATTGAATGCCTTTGATGTGAATTCACCCGCATTATCCATCCAAATCGTTTTGATGCGGTTCTTGGGGAACTCCACACGCAAATAGATGATCTGCGTGATAAATCTGGTAAAAGTGCAGTTCCTCGTAGACAGCAAGCATACGTGGCTCTATCTCGTAGAGGCGTTAATCAACACCATGAAATATCTGAATGGCCTAGACCAAGGGTATATAGGTCCATAGATATCCCCTTGGATTCTCTCCGAGAACCGTAGGGGTTTGACTCTCAACTTCTCAAAGGATGGTTGAATGATCAGTTTTTTCGTTGCACAAGCGGGACACACAAACTCCTTGGGGAAGTTTTTAGTGTTTATGCCATGACCTAGCGAGCTAGTGACTATTTTCTGCATCATAGTCAATCCAGGATAACCTAATCTCTTATGCCAGATCTTAAAAAACTCTGGGTTCCTATAGATTGTCTGCATCGCAATATATTCGTTTGGGGGTTTTATTTTAGTATAGTACAGTCCATCGGAGCTCCCTGGCATCTTCTCAACCACTGTGGTATCATCGTCCTTAGACAATGTCATGAAGAGAAATTCATCACCTCCTTCATATGTTGTGGTGAGGTGGAGGCCGCAATGTCGAATATCCTTAAAAGTAAGAAGCGTACATTCAGCACTTGGGTATAGGAACGCTTCTTCAATGACGATCCTTGTACCCCTAGGGAGGACGACAGTGGCTCGCCCTGAGCCAACTATGCGACTAGCAATGGTGAGGATGCTCTCATCCCGCTTACGCAATGTCGTGAAGTACTTAGTCTCCCGTAGAATCGAGTGTGTTGCCGTGCTGTCAACTAAGCATGTCTCGGGCTCCATTGAATCGTACTACGCTTGTTCTATATGAGAGATTATATTGATTCAGTTCATTTTCAATGAAGTGAAAAGCAAGAACATAGAACAAGACAAGGCCAATATAACTCAACAGAAAAACTTTATTAATGTAAAGGACCATCCTAAACCCACTAACCAGTATGCATAGCATCTTTATTACATAAACAACTTATTGTTATGCTAAAAAGAAAAGATTATATTGACCAAAATAATAACCTAGGTTTAAGACTCATGACTGATAACTTGGGAACTACTGCATGTCCCCATGTACATCCTCCTGGTCATCATCCAAGAGGTCGTCACCCTCCATGTCGAAGTCCTCGAGATCTCCATAGTCATCCCCAAGGCTGGCATCAACATTTGCAACAGCCTTGGGATCAATATCCACGGTAGCACCATCAGCAGCAACAGTAGTAGTAGACTCCTTAGGAACTGCAGTAGGTTCCTTAGGAATAGGCTTCTCATCGGTCATTGGCACCTGGACAAAGTGAGATTCTGGGCCCTGCCTCTTCTTCCAGTCCTAGTACATCTCAACGAGATGAGGTTTTGTAGTGCAGTTGCACGTCCAATACTTCGTTGAGCCGCGTTTGAAACAACCCTCACCACCCTGCTGAGATCCTCTAGCAGCACTAGAATTGGCCTTGCGTCCCTTGTGGCTACGGGGTTTCTTTCCCCGGTTGGCGGCCTTCTTGAACCTCGCCCCATTTGGCAGTGTGCGATTTCCGGGTCCCTTCCCCTTGGAAGAACTCTGTCCAGAACTCTGACCCTTCTGATGGACAACGTGAGGATCTGGAATAGGCTGCAAACCAACAGGACGAGCGTTGCAGTTAGCCATCAGAAGTTTGTTATGGACTTCAGCGTTCAACAACAACTAGATAAGCTTTGAGTACTTGATGTACTTAGCCTCGCGGTACTGCTCTTGCATCATCGAGTTTTTGGGGTGGAAAGTGTTAAGAGTCTTCTCAATCATATCCGCGTCTGTCACCACCTGGTTACAGAAGCAAAGACGACTGACGATATGGTGCACAGCACTATTGTAGCCCTCCACGGTCGTGAAATCACAGAACCAAAGTTGAGCCAATCTGCTCTAGCCTTCGGGAGAATGGCAGTTTTCTCGGCGGTGTAGCGGTCCCTCAGGGCCTCCCACAACGTGAGAGGCTCACGTAGCGCAAGGTATTCAGCCTTGAGATCCTCATGAATGTGCTTCCTGGTGAACGCAAGTGCCCTTGCCCGCTTCACTACCGGAAGCGGAGCTACACCAGCCCCTTGCCAACGGATGGCCTCAGATAGCTCCACTGCGGAAAGGTGGATTTCACAGTACATGGCACAGGTCTGGTAGTTCGCCCTATTAACATGGCATATTGTCATGCCAAAAATCAATGCCAGGTTAACTTGCATGAAAACAAAGTTACAGAACAATGTAACGTAGTCGTATGTAATTACAGGTATTTTCCTGGAATTTATCTTGCATTTACCGATTTTCTGTGATTTTTATTGGCCTTATGGCATTAAATTAATAATTTTATGCCCACAGAAAAATATCACACATGCAAGAAAAAATAAACCCAAATAATGCTTCCAAGGGAGGGGTCACTAGACTAGGTGATTACACATTTTTATGGAAGCATATTAACCTAGAATCATATCTAGATTATATAGTTGGAGTTGTATCAAATTTAAAAACAAATAAATGCTTAAAAACACCATCACATGATTATTAACGAGTCCTAAGACTTACACACAAGAAACCAACTAAAAAAAGGTCTACACAACAAGTTTACAGCCACTAAACACAAATTGATGTAATTTCTGGTAAATTAAGGGTTCAAACTGTAAATATTACATGAACAGTAAACTGTCGGTGTAAAAATCAATCTTTCCAGGGACTTAAACACAAATTGTCAATAAAACTGAATTTAATTGGGCCGAAAACGCCGTCGGGTCGCAATCTTATTGGGCAGCGCGCGTAGAACGTGGTCCAAATGCCAAATGGGCGGAATTCCGAATTCAAGGCCTATCTATGGTTTCGGATTTTTATTAATTTATGTGTGGGCCAGTCGGTGCTATTGGGCCAAAAGCGGTCGGGCAGTGGCAGGCCGGCCCAGCCAGCCCTCCTAAATGACCGAGAGAGGGAAAAGAGGGAAATATGGTTTCCCCTGTCCCCACTGGCACCTGCGGCAGTGCCCATCGCCCAGGTGGTGAGCCATCGACTGCCCAGTGGCAAGACGGCGGCAACGGCTTCGCTCCTATGCGGCAATCGGTGCGGCGGTGGCTCGGTGTTGTGCGGCGGAGCTTTGCCATGACCCACACATCCTCAAGACGGCGGCAAGGCAGAGTTCAACGTCGACAACTGAAGCTCTAGCGACGACAACCGATTCGCATCCAACCACGGCGTCCTGGCGGATCCAAATCCAAGGTCGACGGCCGTTCGTCCTAGCGACCTCCCACCACGATTCCAAGGCACGTCGGTGAGAAATTGACAGCGGCGGCTGCCCGTCCTTGGTATCAGGTCCTGCGGCAGCGGCGTCATGGAGGTATTCCGGCCACGGCGTCCCGACGCAGTCTCGATCCTCTGGCGGCGGCTGGTCGTCCCATCGTTCTCTCACCACGGCTCAACGGCAGCGTCGGTGAGAGTTCAACAGCGGCGGTTGCCCTGCCTCAGCATCGAAATATCAGCGGCGGCGACAACGTGAGTTTGGGGCTTCCTCCAATGATGGCGGTCTTCCGCAGCGGCACCGGCGGCAAGGGCCGATAGAGCTTCCAGCAGCGACGGTGAGCGGCAGCCCCGCGCGTAGATCAACCCAGCAGCGCGGGCAATTCTACGGCGGCGGCGGTGGCCCTCGGCGTGGCATCCATCGAAGAGAGAAAGAACAGAGAGATGCGGGGGAACATGAGGAAGACGACCAGTTCGGCCCAGCCGAACCAGGTTCGCTTCCAGAACAGGAAAAACCTATCAATTATAATTTATTGCACACGGTACTCTAGTTTTCTCCGGTTATCAACAGATGCAATTGTAGAGTAAAAGTAGGAAATAAATCTACTGCTAATAATAGATCTACTATAAAACATGCATCTAAAAAACCAAAGAAGATGAGGCATCGAGAAGATATAGAAAAACATATCCCTTCCCGCACAATCACACCACAGAAGTAGATAATAAACACATGAGACACAGATATAGAGGTGTTACTCTCTTTATTAATCAATGATCAATATGTATAATGAAGGCACCTCTGTCTCTCTATTTATAGGTAAAGGAGATTAGAGATAATTATTATAAATTTATCTCTAACTAATTCGAATTAATCCACAAGAAAGAATTTTATCTTCTAAAATAATAAGGATTCGTAACAAGCTTAAACAGAGGGCCCTGCAGCATGCATGCACCATGGGCCTACGGCAGCCAGTGGCACATGGTGATGGAATTTGTCCGACCCGGTTTCCGGCTTTCTTCTGCCTAGAACGGTCAAAACGGAAAGTGCTACTCTCTCTATTTAAAAATCTCTATTTAAAAATATAAGATGTATTATATTTCTATATGGTCTTTAATATTATACTTTAGCCATTAGTTTTTTTTATTATATATCATTAGTAACCACAAAATTAACATTATATGAAAATATTATCAAATATAAATCTAGTGATACTATATGCATAACATTAAATACATATATTTTTAGTTTAATTATTAATTAAAATTTTTAAAAATTGACTATAAAAAACAAAGACATCTTATATTTTTTTTAATCAAGTACTTCCCTCTAACATTCGAGCAGGCCAGTCATCAGGTCGACGGCCAGGCTGGCGTTATTATCTGCCGAAAAAAAAGTATATTTTGACTCTCTCAACTATGGCACGAATCTAATTCATATTCTCCAACTATAAAATTAGATATATTAACTCCTTTAACTATTAAAACCAGCCCAAAATGACTCACTCGTTACTATTGATGCTAGTTTTCGCTTACTGGTGTTCACATGTCACGGCGGAGGAGGCGCGGGCACAAGGGGTGGCGCAGTGGGGCAGTCGGGGGCGGGGCCTAGCCTCGCGACGTCGGTGTACGAGATGCGGCTGGGACTGGCGGCACTGTCGTGGTCGCACGCGGCGCTCGGGCTCAGCCTCCGGGTGGTGCTCCACGTGGCGGGCGAGGCGGGGGCGTCGTCGTCTTCGGCGGCATCCGACTACGGGTGCTATGACGAGGGGCTGGAGTGCTACGAGGAGGAGGAGGCGACCGTCGCGGTGCGGGTCTGCCCATGGCTGCTTTGGCAGCGGTGAGGGTCGAAGCGGTTCCGTGTGCGGGACCTGTGGATCGACCTGGTGTGGGACCTCACGCTCGCGCGGTTCACCTGCCCCGGCTCGCCGGAGCCGTCGTCGGGGTACTTCGTTGCTGTTGTGGTCGATGGCGAGATGGCGCTCGTCGCGGGCGACATGGCGGAAGAGGCGTACAGGAAGACGAAGGCGCATCGTGCCCCCGGCCCCGACGCCATCCTCATCTCCCGGCGCGAGCATGTGTCGATGCGCAATGGCGGCCAGGGCCGCAGGCACAAGACCTTCGTCAACGTCCACGGCAAGGAGCGGGAGATCTCGGTGGATCTCGTGTCGCGTGGCCACGGCAAGGATAGGGACAATGACAAGGAGTGGGACAAGGCCGACGTCGGCATGTGGATCTCCGTCGACGGCAAGTGCGTCCTCCACATCCGACGCTTGCGCTGGAAGTTCCGCGGCACCGAGAACGTCGACCTCGGTGGCGGCGACGGTGTCCAGGTCTCCTGGGACCTCCACCACTGGCTCTTCCCCATGCGCGACACGGCCCCCGCATACGCCTCCGCTGTCACCGCACCGCCCCAGCCCGCCCACGTTGTCTTTATCTTCCGCTTCAAGCTCGCCGACATTGTCGACGAAGAGCGCGACTTGGCCGAGGTCAAGGAGAAGGAGCTCCTCGAAAACGCTGATAGGGGCGGCGGCGCGTGGGCAGGCTACCTCGGGAGACGGGGGCGAGGGGACTGGAGCGAGAGCAGCACCAACGGTGACAACCAGAGGAAGAGGGGGGCAGGCGCGGAGGCTAGCCAGGCGAGTTTCTCCTCGTCGGCTTCGGTGGCTTCCTCCTCCGTGTCGTGGGCCAGCGGCTCGATGGTCATGGATTTGGGCGAACCCCGAAGAGGACGAGCTGCAGCGTGGCCATGGCTTCTCCCTCCTCATCTACGCCTGGAAATGCTAGCAATTTGTGGCGAGCAAGCATTCTTTCCATTGATGATTGGTGAAATTCAGTGAGATTTTTTTCTCTTCTTCTTCGGATTGTTGTAAGTTGCAATTGTTATCCGAGCAATGTTCTTGTGTAGTTTTGAATCTTTGAGCTGACCAAATTGTACAACATGGACGCCATGTCATAAGAGACTAAGTCAATATGACACGTAACACATATAAAAAAAAGACCAAATCAATATGACACGTGGACGTTACTTTAGCAAAAATTAGTGTCAATACTACTGAGGAAGTTATTTTGTATTGATTTTAATAGTTGAAGGAATCGATATATCTGGTTTTATGATTGAAGAATACGAATTAGATATATGATATATCTAAGGAAGTCAAAATATATTTTTTTTTCTATTGCCAGAGTCATAAAAGGTTGTACTTGTTACTACTTTGTTTATTTTTTTGAAGACGGTACTACTTTGTTATTGGTCTAGCACCAACCGTTCACCAAATGGCCCAATTAGCCATTGTTGAACCGTCGAATTGTTATCCAAAGGAGCACCTGTTGGCCAGCCCAAAAAGTCATTATTAATGGGGCTTTGGCCAAGTTAGGCCAGCCCCAAATGGACACTATGAGTTGGAGAGGCCACATTTCTCAAATCTTTTTTTTAATTTATATTTATTTAATAAATATTTACAAAACTACCATTTTCATTTCAAAAAATTTTACAAAAATATACTCCCACCCGTCCTCTGGAGAGTGATTTTATAAAATCGTCCTTCCAGAGGGTGATTTGATGACGTGGCTGACAACCTATAGGCTACACACCTCTGTTGGCCAGACGGCCTGGCATGGTCGTCAGCCATTTCAGGCAGCCCCCCGGCCACCTAAAAACCTCCTCTGAACAAGTCCGGGGCGGCAAGGCGCCGTCTGTAAAATCCGCGGACGGCCGCTGTTTTTGCAGGCACCCCTTGCCCGCCCCTGGAAGGGCGTTTTAGCAACCCAGTATAAAACCCCTCCCAGACTCCAAAAATCATAAAATTCAGCCGAAATCACAGAAAAAAAAAAAAGAAGAAAAGCTCGAGAGCGAGCCTGAACGAAACAGCGAAAGACTCTGTTCGATCTGTCGGTTTTGCTTGATTCGTTTGCAGGTAAAATTCTATTATCTCTTTATAATTTCTATTATCTATGCACAAATTGATGTAATATACTATACTGGTTATGTGTATAGTACTATATAAAAATAAGTTGTTACTCGTAGATCTGTAGGTTTTAGTTAATCTGTTAGATGATTTAATTTTATAGAGATGTGAGGAGGAATATTGATACCTAGTTTAACTGTATTTTTTTCATCAACAAATGTCAAATAGTGATATTCACTTATTTCACAGCAAGGAATGTTAGATATGGTCCAGAAGGGTAGATCTGTGGATTTTAGTTCAACGGTAAGGGGTTGATAGACCAGCTGAGAGAAGTTTTGCGCCTACCATTACCATACAATCTCCCTGTCAGTGTGACAACTGACTGATTGCGGGGTTTCGACTGAACCCGAGCTCAGCGCAATTCAACCTTGTATTATAGTCAGTCATGCAGCTGAAGTTTACTTATGAAATAGATGTTGAGCCTGTCGATTGCACTGATGCCTTGGAGATGGTATATGGAGAATGCATTCCAACGTGATTGCCACTGGGATACTTGTTGTCGATAGTATGATGAAAAGATAACCACCGTTAGTGCAATGCCCATGCAAGTGCATGAGAGGTCCAAGTACGCGGAGGGTGATAGCGAAACAATGGAAGAAAATAAAGGAGCAAATGAAGAAGATAGACACGCCAACAAGTGTGGCAGATGAGACGAGAACAAATCAACACCATCGTCGAAGAAATGGATAGGGAAGATGCTGAAAAACGAGCAAGCAGAGCATGATGATTCTTTCTGATGAGGGCACCGTTGATCCCTACAGAATGGAGCAATGAGGACTTTCTTCTGGGCTGCTATCTTAAAGCGACATCAGGTGGCATGGGAGTATAAAAGAGAATGAGGTCATCCAGGGGGCTAAATAGCAGTAGATGTAGAGGATTTAAAAAAGGCAAGTAAACAATGGTCGTGTCGTCACTTCAAGGCTCGTTGTGTAATAATCGCCGTGTATGAAGTGAAGTGCGTATGAAGATGGTGATCCATGCGGAATGCCACGCAGGCAAGAGTAAATGAAAAAGGGCAGATATGCAGTTTGTCAATCGTTTACCTATGACGATTCATGCTTATTACCAGGTTCCGTTTGCACAAAAAACTAATCACGACAACATACTATCTGCATGATGTTGTGCAATAGAAGAGTGTGACTCCCATATTGATCCATAATCGATGGTACGAACCAAGGTCAATTGTTTAGACGGATGAAGAGAAGATCTCAAATAACATTAAGCTATCTTTAAGGCGGTGAAGGGGCAAAAACAGAAGTGTTGTAGAGATGAGATGCACATTGAAGCATTCTATGATAATTTGCGCTACGTGCCGTTTAGCGGTATTCTTCTAGAGGAATCCAGGAGACGTGCTAGACTCTAAAAGCCTTCTCCATCAATTCACCGATTGTAATTACAAAGTGTGTTGCATGATATTCTTGTTGCAAATAAATAGGTACTGCATCAACATTGTCCATTTCGTCACATCCTCATGCATGCAATGGCGACATCTGATCCGAAAAGTACATTGAGGGGCAGATCTAACAGCAACTTGAACGTTGTGGCACAAACCAAGTTCTTACTCAGTGCTTGCTTTGTGAGTAATGAGGACATACTGATAGCTTTATTGGATTCTAGAAAAGTTAAGTCTCATGCATTTACGGTTGAGTTATCATACATATGCTTGTGTTATACGAGACCATCACGTCCGGCTTGCCCGTGCAATTTTATGAATGAAATACGATGGGTTGAGAAGGGTATACCCCACCTAGCGTTAGTAATATTCCAAAGTAGATGTTCATACTACAATATGCGGTGCTAATTTCTTAGACAATTAAAAAAAGCTTCTATATCTTTCAAATGCTTCGTCCAGATTAAGAGAAGAAATTCAATTATGCTTTGGAGGAGGTTGGATGAGCTTACCTCTAACATTAACAGATCACTATATGAGCTAGTCCAGGAGTGGCTAACCATTGATGGGGATGATGGCTCCACCAGCTCTGAACCAGCTCTATCAAGTGACTCGGACCACATATATAGAAATAGTCCGCTATCCTCCAGTTAAGAAGAAACTTTCTAGAGATGAGAAAAGCAGCAAAAGCAAATAGGATTGTCGTTCCATCTCGATCAAGATGTTCTCACTGTTGCCACTAACGACCACAACATTTTGGCACGAGGTCTGTATAACTGAGCGTGATGCGTGGTTGTTCGAGTCTCTCCACTTTGCCTTCATATTAGTATGACCTTATATCTTGCATGTCAATTTATCACTACTTCAGAGATCGGTCAATTTAGCAGCTGGCCCTCATAATGACGGACATTATCCTTTCTTTGTTTACAACTACTAACGATATATCTGCAAATAAATAGTAAGAGAAGCCGAAGACACTTAGCACTCATACCTGTATAAGCACACAAGAACACATTATTTGATGAATATGTATTCCGTTGTAGCTCGACAAGGATGCACGGAAATTATACGACAAGAAGAGTGTTGCAGGATGTGCTGAAGGAAGAGGACCATCAATGCTCGTGCGAAACCATACCTTATCTCACAAGCCATGTGGCTCTTCACGTTATGCCGCGTAAAGCGGTCTTGCGGAGGATAGAATCACGCCTGATGTTGTCTCCCTATTTTCTAGGAGATATAAAGCAACTCTTGAAGTACATGTCGTGAGCGAGGATATACGGTTATTCGCTATGCGTGCTACATATTACGCATGAGAGCATCCCTCAAGCTATAATAGCATTCCTACCCAACAATAATTGAGGGCTTAAAGCTAGGTCATCGCGTAAGACAAGACATATTCGTACATGACATAGATGATCGAGAAGGCGGTGCGAAAGCGATATCAAACGTTGTTCAAAGTACTAACACAAACAGTCATACATTAATAAGATACATGTCCAAGGATTGCAAACCGAATCCAAGTAGAGTTGCGCGGGAATCTTAGAACGTCTCGCAGTTCAGCCCCGCATGATGTCAGTCATCTTATCGGGTGAAGCAACAACTTCAATATGACCACCTGTCTTAGCTGTCTCTCGAACAATTGTGTTGCTACGATGTGAGTAGGTAAATTCTATAAAGTTCTTGTATATAAGAAGAATACTGTACCGTTACTTGTTTTTATATCATTTTAAACACATGCTATAAGACTTAACCAAATTAACGGCTACTCATTTATGTGATGTAGTTCTTGTATCGGCGACCCAATACACCGAACTTGCGATCGAGTGTCCTCGACGATGCCTCATTTCCGTTCTTACCTCTCCCAGCCCGGAGGTGTCCCACAGGCCAACTTCCAGCCACGGCCTTTCACGTCAGTCTCCTGCGGATAGCCCCTCCGGTGACGAGGTAAGAGTGTATGAATCATTTCATTCACATCGTCTTAGTGCATAGTCATCTTCACTACCAAATATTGTTATTTACAATGACGTATTTCTACAGGTTATGCTGAAGGCTGAACCTTCTTCCGCGGTGTCAAGGTAGTTGAGCCGATGCAGAGCCGAACGAGAGAGACCTCCGCGCAACGACCTGGAGCGACTGCCGTCCACTACTCTGGCAATCACTGTAATCGCTGAGAAACCGGATCTGACCACACGGTGCCAGTCCGCCTACGCGCATTGTCGCCCGAGATGACTTCTCACACCCTTCTTTAGGAGTACAACCTCTAGGAGCTTCACCCGCACGGAGAGCGCAGTCGCCCGATCGACCCCGCCACACGTTGGTCGCGGAGGACATCAACTCTCGATTCGAGCCCATGGCATCGTCGACCTTAAAACTGTAACCCTCAGGTCGCTGACCAAGCCTTTTAACTACCAGCGAGAAGCGCGCCCCTCGCAGACTGGTCGTGCTACAGTTTACCGAAAGTCCAAGTGAATCTTGTCATTCACACTTCAGTCCCATCTTACACAACAATCAGAAGCTGTCTGACATATAAGTCTTCCTTCTACTAGTTGTTCCTAATAATCTGGGATATAGGTTGGGGCGGGGGTTCGATGAACCGAACGAGCCTCTTTTACTCGGCTGCAGGATCGAGACATGGAGTGGATTCTCAGAGTACCTATTGTAGACTTTTGTTATACGTATGTTTCACCTCACATCCACAGGCACACGGTGGAAAAAGGAACTGAAATCCACTACTTCTGCGATCGCGTCCTAAGTACAGCTTAGCTCCTAACAGAAGTTTCCTCGATCATCCCCGCGTACCGCAGTGCCAGTGTTGGTTATCTGCATGTCTTAGCCGGGCGACTCGTAACCGTTTCTTTGGAAGTGCACATAACATCGAAGTCCAGGTGCGTATTTCGTTCCGGTTGCCTACGCCCTTCTTTGCAGGCGTTTCGGGATGGCGGAGCGCAGATCAGCACCTAGTCCGTACCTGCTGAGGTTTCACGACTACTTCTTCCCTATCTGCCTCTGGGCGGCCTGGAACTTGTACGGGCATTGGTTGGCCCGTGAGACTATCCGGACATAATGGGAAGATATTGGTTGTTGCCTGCAGTAACAAAATGTGAAATTTATGTTTAAACACTTTATCGCAACATTACTAGACCGTTAGTAAGCATTTCTATTCTTATTGCATCGTCAGACGTCTTACGCCCCCTCACAGATGCAAGCTTAGGGAGCGTGCACGTCACTCTCGAATTCGAGTTATTGACAGCCAGACCAGTTTTCTGCTGGCCCCACGAACGTCGTCTGGGAGCCGTATAGATCCGCAGCGCAATCGCTGCCCGTTGCACCGCATCGAAACTCTCTTACTCTTTGACACGCGGTGCGACCAGGGCGGTACTGTTATGTACGAACGGATTGCCGTTGGTGTTCGACAATCTTCGTCGAGCCCACTCTCGCATGCATGATGGACAGTTCGGAGGACGTCAGCACTCCCCTGGAAGGTTCCACTAGTGGATGTCGTTGTATGCACGCCCTGTGCTGCGTACGATGTGTAACGTATAGCTCTCCGAGTACGTTAACAGCAATCTTTTGAATTCTAGTACGACACACTAGTTAATCTGAGTCTTTAAGGCCTCTCTACAAATAATATAAGTCCGTATGAGGACAGGCAGCCGTAGCGGTTCATGTAATCCCCATACAGGATATACGTGGAGGATTGGTTATTGCGGACAGAGAGGGAGATCGGACGAGATTGCATCCACACACTAAGCGAGAGCGCTGCTTAGCCTAGCATTACTCAGTGGACCAGGCCCCACTTCGGCACACGCGACAAACGTTCACCCCAGATGATCCCAGCCACACGTCCCCGCTATGACGGACACGTATCTATACACCGAGTTGATCAGGATATTACTTGACTCGCAGCGGCTTCACTAACTATCTTGACTTTGCTAATTTTCCTGTGCTTGTCAACGTTTCTAACATTCATTCAATTTAGAAAGATAGAGCGACGCAGCGCGACAGGTGCGTTCAGGCTTGATGTAAACGCGGTGCCGACGAACTCGGTTGTACGATGTTAATGTCTGTGCACCAGTGGGATCGTGTAATGCAGATGAGCGAGGTCAGCGACGCTTCGAGATTCGTCAGCTCTACTACACACGGTGTATTCGTGCGCTCACTTGTCGTGCTGGTCACATGCATACCTCCCGTCGTTGCTTACGCAGACTAACCCTGTCCACTAGTTCTTCGGTGGTGTTGTACTGAGCGAGCAAACAGCCACGCTTCAACAGCATGACAAACAGCTACAGAGCAAAGAAAGCATGGAGTGCGACGCAGAAATGGTTCTCCAGTCAGCATCTGAGCCCCTCCAAAGAGGTAGAATTGTACGAACCATCCAGGTTACATAAGTAACATGTCATCCCTACCAATGTACATACTGTGAATACAGACACCAACGTATGACTTCCTGCACTTTCGCAATACACTCGTACCTATAATCCCCCTCATGAGCTAGCACAGTCCGACCATGGAGATTGTACCACACAGAACACACGCGCAGCTGGAGACCAAGTGCCCCCGTACCACCACAGCAGAATCCTTAAGCTATATCAAGTTTTTATTTTTTGCCTATGTCAAACATTTGTGTGCAATTAACAGATATTTTGGAGTGTACAGTCTTCCACTGCATCATAGCCGACCGGGGATGTTGCTGCGCTGCTCCTCTACGCAGGGCGGGCACGCGGCGCGTTGAGGCACCGTTCTTTCGAGGGACTACTTGGAGGACTTGGGCCTAGGAATTCAGGGAGATACTATCACCTGCAGCAGCTCGAAGAGCTCGCCACCACAGACACAGGACCCACACGCTTGCCACATCCTGCAGATAGACCACGTGGGCTTCGCGTCCACTGTAGATCCGGCTGATCGTTCACTCCCAGGGGCAGGTACCTCCAGAAAGCGACTACGTAGAGAAAAATGAGAGCTAGGAGTTGACTCAGGGCTACCGTATATGCTATGTGCATCCTCAGTTGTCTGGTATGATATCAAGTTTATATATTTCTTACATATTTGAAGAAACCCCACTCTACTCTGTTACGTATTTATGTCAAACGGATTGGTCCTGTCAGTGTCATTACTCTAGTGTTGTGACGTCAACTGAGCAAAAACGTGAATTCGAGTTTCAATTGCGACGCGAAAAGTACATTCCGTAGCTGGGTGACAAGCACGAAGCAAACGCGGAGAAAACAAAGGTAATTGCAAGGCCAGTGAATAGCATAAATGAAAGATATTCCATACACAAAGCAGTAAAGCGATTCAAAGGCACATCAACGTTTCTAGCTACTAACTCATAAAGAATAAGCACTCGCTGTAGGAAATTACTTATGACAAACCACGACTAAGAGACGCGCAAGCTAGCTGTTAGTAGACACCGGATGCTCGAATAGCAGTCCACGCCGGCTCACCGCCTGCCATCCACAAGAGAATCTTCTGTCTGCACTGCAAGTCCGCCCTCTCCGCCACCTGTATCACACACTATCCTGTCCATCCACGGCTATCGCTTCTGCCTGCTCCCTCCTTCTCCCCTCTCAGACACAGCATCCTGGCTCGAACCTCCACTTTCGTTCTGCCACCCCAAAGACTCGAGTGGTCCCTGTAGCCATCCTGCACCATGCGAAATACCATGCGCCATGTGGCGGATCTCCTATCTATCCACCTGCACAACAGTCGGCACAGTAGACAAAAGAAGACATTCGGCGGTCGTGTGACATCTGACATATACAAAGTTGACTAATTAGGCTCAAGAGGTTAAAAAAATCTATCCCGTAGTATAAAATAATTACCTATATGACACCTCCACACTAAGATTTCTTTGTGCTTGCTCCTTATATTCCTTATATGACAGGTTCTCGTTATCTTCTGGGAGAGCACAGAGATAATTTGCACAATCTCCAATAAATCTGGTTATAAACGTATGTTAATCCATATCGGCTCCTTTATACTAACAACTATCCAATATTCGTCGCACACCAGCGAAAGACAACATCGTGGGAGGCTCGTGTAGTAACTAATGATTCGGATAAATATGGTAAAAGATACAAATAGAAGAAGTAGAACATCACCGAGCCGATCATCCATAGCACAGCCCTAAGCGAATATATAACCACATGCGGATTAACGAAAACATGCTCGGCCAAGCTATAACTCACTAGACCAAAATATCTTATACAACAGACATTTACGTGATAGGAACTAACAAAGTATTTGACTACACATGAACATACAAAGAGAAAGCAACATATCTTCATCCATTATTTCCATCTCTCACGATGCGTTATCTCAAACTAATCCTACCACATCTAGTAAAACAAGCAACTTCTTCGAAGTACCGACAAGACAGTTGATACTACGCACAAAGAGTAACTGCGAGAAGTAAGACAGTGGGGACCGAGGATAAGACAGACTGGAACAACGCATGGGTCGGCCAGACGCACAATGGCATCAACCTCAATGCCCTTAGCCCTATGCTCACACTACAATCAGATTCCACACTCTGCGTAAAACAACAGCCTAAACATTTATTATCTGTGCAACAGACACAAATCACTAATAGTACAACATACACATTATTGAGATACAATAGAATGAAAAGGTGAGAACAGAAATATTACGAGCGTAATCCGTAAATACACGAGCGCTTCGCACTCCAGTATGCTCGTCATCACTCCAGCTCCTTTTTTTTGCTTGACTGGAGCTATGCTGAATGCAGTCTATCAACACTGTGGGGGAGCTCGCAGTAGGGCCGTCAAAAACCTATAACCGCAACGTCAGGCGTAGCTAACAAAAGGTATCACCGACACTCTGGTAACAACTATCACCATATAGAGGGACCCACCTTCACAGATCGATACACAGACAGCCGAGAACATAAACCCATTATCAGTAGAAAACAATAACCTCCGTCTACGCAATTAACAAAGGTCAAATCACGCATATATTATATCCTTTTTACCGTTAACCGCCAAAGATATACGCATCTTACACCAACCGATGAATCGTGGCATAACAATGATAATAAAACTAAATCTTGAACAAACAATTATTTTAGTAACCACTCTTTAAAATTAAAAATGAGTTTTTAAAAAAAAACAAAAAGAGGGAACGAATCAAGAACAGTCCGCTCAAGATACTCAACAATCGTGCGATTTTAGAACACCCCCTGTGGCCTAAATTCAAATCAATCAAACTTTTGACCTTGAAGCCGCTAAAAGATATTTAAATTGATAAAATAGAAAAATGTCTCTTAATGTTTATATAAGAGAAATATGCTAAAACATATCCACAACGGTTGAAAATCCTAATCCCCAATCATTTTCAACTGAAAAACCTGTCATGGTTGAAAACAACCGCATAGCAGTGTATAAGACTAATAAACTTTTCTGCAAAAGGTTTCCAAATGGGTAGAAAATCAATACAAACTCTCTTTGTCTTAAGCATTGCTTGATAAGTCTAACCTTTGCGAGAGCTATGTGATGATATACCTTTGTGGTATCTCACGCTTTTAGTTCTAGACATGCACCGAAATTGTCATGAGTAAATAAACGAATAGACCCTGACCAAAACCTAAACATCACCCACAACAGAATAACATTAAAACGAATGCGACATACCAAAATCTTCTTACGCATCGAACGAATTCAAACATATTTCTACCACCAATAGCTGCTAGCATTTGATCCGAATAAGCGTACGACGTGATCAAAATAATACGAATATAATTGTCCTTCATCCTATCTTACGCCCTGAGCTGACATACATTTTGGGGTTTCGCCTCCAACAAATAGGCTCCACGTTTTCGCACTCAACCACAAGCGATTGAGTATTAAGCTCACTCTAATAGATGATCCTACCATCAAATCTTATCTAAGTGTATGCGGGATGGGCAGTGTGTAAAGTGATAAAAAAACTAGCAAAGACTGCACTCGCACGTAACTGGTCCAAAAACACACCTCAAGCAAACGAGCCGTGCTAAGCCCTTATATACCACTGGCTGAACGTAGGTTAACCAAAAAACCCCACCATACGAAGGATTCACGGCATAGCTGAATCCATAATAGCATCTAATCTCGCTTACGCGCGATTTCTCATTCCGGTCGCCTAGAGGGCGGTTTTTAAGGCTGGGGCCGCTGCAAAATGACTTAGATGACGCATTCTATTTAATCAGCCTCCCAGAGGGCCAACGGTGAGGTATATTATTTTGTAATTTTGAAAAATTGAAAATTATAGTTTTAAATATTTTATCATAAATATAAAAATAAAAAAAATTCGGCCTTTCTCCGGTGTGGGTTCTGTACCGAGACTACGCGCTAAGATAAACCTCCTCGTTTCTTGCAGTGATCTACCGGACATCGCCGCCGTTCACACACTGCGCGACACACTCATCAGCGGCGCTTACCGGACGACGAGCCATGCGACGACCGGCGGCGCAGGCACCGACTCGCCTCGCGGTCGCGCGCAGAGTGGCCG